>VXBZ01001034.1:185418-225893 GCA_013399135.1 Heliornis fulica | reverse complement strand
GCCCAGAGAGGCTGTTGGAGCCCCTGGATCCCTGGCAGGGTTCAAGGCCAGGCTGGATGGTGCTTTGGGCAACCTGGGCTAGTGAAGGTGTCTCTGCCCATGGCAGGTGGTGGGACCAGATGGGCTCTGAGGTCCCCTCCAACTCAAAGCAACCTGGGATCCTATGATTCTACGATTTGGAGGTGGGAAATGAATTACAATGGCAATTCCTCTTCCCCTTTCCAAGGATGGAGGGAGTGGGGCAGGGTGAGATCTGGCAGCTGTATGATTTCATCTCTGGAACGTGACAGTGTTCAGCTCCATTCAGCAACATGGACAGGCACTGCATCCCCCTTCGTTTTCCTGAGGTGTCGAGGAGAAAAAGGTCAGAAAATTGGTTAAATATAAATTTGTGTATTATGTTTTTTAGTTGAGTTTAATTTCCCAAATGCAAGTTAATACAAGCAATAAGTAAAAACTGAATTCCTCTAGGAAAAAAGGCTGTTAAGGGGGTGTCATTCTGTATTCCCCCTCACGCAAAGCTCTCGAGTTGCTTACATGTGTATCGCTTCGGTGTGTGCACCCAGTTGTGAGAATCAAATTGCAGAAATCACAGGGAGTTGGCTGGTTTCAAGGGAAGCACCTAGGAGCTACATATCAAAGTGGGATTAAAACTCAGGTTTTCCAGCTTGCTCATTTAAATCAGCTGTTTTAATCACCCTCAAGTCACTTTATAACTAATAATTCAGAGTACCCCAAATGAAGCAATGCTGAAGACTTTATCCTGTCTCAAACATCTGGACTATTGAAGTGACTGCACCAATCTTTTTGCTGAAAACAAAGCTGTCTTTCTTGGTTTTGTTAATAAAACAGTATGTTTGTCCTGCTGTGGCATGAACCTGCGCCGCTGTGCACCGCGGCGAGAAGAAATCCCCGTAGCAATGAAAGCTGCTCAAAATACATCAGGACTGAGATTTCTGCTCTGGGGTTTGGATGGTCTCGCACAAATCTTGTTTAGGAAAGTGCCAAGAAGCCACAGCAGGAAAGGTTTGTGTCTTCTCCTTCGGCAGCCACCTTAATTTGGTTGTGCTGGGTTTGTGAGCTCGTGCGCGCCGGGGTTGCTGTCTTATTTACCGCTCGCTGAGAACAGAAAGCTGGGAAGGACCCGTCACGCAGGGGTCAGTACTCTGGCAAGGGGATGGTCATCATCTGACAGTCGAGGAGATGCTTTGGTTGTAACTGGGCTGTCACTTGTGCCCCAGCGAGGAAATTGCTGCCTTGGGGAGGGCTCGGCTCAGCTGTTGCAGTGTATTTCTGCCCAGGTCCCCTTTTCAGAGGGGGAGATGCTCCTCTAGAGAGACCTGCAGATTGAAGCTCCTGTGTGTCACTGGCAGAGAGCAGGAGGTTTGGGTCTGTCAGTGGGAGGTGTGCTGAGTGTGGGGGAGGTGTATCTCGCCTGGGCTGGTGTAGTTTAAGTTGGGAAGATAATCATGTCGTTCCCCTCGCGTATCTGACCAACTCAACCTCCCATGGACGGGGCATGGTAGAGGGGAGGAGAGATGATTTAATAGGAAATCCTCCAAAATGGATTTTCCTGAGTTTTCTACATGCATTTATACCTGCTGGATGGCTTTAGGCTTTGAAATGTTTTTGTCTAATTCATGACAAACGTCCCAGTCTTATGTAGGAAGCACTGGGCCCTTTGATCAGTGAAACATCTCTTTGGTCTTGGAGAGGGAGGGATCAATCTGGTTGCTCCCTAGACTAGAGCATTTTGTCTTTGAGTATGTGTATTTATCATACGAATTAATTACCCATGTCTTCTCCTGCTTTTGGTAGAAGATGATACCTGTCTCCTGCATGCTGGGTTATTTTATCCCAGGCATCTTGTTAGGTATAAGGAAAGGATCAAGGAAAGGCTGACTAGGGACACCTCATCAAGAGGGAGGGATGTGTGTGGTGGTGTGTCTGTCTGTCCATCTGTGCACAGCCAAGCTCTCTGTTCATTCAGCTGCAGCCTCGCTCTCCTAAGCAGGCACATTTCTTGTGTTAAAAGGAGAGGAAGCGACATCAAGAAGCAGCAGCCAAATGTTGCCGCCTCCCCGCAGTGCGGTGGCCGGCCATCGCGATGGATTCGCAGTGAATTGTGACCAAGAAATAACACCCTGAACTTACCTTCTTTTTTGGTGTTTAAGCCAAAGCTCAGTGTGCTCTGTGGGTTTTTTCTTGGCAGGTAGTGATCATATATTCCTTTTAATACAGTATTTCCAAGCCAGCACAGGCTCACTTTGGCTGTACTCTGCGATGTGCTTTGATACCGCTTTGGCACCTCTATTTTATGCCCGCACCGGGTTATGTCAGCCCATTGCCCCTTCTCCACAGCCTCCAGACCCACCCTGGTGCGCAGTTGTGTTGCTCTGGTACAGAGCGGGAGCTAGTGCGCTGCTGGGCTGGGGTCCCTGCTCCCCTGAGGCACAGAGCCGGCGCGGTGACGCCTTCGGGGGGTCAGGGTGGCATCTCTGCGAGGTTAAGGTGGCGCGTGGGTCAAAGGGGCGTTGCTGTGGGGAGGGTGGTTGGTGGCAGCGAGCCTGCCCTGTTCACCCTGTGGGACGTGGTTCCCTGACTTTCAGGTAGGAGCGTGGGCCTTCGGCTCGTCCACCTTGCGCCAGTTGAGATCAGTCCGTGCTGTGAATCATCTGGCCATTGTTTGTAGGTCAGGCCGTTCCTGCGGGGTCACACGTACGGTTAAACCTACAGACGGGAGAAAGAGAAGCCAAGCTCACAGATAGTGAAGATGGAAGGAGTGACACGAGAGAGGAGAGAGGAAGAAGGAGAAGGTAAAGTGATGCAAAGCCTCGGGGGGAGGGGGCTGTGGGATTCGTGTCCTTTGTTAGAGGCCACGTTCCTGGGGGCGCCCCAGTGCTGCCTGTGCCCCAGACACAGTGCAGCGGGGCTTCTTGGGGTGACATGTAGACCTCAGAAACGTCAGCAGCAGTTGGCCTGAGACTGCTTTCAGAGCTGAAGCCATCAGAGCAGTTGTGAGGGGCTTTGTTTGAGCTGACCTGAGCCAGGTAACGTTGTTTTCAGGTGGGTGCAGTCAGCAGGCTTGCTGCGTTCATTTTCATGTCAGTTATTGCCGATGTTCTCCTGCCACTTCCCCTCTAGCCAAATGTTTAAATGTCTTTTAAAAGTTTTGCAGGTGCTTTTCCCCTTGGCACCCTGCTAACAAAGACAGGTTCAGGTATTACGGGGAAATCCCTTCCTGAAGTGGTTCCTTCACTCACCCAGTCCCCCAGCTCAGAGCGTGGGGAGGCTCCTCAGCTCCATGAAGCCTCAGCACCAGCTTTGCTTTCACACAAGAGCGTGTGTGGCCCAGAGAGACACCTGAGGCTGCTGAGATCACCACAAAGAGCAACACAACATGGGGCTTAACATTTCTGTGGCATTTTGGCTTGCACTTGCTGTAGCTTCATCTGTAGATCTCCATGTTAAGGCTTGTGAGTCCTTAGCAGTGATTTAGTGGGACAGTGATGAGTTTTTTTGTTGCTCCTCTGAAGCATTCCCCACTTTTCTGGGTTGCTACACGAAGTTCATGGGCATAAATTAACCAGTGAGTTTTACTGGGTTGGGACTTCAGATTTTGAGCTGCAGATTACAGAGCCTCCTCTGACTGTCAGGGTGAGGTGTCTGCAAAGTGCACACAGAACATGGCACTTGGACTAATGTTTTCTTGAGTGTGGGGGGTTTTGTGTGTGTTTTAAGCAAGATGTGTGGAAATCTCATGCTCTCTGTTCCTTTCCTCCTGCATTCATTTCACAGTGAAAATAGAACAGATGCAATTGTTCGCTCTTGACATGTTTTGTTTTGTTTTCTTTCCTCAACAAGGCTGGGCAAGGTGGATGGTGACTCACATTCATTCACATCCCAGGAGCTCAAAAAGGCGTTGGCTAAAATGAAGGAGAGTGAGAAGGCAGAAAGGAAGGTGAGTTCCTGGCTTCTAAAGCAGCACACAGCACATGGGTGTGGGCCCACTACCTTACAGCTGTCAGGAATATGCTGGTTAGAGTAATTGCTTGAGAATCACAGAATCCCTTGGGTTGGAAGAGACCTTTGAGCTCATGGAGTCCAACCCCAGCCTGACCCTGCCTAGTCCACCTAGCATGTCCTTCAGCACCTCATCTCTTGGCCTTTCCAATCCCTCCAGGGATGGGGACTCCACCGCTGCCCTGGGCAGCCTGTTCCAATGCTTGACAACACTTTCAGGACAGTCCTATCATTTGTTACCTGAGAGAAGAGACTAACTCCATCTCTCTGCACCCTCATTGCAGGGTCTCCCCTCAGCCTCCTTTTCTCCAGTCTAAACAGTCCCAGCTCCCTCAGCCACTCCTCATAGGACTTGTGCTCCAGACCCTTCCCCAGCTCCGTTGCCCTTCTCTGGACATGCTCCAGCATCTCAACGTCCTTCCTGGAGTGAGGGGCCCAAACCTGCACCCAGCGCTTGAGGTNACTCTGCCCCCAGCCTGTAGTGCTGCCAGGGTTTATTGTGACCAAAGGGCGGGACCCAACCCTTGGCCTTGTTGACCCCCAGAAGGTTCAGGTGGCCTCTGCCCATGGCTTCAACCTGGCCAGGTCACTCTGCAGAGCCTTCCAGCAGATCCACACTCCCACACAATTTGGTGTCATCCACAAACTTACTGAGGGTGCCCTTGATCCCCTCACCCAGACCATCAGTGAAGATGTTAAGCAGGACTGGCCCCAGCACCGAGCCCTGGGAGACACCACTTGTGACCTACCACCAGCTGGATTTAACTCCAGTCCCCACAACTCTCTGGGCCCAGCCACCCAGCCAGTGTTTAACCCAGGAAAGAGTGTTCCCACCTAATCCATGAAGGGCTGGTTTCTCTAGGAGGATGCTGTGGGAGACGGTGTTAAAGGCTTTACCAAAGTCCAGGTCAATCTTCTGGTGAATATGGACCTAAGATGCCTTTGCTGGCCTGTCAGTGGTCCAGTTCTCTGGGAAGCCCTCACCCCTTTCTGTACTGGCCCTGAGTTTGCTGTAAAAACTGCAAAACATGGTATCCATATAACTGCCCTCGTGACCCCTCTGGACACCAGATTTTCTAGTGCTGCTCTTGGTGCTCAAGTGAAGCTACGGGATCTTTCCCGCCCCGAAGCAGGCATGGTCAGTGAGCTGCTCCCCTAATGTTTATGATGCCAGTCTGATTAGGGCTGAATTAATAATGCAGAACGGTTGCTTGCAGACACTTGTGTAAACCTACAGGCTCATTTCCTTTCCACCCTTTGGATGGTGTTTTTAGCTGATGTTTTATTTGTTCAACTGCTGCTTGGTTCACAAAACCGCCTGCAGAGCCCTGAAGCAGGGTGGATTGCGGCGTGATGGGATCTGTCAGAGCAGGTACTTTGCTGTTCACTGTCCTCCTGGGTGTGAGGAAGTGCAGGAGGTGGTGGGCAGCTGAGGTGCTTCTGTTGTGGCTTCGGCAGCAGTGAGAAGCCACCAGACTTAGCATCCCCTGCCACTGACACGGCTGCATCCAGAAGCCATCTCGTGGTTTGTTTCCAGTCTCATGCCCTTGCTAGCAAGAAGGCAAATGGCTGTGGTGAAGCATGGACTGAAGTTTCCTTAGATAAGCTGTAAGCTCCCCATTTAATTACAAATTGTCCCCAATCCCAAAGAAAATCGAATTTAAGGGCTGCCTTCAGCTCTCTGAAGGGTTAGGGCTGGCCCCAGCCATGGGCATGACACTGTTGGGGTGATCTGTGACTCGTGAGTCACAGCCTTTTCCCCCTATTTCTTAGGGCCCCGCCTCCTCCCACTGCCTTGATTTTGTCTCAGTGGAAGGAAAACCGAAATAGGAGTCAAGGCTCTCAAGTCTTGGAGCTGCAGAAAATCTGTTTTTCCCCTTGTCTGGCAGCAGGGCATTATTTCGTTTTCTATAAGATTATTTATGTAGCAGCCAGCATTACTGATAGCAGGACTTCTTGAAATGAGTGTCATTTAAATGCAAAAATTAGTGATACTCTATTATGTGAAAATAAGCCATATTTTAACCCCCCCTGTTAGAATAGCTATTGTCCCAGCTACTGGGCTAAAAACAGCTACATCTAATGGACCTAAAGTACTCCATTTGAAATCACTCCTGCGGGGAGCAAATTCATCCTTGAAGTAACTGTGTCAAAGTAAATTGAGTTACACCGAGCGTGTTCCCATCTGTGCTCGTGCCAAAGCCGCTCTGTGCGCCGGGGTGGGGACGGCGCTCCTCTTACCGCGTGGCATCTGCAGTAATTAGGCCAGTAGTCATTAGCACCGATTGTGGGGCTGCCATTAGGTTGACAATGCTTTCACTTCCATCACTCCTGTTTTTTTCCCCTCTCTGTCAGTCCCAGCCCTGGGGTTCTGGGAGCGGGGAGACGGGGCAGTGCTTGCAGGGGGAGCGCTGCCCGTGCAGACCCTCTAGCTGGGGGTCACTCCTGATAAAAACATGCTTTGGTGTTTGTTTGTGGCAGAGTCCCTCTTAAAAGGGACTTTCTCGCTTTCTCCTGTTGCTGGGGCAGCCCATCCTCAGTCAGCTTCCTCCATCCCAGTGCCACCAGTGCTGGTGCTGGAGAATTGGTTCCCACCAGCTCGGGGGCTCACATAGGTCTTTTGGTGGAGCCTTTTCCTTCTCACCAGATGCTTTTCCACAGCTCTCTTGGTTCAGCGCTGCCCTTGGGGTGCCATTTGTATGGGTTGTGCTGCAGGACGAGCTGTCTCCTGGCTGAGACCCGTGGTGTGGCACTTCAGCTGCCCCCTCGGCAGCTGGTGTCTCCCCCCTTGTTTTGTGACAGCTTCTGTCCCAACAGCGAGTGCACCCACTTCCCTAAGAAATAAAGCCATCCCGAAGCACATGAAGCCGTTGGGATTCCCAGAGATCTCCGTACGTGTCTGAGGAGACCTCCATGATGTCACTGCACAGCGTCACTGGGCGGCTCATGCTGGACCTGACCTCTGGAGGTCTCCAGCCCTGGTCACAGCTCCCAGTTAGTGGTGAGATCAGTGAGGTTGCTCAGGTCCTTTTGCAGACAGGTCTGGAGGACATCCATGTACCTGCAGGCAGATGCATCAGAGCAGTGCTGCTTGCCTCTGGGCTCAGTGGTCTTTGAGAAGGTGTGTAGGGCATAGAAATGGTGTGCAAAGCCCTGGGTGCAGTCTTGGGAAGCACTTGCTGGTACCCAGGGTGGATATATTATGGATAATGGTGTTCCTGGGCCTCTCAGAAGGACCCTCCAGTGCTGCAGCATCTCTGCGGTGCTGTCAGTCCCTTTGCCCAGCCAGCCAGGTTCCCCTTGTAAATTTGGGATGGGGTTTCTTCTACATCTGCCTTGGCTTCCTTCACCACCTCCTTTCTTATCCCATTTCCTCCCTCTGCTTTCAAGGCCCATGAGGAAGAGGTGAAGAAGAAGTTCCGGCCCATAGAGCAGCTGAAGGAGGAGTTTGAAAAGCTGAACGTTAAGATGGAAACAGATTATGAAATTATGGTTAAATTAATCAGCAAATTCAACAGCTCTGCCTCCACGCTGGATGAAAAAGTAGCGGCGCTTTACGATCTTGAATATTACGTTCACCAGGTAACAGAAATGTGTTGGTAACTACCATGTAAAATCCGGGGGATACAGTGTCATAAACCTGGTTTTACTTTTCTTATCAGTATCAGGTAATACAAATTGCTTAATTATCATAATCCTGGGACAATGACAGACAGCAGGCTATGGCAGGCTTATTTTATATCCAAGTTTGAATAAATCATCACTCATGCCAGCAGCGAGCGGTTTCCCGGGAGTTAGTGTTGCCTGATTTGTTGTCTGTTCTCAGGCTTTTCTTCTTGCCCTGTCTTTGTGCTTAATACTACAAAACAGAGTTTTATCTGGTGCTGTTGGGCAAGTGGAGTGGTGACTGCTAAGAAAATAATAATTTTCTCACTCCTTCCCTGGAAAACCTCAGTGGGGGCAGGTAGGTGCCCGTACATCGGTTTGCAGAAGGTGTCTTTGTGCCTGGGAAGGTGACAGGCACCCAAACCCTGGTATTTTCATAGAATCACAGAATCCCTCAAGTTAGAAGAGACCATTAAGATCATGGAGTCAAACCCCAGCCTAACCCATCCTAGTCNCTGTCACTGGCCAACACCAAGAAGAGCCTGGATCCATCCTCCTGACACTCACCTTTACATATTTATAAAGGTTAATGAGGTCACCCCTCAGTCTCCTCTTCTCCAAGCTGAAGAGCCCCAGCTCCCTCAGCCTGTCCTCAGAAGGAAGATGTTCCACGCCCTTCATCACCTTGGTGGCCCTGCACTGGGTTCTTTCAAGGAGTTGTATGTCCTTCTGGAACTGAGGGGCCCAGAACTGGACACAATACTCCAGGTGTGGTCTCACCAGGGCAGAGTAGAGGGGGAGAAGGACCTCTTTTGACCTACTATCCACCTGCTTCTGATACACCCCAGGATGCCACTGGCCTTCTTGGCCATGAGGGCACATTGCTGGCTCATGGTCATCCTGCTGTCCCCCAGGACCCCCATGTCCTTCAGTGCATCATCTGTTTGCCTTTTCAGTCCCTTCAGGGATGGTGGCTCATGATGGTGTTTGCTGATGGTCTGCAAACTTACTGAGGGTGCACTCGATCCCCTCGCCCAGACCATCAATGAAGATGTTTTTGATGTGAGTCCCAAGTGACACATAGAGTCTCTCTCGTGGCTGGGCTGGTGGCAACAATGACTGAAGGCTCAGGATAATGGCAAGTGGCTGACAGTCAGCTGAGCTGTGTTAATCGTCTCTGTGTGAGGTTGAATATATTGCCTGAAACCTCACTCCCTCACGTTTGAGTTTGCACCTTTCTCTCCTCCCTGCGAGCTCTCTTGCTCTGCTCTCAGCTCACACATCCTTACCTCCAGTGGGATGTGGGCTCTGGGCGTGCTGCTCTCCTCCCCCGTGCTTGGTGCCATCCCACACCACAACAGCTTGGGTGGGTGTGTGGGCATCGTGGCTGTGTTCTGCCTCAAGGGAAAGGACAGGGGTTCTCCCTTCCCACTGACTGGGAGAGTCTGGAGCAGACTGGGAGAGATCTAGTGTCAGTGACTTTATCATTACAGAGAGTGAGCAGGACGACTCTTGGGACGTGCCAGTGCAAGGCCTTGAACTGGAACAGCACTTCTTAAACCAGACATGGCCTTGGGGGAAGGTATCTGAAGGAGTGTGATGCTGAGGGAGGGAGTCCATGTGCCGGCTAATACTTAGTAATAAGTGTTAATTCCAGGGCTCTTTGTCTTGAGTGTCCACACTAAACTCTGTCACACACATGCAGAGGCTGCCTTGCTGTCTGTTCCCAATGCTTTTGTTTCACTGACGGCGTCTGTCTGTCTCAGAGAATGAGTGTGAGCAATGGGCACCCAAAGAGCTTCATATTTATACTCAGGGCTAATTCTGTCTGGTTAAGGGTGCCAGAGCAACAGGCCAGTGTGCTAAAAAGCAGCCCCAAACACCCTGGGATGCTTTGGATGCCAGCTCAACAGTCTGGAGTATTCCAGCATAAAATCCTGCCTGCTTGCAGCACGGGATGGGGAAAAGCGTGTCGGAAAGGCAGAGAGGAGCAGGGAAGTGTCCCCGCTCCCTCTGCGGGGACCGGAGCGTCAACGGGAACCACATCCACCATCAAAGGGGTCAGGAGAGGGGAAATGGCAGGGAGGCTGGCAGGGAGCACAGAGCACTCCTTTGTGCATCCATCACAACGGTGCTCTGTGCCCGCGCTGTCGGGGCAGATGGCTGGGCAGCACCTTCTCATCAGGCAGGAAGCTGATAAGAAATATGACTTGTCTCTAAGCCAGCGTGGCTTTTCCTCCTCTTTCTTCTTCCAGCCAGTCGAACGCGTCCAGAGTATTATCTCTGCTTGGGACTGACTTTAGCAGCACTGGCTTAATGTAATTACTGAACAGCAGCCAAATACGCTTGTGCTGCATAACCCTGGAAGGGCTGAACGTGTCAGGAGCCCTCTGCAGCGAGCCACAGCCGTGCCCCTGGAGGATGGGCACCCTTGGGGGTGTGGGTGGTACCCAGGGCAGTCAGTGTGCACCCACGTGTGGGACCGGTGGCTCTGCTGCCTCCATCTGAATGGTAATATGCCGCGGCTTCTCGTAGTCGTTCAGCTCCTGGGCATCCTGCTGCTGCCTCTGGGGCACAGAACACCCCATTGAGTGGAAAATGTGGGGTTTGCAAGCAAAGGATGCTCTCCACTCCGTGGTGTGGTCATGAGCATCCTGGAGCATCTGGGATGTGAGGCAGCACATGCCTCCGGCCCGCTGCGAGGGAGCGGAGGGGAAGCTGTGGCCGGTGCCGAGACGGGGGAGAGCAGCTCGTCTCCCCCGCGCCTGGAGAGCCAGCCCAGGGGCTCTGCTTTGCTCAGCTTTTGGTTGCCAGCTCTGGTTTCCTTCTCATCAGGCAGGATTCAACTTGGCATGTTTGTGAGCCCATCCTGGAGAAAGAGCAGGAAGGTTTGGCTTGCTGGGTTATCTGTAACGCATGAAACCCAAATGCAAATGTGGAGAGGCCAGA
This sequence comes from Heliornis fulica, assembly GCA_013399135.1. Classification (NCBI taxonomy): domain Eukaryota; kingdom Metazoa; phylum Chordata; class Aves; order Gruiformes; family Heliornithidae; genus Heliornis; species Heliornis fulica. The sequence goes on along the minus strand of VXBZ01001034.1, from coordinate 215,315 downwards.
GCATAACTCATTTATAAACACAGTGCACGGTGCTTGCACAGCAGCGTGCGGAGCCAAGACCTGTTCTCCTGCGTTGCAGGCTCTTTCTCTCAATTATTTACTCTCCTTATCTTTCCCTCTCCCCTCCTCTGACATGCTACACCATTTCTCACTGCTAATTTCCTCTCCCTTGCACACGGTTGACATGCTGCTCTTCCTTCCCCTCATTTCCTAATGTTTTCTTCTCCCTCTCCTTCCCTCCCCGTTTTCTTTCTCCTCCAATTCAAAGCCGCTCCCTGGATAACTGCTGTCATATTTGCTCTTCTCCCATCCCTCTCCTCACCCACCTTCCCTTTGTACTGTACTCAAGAGCTCTTTAGATCTTTGGCTTTCTTCTGTGCCAACTTTGGTGGACTGAAGCGAGGCGCGAGCTGCTGCCTCACAGCATCCTCTGCTCCCCAGAGAGGTTGATACCTTCAGGTTGTTGAGTGTGGGGGTTTTGTTGGTCCAGAAACGGTGAGGGAAGGAGCTCTTTTTCTTCAAAAGAAAACAGAGAAACTTTAAAATAAGCTTTACAGCACAGTTTATCTGCTGTGTTCGAGGTGTCTCACCGGGGTTGGCCTGAAGGACTCTGGTGACAGTTTGTTTTACCATGCTGGATGCAAACTTCTGCCTGTCTGTGCATCCTCTCTTGGGCAGAAACGTTTAATTCCAGCGTTAAAGCACCCTTGGAGCTTTTAGTGGCTGAGCCATAAAAGGACCCGCTGGTAGCTGAAACTGGGTTGCTGCGTAGGCTCTTTGTAGACAAAGATGGGCCTGCAGAAAAGTAAGAGGTCTGGCAGGTCCAGTTTATAGGGACAGTTAAAAGGGAAAGGACCTGAAAGGAAGGATACAAAAGCTGCTGCAGATCCTGAATCCGCCCCAGCAGACCCGCAGAGATCGGCTTTCTGTCGCCGGCGTCGCAGAGGGACAGCAAGTGCTGGGTATTGTCCCACTGGGGACAAGCGAGGAGCTGCAGCTCCCCCGGTGCTGCTTTGGCAGATATATAAAGCTGAAGAGCTGCTTCATGCTCTTGAGTACCTAAAATACCCAGCTTTGGTGTAGGGACATGGTTGAGGGAAATAAATCACTAAGCATGAAGTCACTGCCGACTCAAAGAAGGTCTGAGCTGGAGCCTGACGTATGCTGCATCCCGTAGGTGTTCGGCCTGTCCCACCCCATCGCTGGGGTCAGCTTGCTGAAGGAGGTCAGCTTGCCTGGCTGATAGCTCGTTTTTACATTGTTCCCATCTGTTGTGCTCCTGTCTGTCAGGGAGGAGAAATGTCGACATTCTAAGCCCTGTGTTTCTTGCACACACAGCCCTGAGTGCTCCTCAGATTTGCTTCTCACTGCAAAGCCCAAAGACTCCCTGAAACCCAAAGAGCATCGATTTGACTTTGGGCTGAACTTTGCTCTTGAAGCCCTCTGTGCAGTTCCTCTGAGTGGTGTTTGGAGCCACCTGGGGCCTTTTCTGATCTCCTCTCTGGGAACAGATGCCCACTGTGATTTGTGCTTGGTCAGCCCTGGGTCTGGTGCAAGTCAAACACTGAGGGATCCCGCTAACATTTCAACTTCTCCCTGCTGGCAGCTGGTCCAGTATTGTCTGTTTTAGGAACATCATGGCTCAGGCTGCTCCAAGGGAGAGCTCCCGACTGACCCTTCCAAGCAGGACTTGATTTTTCTCTTCATGGCTGCGTGAAGGTCTTGATGGTACTTATGAAAAACACCCAGACCTGCCTGTGCTCCTCGCTGTGAGCAGAGGCGATGCTGCCTGCCTACCGCTGCCATCGACAGCTCTTAAACCTCAACTCCTGGGGCTACAATTACAGCATCAATAATCAGCTGTTTCCCAAATGTGCAACTCCCTGGTCTCCCAGTAATAGCCAGCTCACGTCAGAGAGCAGAGAACTGGGGGTTTTGACATCAGTGGGTGTAACCAATTATTGACATCACCTGAATCACCAACACACACGTCAAGAATGGTTTTGGAAGCAAATCAGAGTGTTTCAGCGATGCCTTCTGCATGTGGCAATAACCACCTGTCAGTAGACTGTGCTTGTGCACCTGTGACATCCTCTGCTCACAGAAGAGTTGTATGAAACTCGAGTCACAGTCATTCCCTCTTAATTTGTATTGCTTTTAGAACTCCGTGCTGGTTAGACTGGGAGGGAAGAGACGCAACGTGTTCTGAAGCGAGGGGCTCTCCAAGAGTTGTTGGGTGGAATTTGTCTGGGGGTTGTACTGATGTGACCTCCTCTCTCCCAGGTGGACAATGCTAAGGACTTCCTCTCCATGGGTGGACTCCAGCTTGTGATTGATGGGCTCAACAGCACCGAGGCTGTGCTGAAGGAGCACGCTGCCTTCGTCCTGGGAGCTGCACTGTCCAGGTGAGCTCTTTCCTGCCCAGCCTGGGAGGCTGAAAACCTTGGGGTGGGCTTCGTGCTTCCTTGCAGCTCTCAATTTATTTCCAGCAGCAGCAGGAGCTGAAAGCTTCTCTGATCCTGCAACACACTAAATTGTCTTCTTTGCTGCCCCTTTGCTTGCAGCACCACTGACCCTGGTTGTCTTCTCAGTGTGCCCCCACCCTGCTCATTAGACGTAGCCAGAAGTAATTTGGTGCGGAAGCTGTAATTGCTTCTTGATTTCCCTGGGCTCCTTGTTTAGCAGAGTCTGAGGGGAATACTTCTGCCTCCCTTCCTCTCCCCTTGGCAGCCCCTCGTCAGGGTGGGATCTGGAGGGTGGGGTGGTTATGAGCACCCTGGGGGTACAGTTCTCCCTCTGATTCCTCCCCCCAGCCTGCTGTGGGATGGTGAGACGCTGAGTTCAGAAGCTGAGCAGTTCCTGTGGTCTTGGGGGGTGGGTTTCAGCCCCACGGACCTGTGCCTGACACTGCTGATGATCTGTGGGGTCAGGGGGTGAGTCAAGAGGAGACTGGTCTGAATGGTGTTTGTGATTGACTGGGAAGCAGCTGCTGCCCAAAGGAACCGTCGCCTCGTGCTAGGACATACTGTGTAGTGCCGCAGGTGGTAGAGACCCTGTGGCGCGGTGGGTTTAGTGGTGCCCTTTGGGGGCTCTGGAGCTTTGTGAAGGGTGGGTTGCACATCCACCCGTGCAGAGGCCTTGGAAATGCGTTGGATGGTCCCTGACTCCAAGGTCAGAAGTGCAGATTGAGAGTCAGGACAGTTACATGTGCATATTGATGTATGGTCCCTGTCTCCACTCTAAGTTATTTATCACTTGGTCTAATACAGAGACATCAAATCTGCATTTCTTTCACACTCTCATCTATGACCCAGTTGGTCCTCAGCAAGTGTGAAGTGCCACAGCCTCAGGGACAGCAGTGGGTACCCAGGCTCACCCCAGGAAAGGACAACAGTTATGGTCCAAAAGAGCCTGACTTCCCGATCGCGATAAGACGCACCCTTACACATCAGAAACACAGACCTGCTCTTTGTCCTCTGGTGTATCTCAATGTTTGAAACATCTCACAGTGGTTTCCTTGGCTTCTTTAATAACATGTTCTGTGAGGGATAATAGAGGCTGGTCTGAGTGGGACACACTGGGCAAGCACTCACCAGATGACCTTGGCCAGGTGACCAGGGAGGAGGTCTGTTCCCATGAGAACTGACCTTCATGTGAGAGGGAAACCCCAACATTCCCATGAGAATTGAGCCTTCTTGTGCAGGGGAAACCACAACATTGTGTTGGTGGAGCAGCGAGCTGCTGTTAGCCACACAGGCTCACGAGTGGTGAGGCTCGCTGCGCGTGCTGGCCACGCACGAAGCCACTCGAGCTGGCACCGTTCCACTCGACCTGCTGCAGGATGTAAGGAGGTGCCCTTGGTGGCACGAGGAGACTGACATCCAGCGTCCCTTGAAGCTGCAGGGGACACCCTGAAGACGCTGTGCCTGCCTCCCTTCACAGCTCCAATGGGGACCCTTGGCATCCTGCTGCTGGGCGGTGCTGCGGAGACCCCAGGGCTGGTGAGACTCTCTTAAAATGATTATATGCTTGAAAACAGCTTGAAACAATAACGCTGTGTTGTAACTGCTGGCTGGGTGTGCACTCGTGTTTGTGCATCAGAATCCTCAGGACAGGACCTGGCTACACCTGTGGACTCTTTACTTCTGTGGTTCATAAAGAGAGAGTCACGCAGAGGCTCTGGAATCGTTTGCAGGTAACTTATGGCAGGGCTGGTAAGTTTCCTGGTTTGGCTGATGCAACATGGTCAGGACTCAAGAAATTCATTGTCTCATGATACGAGCATGTAGCAGTGGAAGTGATGGAGGTACTTGAGGACACGGTTTAGTAAATGTAGGAGGTAGGGGGATGGTTGGACTAGATGATCTTGGAGGCGTTGTCCAACCCTAATGATTCTTTGATAGATGCTTTTCTGTAGAGTCCCTCACTTAATTGCAGATGCCTTTCTTTGGGCAGAAGCAATCTCTTTTCTAACACAACAATACTAAAATATACCCTTGGACACTTTCAGACCTTTTTTCTTTAAAGGCCAGTCTGACAGATGGTAGTTTTGACTGGCTTGGTGATGTATTGTCTGAGAGCTCATTTCCAAAACGTGAGGAATATCATACCCAGGTTTTGGGTTTGCTTTTCTCCCCTTGCTGTGCTTAAGCTTTCTTTGTAGACACCTACATGCCAATTTGTCTGCCTTGTGCTATCTGATTAATTGTTTGTTTCATACATTTTCTCTGCTCTCCCCGTGCTCTGTTTAAGTTGACAGGGGCATTTCACGTGTGTCACACTAAGCATTTGCTGATGCCTTACGTTTTTTTTGAGGGGGGTGGTTATTTCCTTCTCTCACAGTTGTTCCTTGGGACTTCAGGTGGTAAGTGTGGGGGCATGATCCCATCGGTACTTGTGTGCCCGGGGCTGGCATTAGGTCCTGCACTGGATGCTGAGCTGTGCCAGGGTGGAAGGCAATGGTCCTTGTCACCCAATGGGCTTGTGGCCACCTCCCAGGTCTCTTCTGCCAGGTTGGCTCAGACCAGGGGTTTGAAGACAGGCAGAATTCCCAGAAGAGAATGGGGGTGTGATCATGGCAAACCTCATCCCAGCCAGGAGGTCATAAACTTCTGAACCTGGAAGAGGAGCTTGGCATTGTCTGCAGGCAAGTTGTTTTCTGCAGGAGAAAGCCACTGGATGCAGATCAGTCTCAGACATGTTTGGGTCACATCCAGAACTTTCCAACTCTTAAAAGGACCTAGGTCTTCTCCAGTTCTGCGTTGAAACAGTAACACTGTGTTGTAACTGCTGACTGGGTGTGCACCTGTGTTTGTGCATCAGAATCCTCTGGACAGGACCTGGCTACACCTGTAGACTCTTTATTTCTGTGGTTCATAAAGAGACAGTCACTCAGAGGCTCTGGAAACCTTTAACTGACCAGTGAAGCAAGGGAGGGATGGAGCAACCAGGTACATTACCCAGGTCTTGCCTGCATGTGGTCTGATTGGGACCTGGGTCAGACCTGAGCTGGGCTTGGAATCTGATGTGGGTTAAGCAGGTTTTCAAGTGGATCAGCTCCTTCATCGAGCCAAAGGATCAGCAAAGGCAGAAGGAGGAGAAGGCACAGCCAGGGCAGTTCAGGATTTCTCCCTCCAGACACCTGTCCTGTTTGTCAGATTAAACCTGGCGTGAAAAGCTGCATCAGCACAGGAGTTTGGTCCTCAAGGAAAAGGGTGCTGGGTGCCGCCTGTATGGATGCTCCTCCTGACATCCACCTGGCTCTGTCTGCGAGCCTCTGCCCTGCGAGAGGGTGACCTGATAGGGGAGAAATCAAGGTTTCATCTCTTGTCTCTCTTAGACATCCTTCATTTTAGGCATTTGGGTTTTAATCGCCGAGTCTGTGACCACATCACACATCGTTCCATCTGGTGGAGTTCTCGGCGCGGTGCCCTCACTGCAGCTCTGCAGCCTCATCACGGTCCTACTGTTTTTAAACCTTTAACGAAATGTTTTCTGTTCAGCAGTTTGCAAAAAGTAAACTTCATTTGAACAATCCTCAAGTGCTCTGATTGCAAATAAAAGTTAAATGCACTAACAAAAATAATTGCCAGGCATGTGGGATTGTACATTTAGGTATCCATAATTCACTAACGCTATATGCCAATACACAACATTATCTGGGTTTTCAGTGATTGCATTAGCATAAAAGCACGTTAGCATTTATCCAGTGGTACTAACATTTAAATATATATAAGTATGAAATATTAAGATACAGCATTTTGGAGGCAAGTAAAACTACTGTCTGTAAAATGTTCTTGCATATTTTTGAAGGTACGCTCTGGTATCTTCGGATGACAATCAGCTTTCGCACCATTGGGCCCAAACATTGCAAAAATGTCAATGTTTTATGCAAAGAGGAGCTATATTAAGCCAAAAAAAAAAAAAGATTGCTGATGAGAGAAGTGTCTTCTGATGTCCTCTAAGCTATTTACAGGCAGCATCTTCCTTTGTTCGTAGCGCAGCCAGGCCTCTGCGCAATTTGTGTCTAGATGTTTCACAAGACTGGAAGCGTTCGCCAGAGAGGATTATGCTTGTGATTAAAACCTCAATTTTTAAAAACTTTACCTCCAGGAAACGTTTTTCCACACCAATAATTTGACCATTTTAGTATTTTGCAATAAAAGGATTTTTGTAATCCGTTTAGAAGGGGAATAATAATAATCTGTATCGAACGCATTCCTGAAGCTTTACCCCAAAGGCTCCCTGTGTGATTAGGGGTGAATTAGAGGTGAGGACAGAGAGAAGAAAAGCCCTTGGACCCTCAGTGCCAAGAGAAGCAGTTTGTGTTCCATGGAGAGGGGACAGAAGGTGTGAAAGGTGACATTTCGGCACAGCGGTCGTGGGGAGGAAAGCCGCTCGTGCAGCTGCGTTGACACTCGCAGCCAGTCCTTTGCATACCTCGTGCTGGTCAGACTGGGTGGCCAGGACAGGATCCCACACTCCACACTGATGGTCTGAGCTTGTGCTTGCCATGTGTCCTACAGAGCAGTCCCCAGCACAGCCTCTTCCAACCAGCCCGGCTCCACTGGGGTCTCACTGGTCCCTGCTTTGGTCCTGGGTGGTAAAACAGCTGTTACAGAACTTGGTTAAGGCTTGGGAGTAAACTTGTCACAGGTTGTAACTCGAGCATCATCTTGCAGAAACACTCCACTGTTTCCTGGAGCTGGTGTCCAAAGAAACCATTTCCAGAGGGATTAAACCCCTTAAACTGTGATGCTGTCCATCACAGCCATCCCAACCATTCTTCTGGCTGCCTCCCTATCCCCACTCTATCCATCCTTAGTCCAGGTGTGTCCATTCTCTGAGGGTTTGCGATGTCCATGTTTGGCAGAAGCACCACCTTCTTCTGGATGTCTGTCTGGAGGAGGAAGCCCCCTCCACATTTAATGATTAGGTCCAGCTTCACGGGGAAGCTGGTCGAGGCTCACAGTAGCATTGAGCCCAAGCACTAAACCCAGGGAAAATAAAATTCAAGACCTCACTCGATGCTGTCTCGTAAAGACATAAGAATTTCAGGGCAGAGAAATAAATCTAGTTATCCTAATATGCACTGTCCCTACCCATTGATTTCAGATCCATCTTCATGCTCGTCCCTCCGTGCTCCAGCTTCTCCCTCCACACCCTGCAGCCTTTTCCAGTCTCTTGGTTCACGTTCACTGTTGGTTTTGCCGTGGCCCTGTTTGCCAATGCTGCTTGACACCTCCCTGATGTAGCCACTCCAGCACGACTGCCTGCCCTCCTGTAATTCCTTGCTTTTCTATTTTTATTTGAACTCCTGACTTGTGTAGAGTTATCAGCCTCACTGCACTTAATTTCAAATTAATTTGATTGGGTCACCTCAATTTTTTTCTGTAACGATAATGAACTCAACCTATTTAGCCTTTCCCCATTATGAATAACCTTAACAAAAACTGCAGTGCAGTATAAAACTCTGTTTCATCATGATGGTTAATTGCACAGAAGAATAAATCCCTAAACATTTTTCAGCGTCTGAAATCTAACAAGAAAGTGTAATTAACAATTAAATACTAAACTGCCATCCTTGTGCTCTCAGCCAGATGACACAGTGGACCTTGTGAGAAAAATCTAGAAGCCAAGGTTAGCTCTGGGGTTTGTTTTTGTAAATGCTGTGATGAATGTAAAAGGAGGGGAGGGTGCTGGTCCGGCACCAGGGATGTTTTCCCCAGGTACCAGCAGCTGCTGAAGAGCTGCAGAGGTGGGACAGACTGCTTAGCCAACCCCCGTGGGACTGGTTTTGGTGTGGGGATGCTGGAGTGGGTTACCCCACACAGGGGGTCTGGGGCAGGCCATGGGAGGACAAATCACAGAATAACTAGGTTGGAAAAGACCTTTGAGATCATTGAGTCCAACCACCCCTGTCCTCTCCTAACCCATCTCCCTGAGCACCTCATCTCCTGTCTGTTCAATACACCCAGGGGTGGGGACTCCACCCCCTCCCTGGGCAGCCTGTCCCACACCCCCACAGCTCTATGGGGGAAGAATTTCCTCCTTCAGATGTATCTTGCTGAAGCTGGAGTGTTTGGCCTCATGTCACACTCCAGCAGAGGGGAAACCTGCGCGTTCCCCCCACCCCGGCGCAGTGTATTGGTTATCACAGGGCTCAGCCTCACCGATGCATCTGGTTGTCTCCTCGTGTGTCCTTCCCACAGCGGTGAGTGCCCTGGCAGGGGTTGGGAGTGCTGGGAAGCCACTCCAGTGGGGCTGGGCAGCACCCCCTCTTTAGCAGGAAGGTTGCTGACACAACATGCCAGTTCATACATAATATAAACCACGTTGTCTCTGTCTCTTCCCGTTCAGTAAATGCTCTCTGCTACAGCATTTCAGTTATTGTGGTGGTTTCCATTGAAAATGCACATTCAGACTGGTTCCCTAATCACTGTCAGCAAGAAGTAACAGCCTGAACTTGCTGTTCAACGGTGTAGACCTGGTTTCATCGCCGGACACAAGGTGTGTTCCTCCGTCTCTTCAGCCACTATTTATTCCTCATCCATGTTCTCTGTTTATCCTTTTTACTACAGCCGGTGCACTCGGCTAATGGCTTCACAAGCTTCAAAGATTTCCCTACCTAACACCTACATTATCCTCCTGACCTGCTGTGACGTTCCCATGTCGCGTGTTCTCCGTGTTCCCTCCGAGTAATAGGTGTGAAATGCTCCTTGTCAAAGAGGAGGCCCCGGCGTCCGCTCTTTAATCACGCGTACGGGAGGCTGCAGCGGCCCCTTGGAAATGTGTGTCAGAAGGGAGGTTGAAAAAGCCCATTGAATAGAACAAAGCAACAAGGAATGGAAGGAAGAGGAACAATGAGAGCAGGGAACGCAGGATCCAGCCTCAGTCACGTACCTGCTCCCAGCAGGGTTTGGGCTGGGCAGGATGGACCCATTATGGCCATGGTCTGAGCTGGCCTAGGAGGGCCCATGTCCCGTCTCTTCCTCCATAGGTCCTGCTGCGAGCACCCTGCTGCCCCTTTCCTGATGGCAGCTGTTGGGTTGAGTTGCTGGCAGGCTGCGGCAGCGCGCGTGTGAAGGCACATCCGACCAGGCTCGTGGTGAATGGTGGTGGCAGAGCCGGGCCTTCAGAGAGGCCTCGGGGCTGCCCTGCGCTCTCATCGCCTGTCTTAGGGCTTAGCTGTACTTACTCCCCAGCCTGCTGCCGTTCCCCTTCCCCTGGGTCGGAGGGGGGAAGGTGGCAGCTGTGGAGGCACAGCTTGGGTAGGAGGCAAAATAGCACACGCCGGCAGCCGCAGGCCTTCATGGCAGCCGAGAGTGGCCTTTGCCCGTCCCGAGTGATCACACCCCAGCAAGTGACCTTGTTCCCCAGTGGGCTCCTCACAGCCTTCCCGCTCTCCTGATACAATGATTCGATATGTTTTTCCTCATCTCTCTGTTCATGTGCTTTAAGATTCATTGCAAGTGTTGCTTATTCATCCATGAAGTCGGTTCCTCAGGTCTTCCACCGGAGTTCTGCCAGCCTCGGCCCCTCCAAGGCTCTCCAAGAGATGGTGTGTGGAGAGAGCAAACAGCAGCTTAATGGAAATTATCTCTTTCTGAAGAAACTCGTCATCGTTGGCTGCTTGCTCTTCCCTCAGGTGCTGGCGTTCTGCGTCTTCTCATGAGCTGGATTTTCATCTGTCTTTACTTTAGACAATTCTATTTCTGCATGAAAGGAGGTGTCCATCAGAGGCTCTTGATGCTGCCTGGCACGTTTTGGAAGGGAATGACTCACCAGCTTGGCTGTCTGAGGAGCCGCAGACCTCTGAGCCCTGCCAGTCCGGGCAGCAGTCTGTGGCCAAAAGATGTCTGTGGGAGCTGGGCTGGTGGGCAGCTCCCACCCTGCAGGGCGGCTTGGACTCATCACACAACTTGGAGAAACGTTATCCAGCTGCTTACCACTGAGCCTTAAGCCCCTTGACACCACTGCATGAGACCTGAATAGGTTTGAAAACTAATTTGCTGCTCAGACCATTGGTAGGTGTACGTCACTTGTCCTTTCTGCTGCATTTAGTGAGTTTCCAGGGTGCTGCAGCTGACTCCAGGAGGCAGCCATCAAAGGGCTGCATCTTCGCTTCCATCGAAGGGTCTAGCTCGTCCCTCCAGCACATTTCAGTTCCCACCGACTCTGGTTTTGTCTCTTATGAATTCAACATGGAGTGCATCGCATCGTGTCTTGCAACCATCCCTTCCAGACAGTCTTGCCTTCCCCCCACCTCTGTTTTTTCCCTTGAATGCCCTTAGAGCAGGGGATGGGAAAGAGACAGTCGGGTGGCATTAGCTGGAGCCCGGGTGATATGTGGGTCGTGGCGAGTGTCCTGTCACACTGCTGCTCTCCACGTTCACGGCTCTTCCTGGGCTCTCTCCTGTCGCCCAGCCGTTCCCTCCTGTTAACCACCCGGAGCTGGGCAGCGCTTCGAGCATCCCTGCTCAACTGGGACGGCATCTTCCCTTGGGTGTGGAGGGAGCCAATGGTGCTGCTGGGGAGAAGATGGACACAGCCCTGCAGTGGCTGTGTCAGGGACGGGACATTAGTCCTTAGCTCCATCTGCGAGATCGATAACGGGGCTGTTGCTTCCTACAGACCACCAGATCAGCATCAGAACTGCCTTATTAAAGCAGACGTGTGTGCTGGGCAGTCAGGAGGCCCCCGTGGCTGAGTTTTGCAGAGGTAGGAACAAAAACCCGAGGTGGTGACAGCACGGTGACACTCAAACAAGGTTTCCCTAAGTCTTAAGCAGCTCAAACCTTCCATAGGTGATGAACCACAAGGCTTCCTGGGCTTTGATGTGAGATGGCTGCAAAGGGGTTCTGGGTTCTGGTCCATGCTTGGTGCAGCAGGGTGTCTGCTGCCAGGATCCCTTCGGCCGGCAGCTGCACACGTGAGTGATCCTGATCTCCCTCTGCATGTCCCTCAGCTCCCCTGGAAGCAGATTGTGCCGTGTTTCCCTCCGTACTCTGCCATAAAAGCCTGTAAATATGATTTTAGTGTGTTTGCTTATCTTGCAATGAGCAGGAATTCACCCGAGTTGTTTTCCAAATTAATACCCCGCTGCTTTTACTTAACAAGATCTTTTTCCAAGCTGAGAACAGCAATGACTCTCAGATTTTCTTTTTGAAAAATGCATTTTCTTCTTGGGCACTTCATATTGAAATCTGTCTTAATTTCAGTTCAGCTAGTGTGTAAAAACACACAGAGAAGCATTATTAGTCCCTGAAGGAATAAAGACAGATGGAGCCCAAAATGGAATTGGCTTTGTGATTAATTGAAACCTTCAAGAGTGGAATGGAGTCAGGGTTTGGTTCTACCCCACCACTGTCTGGAGACCAGTTCAGCCAGTGTGAATCTCCACGAGCGCGGGCTGAGGAGCTCAGCAGGAGCAATACAGATGCCGCTCAGTGGGGTCAACCCTGGACTGTCCCCTTCCAGGTGGGACCTGTTGCTGGAGGAGGGCGTGGGGACAGCTGGCTGGCGGGGTGGTGACAGTGCTGTGTGGGTGGGGCGATGGGTGGGGGATCAAAGGGTGTTTCGGGGTCCGTGTGATGATGTGCTTTAGCAATGAGCTGCTATTTCTGGCCCCGAGCTTCCCGCAGCTGCGCGCGATGGCTCTTGTGTGACTGCCGCGATGGAGAGCAGACCTGCAAGGGGGGGATATTTTGAGACACACTCAAAACCTTTGGGAAGGGGAACGTGGGGGTGTGGAAGTGGTGGTGCTGGGGGGCAGCAAGTTCTGGCTCTGCTCTGGGCTCCCACTCCACGTGCAGCCTCAGCAATTCCCTGGGGCTCTGTGGTTTCACACCCTTGCCAGCCTTGTGCAGGGCGGTCCTGCCCCTCGGAATGGGGTAGTGGAGAAATACCAGGTGCTGTCACCTGCTCTGGCTTTGGTGTTACTGAGTGTTTCTGGGGTCTGTAGCTGCAGCCCGTTACAGCATTTCTAACGTACCTGCTGGGAGGGAGGAAGAAAAGATGGTGCAGAAAGGAGATCTGGTTTGGGAGCAAGTCCTCCCTGTAGCTGCTCTTGCAGCTCAGACCACCTTTGTATTCTCGGCAGGTTCTGAGCAGGTTTGGAGCTGGGGGCAGCAGCCGGTGAAGACAGAGCTGCTCAGCAGAGGCACAGCCAAGTCCAGAGGGGGTGGGTCAGCACGTGTGTTTGGAGGGGGTACAAAGGGGATGGGTAAGTGTGATGGTGGCAGCCCCGGGAGGTGGCCGTTTCCCACCCCACGGCTCGTCTCCCCTCGGTGCAGGGGACTGTGCTTCCCCGGGAGAGGATTGCAGATACCTCCACCTTAGCTGGCTGAACGAGGCAGAGGGCTCTAAAATGCTTTACAGATGGATTTGGTGCAGAAGGTTGATGTTGCCTGTGGAGGTCATGGTTTAAGGTTTGCAAAGAGGACGAGGGGCCCAGGACTGTGAGCGTGCTTGGCAGGGCTGCACACCCAGCACCCTTGTTGTACCCTGAGAGCAGGGCTACCGTAAACCCGTTTTCCTGGGTCAAAATGAATGAGGAGCAGCATCCACGGGTGCACATCAGCCAGGAAGAAGGTACAGAGGGACAGGTCTCCTGGGTCCATCCAGGACAGCCCTTTCGCCTGTGCCAGCACCTCCAGGTTAGGAATGTGGCTTGGCCCTTGCTGACAGCCCTTAGCAGCAAATGAGCTCATGCTGCAGATGATCACACCCAGCACAGCACAACAGTTCCCTTGCTCGCTTATTCTGACACGTGGGACTTGATTTTTAGTATCCCTGGTACCCCCCGAGTGTGGCGGCAAATCTGCCATGGAGAGTTTTGGAAAGGGAGGAAGGCTCCACAGTGGGAGCTTCTCCTGCAGGACCTGGCCAGGAGGTCATTGAGAAATCCTGTATGGTGGCCGAGGGTTTTCTCTTCTTTCCCTGGGGACTGTGGGGATTGCAGGTCGGTGGATTCTGGATTAGAGGATCAGGAATTAGCAATGCATTTTTCATTCTTATGTTACACACTAATGAACTGACAAATTTAATTTCTTTAAATCCAGCTACAGTAAGCGAAATCATCTTCAGCCTCTTCTGGTAACTCGGGAAAGGCTGAATTGTGGTCTCTTTGGGCATCACCTCATCCAGACTCAGCTCTTGGTCTCTAGTGTGTGGCTGATAACAAAAGTACAGTCTGTGTGCAAGAAAGAGCTCGTTGCTCGTGGGTGGTCGTGGTGGACTGCTCGTCAGAGCACTGCCCAGGGGCTGCAGCTCTCCACCCACCATGTGTTGCCTTGATGGTACAAGGAGGATGAACTCAGCCCCAGGCAGCTCCAGCCTTGGTTCCTGACTCCCCTGACAGGGACACGGGTGTCCCCACCAGTTGCTGCTGGACAGACACCCCCTAAAACCCAGTGCTGCAGCTCTGCTGAGTGTCCCTGTGGCACAGCACGGGGGGTTCCTCGGCTCCCGGTGTGACATGTGTTTGGCTGATATCTAACAAGTTCTTCTTGCCCTTTCCTGTGGGTGATGCTGAGATCTTCCTCCCTCTTTGGGATCCCTCCGTGGGGAGGGTCCCGGTGCCTCTGGCAGCCCTCCCCCTGCTGTAAGGGGCTTTGGGAAACACCAGTGCCGGTGGGTGCAGCGGGCTCCATGTGCCTCTCCTTCAGCTGCACCGTTCTCAGGTCCCTACCCTGAACCTGTGCCAGGGACAGCACAGAGCAGAGAAAAGCATTTCTGTCGTTAACAGCCTAATGGACGGCACTGTGGGACCCAGTCTGCAGGGGGAAACCAGCTCCATCATTACCCAGTCACTCTTCAGAGCTTTGCATGAGAGCTAAACAAAACAGCCTTGGCTCTCCGGAGCCGGCTTTATTCATTCACTCTGTGATGCTGAAAGTGGGTCTGAAACGCGGCCGCCTCTCGGTGTGAACCGCCGGTACCTCCAGCAGGGCCGTGGGCCGGCGCCTGCCGTGAGAGCTGCTCTCGCCCGCCGCGCCGGGCACAGCCTGTGCCATGCAGGAGGAGAGCACTGGGACATTGGTCACTCCCCTTGACTGATGAACACATTCTGGGCTGTGCCCATAATATCTTGATTAACAATTAACGTGATGGAACGAGAATATCTCTCTCATTTCTCGCCCTGAACCCGACAGGTGAGGATATATGTTGCCTGGTTGATTGCTGTGCCTTGTTATAGGCTATTTGTGATTGATTGAAAAGCAGGGGCTTTGTATAAAGAGAGACCTTTAATCTCCTGGCAGAGCCAAGTGTGTTTGCTTCAGGAAACGTTCCTTCGCTTCTGCTTATCTCTAACCCCCACTTTAAGCCTGAACCTGGCAGAGCCCAGAGAGAAGGCAGGATCAAAGCAAAAATAATTGGGATCGCTGGCTTCTGTGGGCAGTCTGAACCCGTTATTTCTACTTACTAACTAGTTATTCCTAAATAACTCTTGCAAGAGACAATTCAGCAGTTGCAGCATCTTCTTGATGAAAAGCACTCAAATGTAATAACCATGGCAACAGTTGCTGAGGGCCGGCACAACGAGGGACGGAGACATGCTCTCCAAAGGACAGCGGGCCCGACTTCACTGACAAGTGATGCTGTAAAGCACCAAGGTGGTGATGGGTCCTGGTGGGGACCCACCCATGTGTGCCGTGCTGGGGATGCAGGTCACCCTGTGATGAGTCATGCTTTGTTCATGGTTCTTCCCCTCTAGATGCCAGGGGAGCTGGTAACCTGAGAGCTGAGGAGGATACTCGGTCTGGAGGAAAAGGCCAGGGTGTGAACCTCTGATGCCCAAGTCATAGGTGATTCCCCAGGGTCTGGCTGCTCTGGGAAAGACTGTGTCTTTCTGCTCTTGATCTTCACACAGCCTGATGGGTGTCACAGACAGGTAATGATAACAAAGACTCGACATGTCTAATTTCAGTGCTGCTTCTTTGTAAGCTGTCTTTAAGAACACACTTGAGGATCTACAGGAGAGGTGACAGAAGCCCCATGGTGTTGCAGGCAGAGGAGTTGGTATAAAAATGAGGCCTTTTGACTTGAAGAGTTGACCCTTGGTGCCTGGCTAGGGAGAGTGCAGGAACCAGCTGAGCCAGCAGCCCCTGAGCCTGGACAGAGTTTGCTGTAAAGGTCCTTCATCCCTGGCTCATCACAAAATCACAGAACGTCAGGAGTTGGAAGGGCCCTTGAAAGATCATCTAGTCCCACCCCCTGCCTGAGCAGGATCACCTCAAATCACACAGGAACATGTCCAGATTGGTCTGGAATGTCTCCAGAGAAGGAGACTCCACAACCTCTCTGGGCAGCCTGGCCCAGGGCTCCATCCCCCTCACAGGGAAAGAGTTTCTCCTTACATTCCCATGGAACCTCCTCTGCTCCAGCTTGGGTCCATTGCCCCTTGTCCTGTCACTGGCCATCACTGAGAAGAGCCTGGCTCCATCCTCCTGACACTCACCCTTTACATATTTATAGACATTAATGAGGTCACCCCTCAGTCTCCTCTTCTCAAAGCTAGAGACCCAGCTCCCTCAGCCTGTCCTCAGAGGAAGATGTTCTGCTCCCTTCATCATCTTGGTGGCCTTGTGCTGGGCTCTCTCAAGGAGTTCTATGTCCTTCTGGAACTGAGGGGCCCAGAACTGGACACAGTATGCCAGATTGCTCATGCCCCCCTCTTGCCCGGGGTCTTCCAAGGGTGACTGTTAGGACAATGCTTGATGGCCCCTCCAAACAGGTCTCGTTCTCAGGCTTAGGTTATGAGATCAGGGTGTCTCCAGGGGCTTTGTGGAGATTGTCTTCCTTTTATCAGGCAGTATTCTCTCTCTGTTGTCCTACTTAACTGGGCATGTTATAAGCCCAAAAAGCGAGAGAAGGAAATTCTTTAATGTTCACCCGGCGCACAGAGGAGCCTGCTGAAAGCCTGCCTCTGAGAAGGAGGCAGTAAATACTCCACCTCTGCTTAATAATAATAATAGGCAGTCTAAGTATCTCTAAAAATACACAGTAACGTGGGCCTATTTGGAATAGTCAACATCCTTATCATCCTGCTGCCATCTCTGCAAACAAGTTTCGCTAGAGATTCTGGGCATGACTTTCAATGGCTCGGAGCAGCTGGAGCTTCTTTGACTTCAGTGAAAAGTCTGAGTGCTTGGCACGGCAGCAAACCAAGCCTCTTCCTTTCTGCCTCAAATTGGGTCTTGATTCTAAGTGAGATGAATTTTCTCCTCCTGATAATTCTGTGCATCTGAAGTGATTACAGCGCCGCGTGAGTGCTCTTTTAGGAGATTTGAATGCGGCGTTTTCTTCCGTCTTAAAAAGGTTCCTCCGAGCCTTATGATTCTGCAGGGTGGGGAGGGGGGGTTGGGGGAAATAAATCCTGGTGGAAACCATCACATCTTCCCATGCAGATTAGAGATTAAAACTTTTATTTTTATAAAACACGCACGGGGGCTAAATCGGAACACTCTGTGCAGGCGAGCGGGTTTTGGCTGCTGGCGACGTGCTGCTAAATTCTTCCGTGGCGGTGGAGAGGCTGAGCCAGCCAGTGGTATTATTTGGAGTTCTTCGAGAGTGAGCTTTAATGTTTGCTCAACTCCACTAAAAATAGACACCACCCTCTTTTCCTAATAGGCGGCATTTGTCACACTTGATTCATTTCCTCTCCCAAAGTGAGTTCCTTCATGAATATTCATCTCTACTCCCCAGGAATCTGCCCATCCTCGGAACTTGTACTCGGGTGACCGCTGGAACGAGTCAGCCTTTCAGAGCTCACCCAATACCTGGCCTGATCTGGCAGAATGTTGCGATATCAACAGCTCTCATTGATTTCCACCTTCTCTGGGAGCTGTTATTGCTTGTTATCCCCCTCCACGAGGCCCTTAACAAGTCTCCCGTTCCTGTTGTCATAGCAGCACCACATTGCCCAGTATGGCAAAGTCTCTGTCGCTGTTAATTGTGAGTTGGGAGGATCAGCTTGGCAGTTTCTCTAGTGGGGATCAGGCCAAAAGGTTCCTTCTGAACTGTGATGAATGCAGTTTCCTTCAGAAGATGCTAAATGTTGGTAGTTACGGAAAATTTATGAAGAGGGAAGGCTTGTGTAGCGGAGAAGGGGACAGCAGTCCTTACAGAGCCCTTCCCATTCATGCTCAGCCACCCCCTAGAGCAGGAGAAAAACTGACTAGAAATGCCAGAGGAGAAGACAAAATGGTTGATTCGTGGTTAAAGATGTCTGGTGGTAAATCAGACCTTCTAACTGTGGAGGTCTGAGGCGTGTTGAAGGCCCCTGCTAATGTCATTGTCCAAGTTGCTGCTAGAATGGGGGAAATCTGCTGCTACCTCGTGAGCATTGAGGAAGCAAAGGGCTAATGTGATGCTGGAGGAACATGAGGCCAGCGAGGCTGCTGGACCGCGGACCCTGAGGCCCTTGGCCAGTGGGTCTATGAGGAGGTGTGTGTGTGTAAGAGCACCTGTAGCACCTTGTGATAGGAGACTGTGTGTTTCACTCTACAGAGACCAAGGAGAAGACTCGATGCGTTGGGGTTTAGGACTGGGATGAGTGCTGTGCCAGAGGTGCAGTGATGTGCCTGTTTGCTGTGTGATGGGTGCTGGTAGTCACCGACACCTGCATGGTGCCTTCCAGCCAATCAGGCTGTGGATCTGCTGCCCACCAGTTGCTCCGTCCTGATGCCATTGGTTCACTGGGTTAACAACCTCGGTCATTGATCCTTCTGGGTCCCTTCCAACCCAGGAGATTCTGTGAAAAAAATTGATGATATCTCAGCAGGGTGTTATCTGGGCTTGTGAGGACCACCCAGTGGGCAGACTTCTGTTGCCAGTGGGATCTTTGCCATCAAGGAGGACCATGTTGGTTTCAAGCAATGTGCTAGAAGCGTTTTCTAGGGGTTGCTCTGGTGTAGTGCGTGAGAAACGTACATAGCAGAAAGAGTGACCTCATCCCATCGAGAGAGGCTGCATCACCCCACTGCAGTGTGACATAGACCTGGTTGGTTGAAGAGGGCATAGAGAGGCAGTGTGCTGTTTGTGGCTCAACCTGAAGGGGGGGTTTGGCAGTGAGGGTGCCGTGGATAACTGGTGGGACCCGTCCAAAACACTGGGTCAGCATCTGCTCTCACACAGATTATCACTGCGTGGTCTGTTGCCCAGAAGTGATAGTGCCAGTGGTGGTGTGTCTTCTCCAGGGGTGACAGCTCATCTGCAGGCTGGCTGCTGGCTCAGCACACTGGCGAGGAGGACGGGCTGTCTGGGAGCAATTTACCCCATTTCCCATGTGCCAAGGGATGGGCTCGGCTGTGTTCTGAGACCTGCTCTGGGAGTGCTGTGCTCCGCGCCTGTCCCTGGCTCCGTTCCAAAGCGCTGACACGTAGCCAGAATAACCATGACCTAAAGTAGGCAGGAGTGCTGTCCCTAGGGGATGAAAAAGGGAAAAAAACCCTCAAACTTTTGGAAAAAAACAAGGAAAAACCCCTCTGACCAAGCCCTACAAATGAGTTTTGGGTTTTTCGTGTGTGCAGCGAGGAGCCAGCTTTCTGAAGTCTGGCTTTCAGTTTTGCAGGCGTTGATTACAGGCGTGAATAATTGCTGGCACTGCTGCTGCTCCTGCTTGCCCTTATGCCAGGCCAATTACATCTGTAAGCCCCTGATTTACAACCAAAAGCAGAACTCAAGTAGCTTTGTGAGCTACATTTCAGTACCAGCAGCATGTCCCCAGGCAGCTGCAGGTCCCCAGATCCGTGCTGTCTTTCAACACGGAGGTCCATCACCATAAATCTGTGGACCCAGATTGTCCAAGGCATTATGCAACGCGTGCCAGTCATGGCACAGCATGAAGGACATAAGCGTGGAGGAGTGCTTGAGGCCCGGGATCTTTCCTGGATTCACACCCTGGCAGGTTTGCTACAGGATTGGTGCTGCATTTGGGGAACACACGCTAAAGGGACAGGATTGTCCTTCTAAAGAAAGGCTGAGTCCTGCCTCCCAACGTGGTAAGTGCTTTGTCTCCCACTCCTCCTGCCCGCGAGCCCTCCTGGGGAGAAGAGCAGATGACATCTGCTGCTGAATTTCAAACCAATCCATTTAGATTGGACTGGGAGGTTTTTCTTGCTTTTGCTCAACAAGCAGGAGAAGAGTGGGAAGGAGGTAGGTCAGGGTGTGGGGTGGTGGCTTCCAGACAGCAGCTTGGACAGGTCACATTAGTACCTGTTGAAGCTGACTCTGCATTGCCTGGCCTGGGGAAAGTCTCGCCTTGCTGTGCCAGTACCACTCAATACCATCAGCTTGGGGGTGAGGTGAGGTGAGGTGAGGAGTCAGCCCGTACACTGGGGAGGGACAAAGAGCTGTGCTGATCCTCCTGGGACTGGTGGGAAGCTGGTGTCCTTGCTGGCATAGGGAGCAGGGAGGGAAGGATGTGAGTAAGGACAGAAGGTGGCAGGATGCTTGTGGGTGCTGATCTCATCACCACAGGTCGGTAGTGGATATTGTCTGCGGGAGGTAATAGCTCTGCTTGGGAAGGAGGCCGGTGTTCACGCTCCAGGGACTGGTCGAGGGAGGAGGGTGCCCTTGTGTCAGTCATTAGTGTGGAGCAGGCGGCCTCTCTCCTCGTAGGGTCTGTGTACCCAGCTAGAGGCCATGGCAGCTTCGTTGTGGGAATGGCCCCAGATGAGTCTGGCTGCTGTGTGCTGAGCTGGTGATTCCACCAAGGAGACGGGCTGGCAAGGAGACGCTCCCCACCAGCTCAGCATAGGGTGCTCCCATGTGTCTTCATGAGAGTCCGTCTGCGCAGGGAGCACTGGTTTAGGACCACCAGTTTTTAAGTGCTGTCCTTAACCACTTACAGCTTCCAAAGGCAGACACAGCACCCCGACACCCCCAGGGTGGGCGGACCACCCTGTGTGCCCTCAGCAGACCCATCGGTGGGGCGGTGGCTTCCCTCCCCCCTGGGTGCAGGGCGGGTGGGAACGCAGACCCAGATTTGTTTACTAGGCTGCGATCAGTGGGGTTTTACATACCAGCGGGTACTGGCAGATCTCCTCCCGCGCCTTCGCAGCACATGTGTGAACTTCTGGTTGTGTCACCTTCCCGTCCTCTCCTCACGGAGTCTAGCAGTGGGAAGTGATCATCACAACTAACATTTGCGGAGCGTATGTCTTTCCACAGTTCCAGAGCGTTGAATAAATTGAACCCCGCTTCCTCCTTCGCCCTTCGCATTCAAGCTGTCTCCAAATCCAGGCGTCTCGTCTTTCCTCTGCCCCGGATTTCAGCCTTTATGCCTCCTGCCTCTCAGCAGCTACCTCTGATGCCCCTATCGCCGCTCTCCGTGGCAGGGGCGGTGTTCATTTCAGGATCTTCCTGGCTTTTCCTAACCATTTCATTGCCAGGCTGCGTCTGTCTGTCAGCTCCCTCCTCCACCCGGGAGGGCTTTTCCTCTTTGCCTTTAGGGTCATTAAAGCATATGTCGGCTTTCATTGTCGAGGGATCTGTTTGCTCCACCCGTCAGCGATGAAGGGGACACTGCTGAAATTCCCTTCTTATTGCATCATTATCTTATTCTTCTTTTAGCCCTTCTGAATATGGTTCTTCTCCTTGCTCCAGCCCTTTCCTTGCATCCAGGTTAGTTGAGGTATCTACTGGAGCTTTTTATATATATGTGTGTGTATATATATATATATATGTATGCACGTATGTATGTGTATATACACATGTATATATGCACATGAATTCTTTGCTTCATTACCATATTTTATGAGATACCTTGGTGATTTTAACTCCTTGACAGCTTGATTCAGGCATTCATAGGTGTTTCATTCACCCTCTTTCCAAGATGGGCTCCACATCACCTAGCTTCAGTCTTCCTTCACGAGCTTCTGCTTGAGCTGACTATCCAGGTTCCATCTCCAACCAGGCGAGAGAAGGACCACCAGAGAGCAAGACAACTCATCCCCTCATAAGACAGGAGTCAGAGGCATCTTCCATCTCCCAGGGTTCAGTCATCATTTCTGCTTGCTGCTGATGACTGTGAATTTCTTGGGCACTTCTTGAGAGAGATGCAGCCCCCTTTACAGAGAACCTGAAGCCTCAAACAGTAGACTTGAGTTTGAGATGAGCCTGGGCGAGTCCTGTGGTGATGGAGAAACAGTGTCTGGGTCTCCAGAGATGTGCAGGCCACAGGATGGAACGTGTCACAGTGAGCTCGTGCAGCTCCTCTGAGCTAGATGTTTTAATTTTAGGTGTCTGATGTTGAGGTGGATCTGACACTTAAGAAGGTTTGGAGAGATGATTCTGTCTTATTTTGTGTTTAGCAAATCTAAAGGTGCGTAGCGGAAGTTTAAAACAACAACAATAATAACAGTAATTACAGGTGAGTGCAGTTTGCCTTTATCTATTAACTGGAGCCACTGGAAAAACGGCAGCTGTGCTGATGCTTGGCAGGGATTCCAGTGCGAGGGCCCACTTGTTTCTGAGAAATGCTGTTGGATTTTTAATGGCCATCAGCCGCACAACCTTGATTTTTAAATGTCATCCTAAATGTAGCAGTTCCAGCCTCCTCTGCCTTGGAACGTGGGTGTTTGGGTAGGGATGAATCAGAAAGCAGCAAGAAGCACTAGTGCTTTCGGTGACTCCCGATTCCTCGAGGGCTTCCCACCCAGGGACTGGCTGGAAAGGGCTGCGGGTTGCGCTGCAGCATCGCCGTCCCTGGTCCTGTGGTGGCACTCTGCTGTGGCTTTGCCCTCTGCTACCGCAAGATTATGTCTCTTGATGCAGAATGAGGTTGTTAGGTTTCTTCAGGAGCTGGTGTGCCACAGGTCGTGTTTCCTGCTGATGAAAACCAGATAAATAATAATAAAAAAGGTTCCTCAGCTTTTGCAGATGCAGCTTTTCCATTCCCTCTCCGGCTGGAAGCATTCCCCAGGCTTCGCTTTTGGAGCAGCAATCTGTGCTTGGCATTTGCAAGATGGTGATTTGCTTTTGTAAATGGAGCAAAGTCTCATTTTTTTGAATCATGACTCAGTGAAACAAATCTACTTTTCAAGCCTAAAACGATTCTAATAGCGCTGTTAAACCCGGTGGGGCCAGGAGCAGCCAGCGCTTCAGAGATGACATTGCAGTGGGTGTGATTCTCCCTGTGATCCAGCATCTTCCCTTCCCCACAGAGGAGCAGGGGGGGTTGAGATGAGGCCCGTAGCGATGAGCAGGCCGGTGGGCTGGGAGCGATACCTTCCGTGGCGGTGCCTGGGGGTGCTCCAGGGCTCGGCCGTGGCGGGCGGGAGATGATAGATCTGCTTGATGGAATGTGCTGCCTTCCTCGGCGACGGGAGGAACACGGAGCCTGATGGAACAGATGGCAGGGTTAAAATAGGACAGAGCATCGTGGAGATGCTGCTGGAGGGAGAGAAGTGAAGTGCCTGTTCTCACACTTTGCTTTGTGTCTCCTGGAAGAGCTGGGAAGTGCCGGCGCTCCGCTGGCGTTCCCAACAGGGACGCGCCAGGCAAAGGCTGGATTTTTATGTTTTTTCCTTTCTTTTTCCTTTTCTAAAATATTATTAGCACTTGTCTTAAAGAAAAATCAACTCAAATGAGCAAGCAAAGAAAGTGAATAACAACCAAAGGTCTTGGCCCGAGGTCACCTTGTAGCATCTCAAGATTATTAGTGAGATGCGTTAGCTGTCACGGGAGAGCAGGATCCCGGCAGTTAGTGCGAAGGGTTTCATCCCCTGGGGTGTTCCAACAGCTTCTGCAGCGTTCTCGTGGTACCCAATAGTGTAGTGTTATACTACATATCTATATATACTACACACTAGTGTAGGGAATAGTGTTGGAGTAAGTGTGGGTGCTGGGAATCGTGCTCAGTGCCATACGGCAGAACTCGTGGGGACACTTCCCTGCAGAGCTGCCCCTCTGTGAATTGCCCTTGCAGAAGGGTCACGTCCAGGGGTCCTGTGGCAGTGGCAAAAGGTTAGGCAGGACCCTCAGCCAGTCGAGCTTTGGAGCCAGCAGGCAGGAGGTGTGCGGAGGAAAGGAGTGAAGATGGGGAGGAGTGGGGTGGCCTCCAGGTTTAGTTTGGAGAAGAGGAGGCTGAGGGGAGACCTTCTCCCTGCCTGGAATAACCTGAGAGGAGGTTCAGGGAGGTGGGTGATGGTGTCTTCTGCCCAGGGACAGGGGACAGGACAAGGGGAATGGCCTCAAGCTGCACCAGGGCAGGTTCAGATGAGATGTCAGAAGACATTTTTCCCCCAAAGAGCTGTGGGGGTGTGGGACAGGCTGCCCAGGGAGGGGGGGAGTCCCCACCCTTGGGTGTATTTAACAGACAGGGAGATGAGGTGCTCAGGGAGATGGGTTAGGAGAGGACAGGGATGGTTGGACTCAATGATCTCAAAGGTCTTTTCCAACCTGGTGATTCTGTGATTCTGTCCCCACCTGGAAGGATCAGTCATTCGGTGCATTGTGCTGGGACAGTTCACTCAGCCCCCTCGGCTGGTGCAGATCAGCTCGAGGTACCCAGTCCAGCCCTTAAATCCCTGTGGGGTGACAGACCCTCAGAGGGGATGGCACAGGCCCACCCTTCACCATCAGGAGAAGGTGGGCTCGCCTTCATGGTGCTGTTTCATGCCCTTTCCCTCACAGGCTCCTCCAGCTCTGTGGTGATAGCAGTCACCCCACAAACCCCAAGACCTTTTCTGATGAATCATAAAGCTGCTCATTGGCTTTGAGTGATTAAACTCAGGGAAGCTGAGCTGGTACCTGAGCTTTCATGAGCTGCAGCCCCCAACATGTCCTGTCCTGGGTGGGACAAGGCCGTGCTCCACCCGGCTGTCAGCACTGACCTGAGGGTACATGCGGGCACCAAAATAAAGCTTGGAGCTGGTGAAGCCGAGGGTCAGGAGAAGGGAGTGGCTTTGGGGCATCCTGGGGAGCCTGACACATTCCTGCCTGGGCATTGTTATCTTCACAGTGCCTTTCTCTCTTTTGCCCTCTGACATAAACACAGACAGTGGGTTTACAAGATTTAGACAGTCTGGAGAGCTGGGCAGGGAGACACTGAATGAGATTGAACAAGGGCAAGTGCAGGGTCTGGCATCTGGGGAGGAACAATCCCGGGGACCAGGACAGGTTGGGGACTGGCCTGTTGGAGAGCAGTGTACTCTCTCACCTGAGAGGGACCTCAGGACCTGGGGGACAGCAGGATGACCATGAGCCAGCAATGTGCCCTCGTGGCCAAGAAGGCCAGTGGCATCCTGGAATGTATTAGAAGGGGGTGGCCAGTAGGTCAAGAGAGGTCCTTCTCGCCCTCTACTCTGCCCTGGTGAGACCACACCTGGAATATTGTGTCCAGTTCTGGGCCCCTCAGTTCCAGAAGGACATACAGCTCCTTGAAAGAACCCAGTGCAGGGCCACCAAGGTGATGAAGGGCGTGGAACATCTTCCTTCTGAGGACAGGCTGAGGGAGCTGGGTCTCTTCAGCTTGGAGAAGAGGAGACTGAGGGGTGACCTCATTAATGTTTATAAATATGTAAAGGGTGAGTGTCAGGAGGATGGAGCCAGGCTCTTCTCAGTGATGGCCAGTGACAGGACAAGGGGCAATGGGTCCCAGCTGGAGCAGAGGAGGTTCCATGGGAATGTAAGGAGAAACTCTTTCCCTGTGAGGGTGATGGAGCCCTGGGCCAGGCTGCCCAGAGAGGTTGTGGAGTCTCCTTCTCTGGAGACATTCATGACCAGTCTGGACACGTTCATGTGTGATTTAATGGAGGTGACCCTGCTCAGGCAGGGGGTTGGACTAGATGATCTTTTGAGGGCCCTTCCAACTCCTGACATTCTGTGAGTCTGGAATTCTGTGATGTTTGTTGTTTGTGTGTGTTCAGCAGAACAATCTGCCCCCTGCTGATTTTGTTATGGCACCCAAGAGTTTATTGTCTTGATCTGGTACCTTCTACCCTGCTCCACACAGACGTCGGCAAGAAGAGGGTTTCACTGCAGTTAGACTCGGTCCCTGTCCTCCCATGGCTCCTCTCTGGACAGTTGTGCTCCGTCATGTCTGGACAGACAGCTCATTTCAGTTGACCCAGACGAGAACCCTGGCTTGGCCGCCCGCTCCCCTGTGCCTGGGACGCTTGTCCCGTCTCCAGGAGCTTCCTGCACCCCTGCGAGGTATCGCTGCAGCACATTTGCTATTCTCTTTTTATTTAATTACTGACTTTTACAGCTCCTCATATAAATCTAATTATCCATCTGTTATGCTACATTACAGCACTGCAGCTTGTCAGATTATTTTTTTTCCTGTTCCAAAATATTGGCCATCATGGACGTGTCCTGCCTGGGCCCTGAGAGCCAGTTCCTCTCCCGTGGGGCTCTCGATGGCTCTTGGCCCTGGTCATGCCATGAGAAATAGCCCTGCCCTATGCTTCCAACTCCAAATTGTCCTGACTGCCAAGGCCAGTAAACCCAGGTTCGGTGCTCCGTTGGATCCCATGGCCGAGAGCAGTTTTCCCTGGCTAGACCCAACATCACTGCATCCCCAGGGAGCAGGGGCTCGCTCTAACAGGACATTACAGCCATCCTGCTTTCAGCAGGGACACTGCAGGGCTCTTAAGAGGCTCAGGTCTCTTGCTCATTCCTGGGGTGCAGATACATGGCCAGGAGCCAGCCAAGGTTCCCCTGGCTTTCTCCAGGCTGCCTTCCCCTCTATCTGCCGCGCTGGGGTGACTCACACTCCCTCGGTTCAGGCATCCCATTAGCCCATCAAAATCCCTGAATCGCGTACTCCGCTCCGGCTCACTCTCTGCGCTCTGTTCTCTCCTTAGTGACAAATACTCCATAACCTAATTGCTCATTAAAACCCATGCTCGCATCTCTGTAAGCCATTATGTCACGTTGAGACGCGTTGCTCTCGCAGGGATGCTGCTGCTCCCCCGCTACTGTGATGAGCACCTGGCTTGGTCGAAAGTGAGAAGGCAGCATTGCATTGAAGCAGAGATTTTCATCTTCTCCAGGGTTTTTTTTTTTTTTGAATCTCTCCTGTATTCTGTGCTTTTGAACATCTAAGGTCTCTTTTATGCTTCACATCTCCCGGACGAAATTGTTGCATTGTGTTGCCTGTTGAAACCCCGTTTTCCTTTTGTCGGGTTTTCCCCTCTCACCCCCACTTTCTTCTTCCCTGTGTTTTGATCGGCGTAACTACGTAGGGCTCCGTTTCTCTGGGTGGTTTGTGATATCCTTAAGTCACAGCTCTGAAGGCCTTTGTGATGAGCTCAGGGTTGGACTGATGCTCAGGGAAGAGGCTTTCTAGGCCAGTCCTGCCACATGCGGGCCTTGGCGGGGGTTTGGGGCCTGCTGTGCTCTTCCTCCGCCTCCTGACACCAAAGAGTCGCAGGCAGCGTTGTTGGCTTGGGGTTATTTTATTATTACCCTGGATATCTCAGATTGTGGGTGCACAATATACCTCCTTCTTGGTACCGTAGAGACTGCAAGAACAGAAAACCTCTGCAATAAATATGTGGGTTTGTATGAGATTCACCAACCCTGCACTTCAGCATCACTCGCTGGCATCCTGTGGCAGAGCCGGGGCACGTTTCGGGGGAGTTATTTGCCTTGAGTTGCTGTGGTGGTTTGACCCTGGCTGGAGGCCAGGCTCCCACCAAAGCTGCTCTATCACTCCCCTCTGAGCTGGACAGGGGAGAAGATACCTACTGAGAGGCTTTGGAGTGGAGATAAGGGTAGGGAGAGATCATTCCACAATCAGCATCACAGGAGAAACAGACTCAACACAGAAGAAAAGCAAGAAAACTCTCTAATTTATTACACTGCTCACACAGAAAAAACAGAGTTGAATAATGAAAAGTACAAACAGCTCTTAAAACATCCCCCCACCCCTCCCTTCTCTGTAGACTGAACTTTATCCATGATTTCTCCTCCCCAGGATGCCACNAGTCACCAGCCCCCCCAGCAAACCTGCTCCAGCCTGGGCCTCCATCTCTCTCTCTGCCTCTGATCTCTCTCCAGGGGCTGCAGGTGCTGCCAGGGCCTTGCTCCAATGTAGGTCACAGATTCTCCCTATTCCTCCCCCTGCTCCATGGTGGCTCCTGCCTGGCCCAGGTGCCTCTCCATGGGCTACAAGTGGGGTCTCTTTGTCCTCCATGGGCTGTGGGGGGACACCCGCTTCACCATGGTCTTCACCACAGGCCACAGGGAATCTTCTCTCAGCTCCTCCTCCTCCCCTCTTCACTGACCTTGGTGTTTGCAGAGTTTCTCACATCTTCTCACTCCCTTCTCCTGTGGCAAAATGTGGCTGTTTGGGTTTTTCTGTCTCTAAAATGTGATTCCCAGAGGCCTGTGACCGGCGTTGATTGGCCCGGCCTTGTCAGTAACAGGGTTTGGGATTGGGCCTTGGGAGCCTGACTGGGATTTGCTGTGTTGGACCTTGGAGAAGCTTTTGGCAGCCTCTTAAAAAAGCCACACTGCAAACCCACTGCAGTTGCCTTGGTTATCATCTTCTCCAGAACAGGCTTTGGGAGGAGACGTAGTCCATGGTGTATATCCTGGGGAAGTTGTGGGTTCAGGGCTGGCTGCAGTCACTGCCTGGGGGCAGCCATCTCAGGGGGCCATCTTCTCCATACTCTTCATTTCTCACTCGGGCTATTTCAGCGCTGGGCAGGGGTGTGAGTGAAACCTGCGATCTGAAACTCGCTTGTGCAAGTCCTAACGGGCGGCTGGACATCCCACCGCTTCTTTTGCCCTTAGCCAGAGCCTCAGGCTCAGAGCCTCAGGCTCAGAGCTCTGGGTTAGGCTGGAGAGACAGAGCCCAGGCAGACCTTTCTGCATCGACATCACAATGATAAATTTAATCTCTCTGTTATCTGCCAGGTAATTACAGCATGAATACACTTACAGGAGCTGTCAGAAATCCTCCGGCTGCGGAGGCCGCTGACAAAGTTGTCGTCCTTCTCGCATGTGACCCTGCTTGTGCTGCTCTCCGTGCCCAGCACTCACAAACATGACCTTTCCCGTTACCTTTCCAGTTCTTCCCTGTGTGTGAGGGTACAGAGCTCTCTTACAGGATCATGCCATCACAGGCATGGTTCGGCTCTTCCCTCTCCATGAGCGAAGTGTCGGTGTGCTTGTTTTCTTCGCTAACGGATTTTTGGAGTGGAAGCTGAGGAGGGTGGTGGAAGGGAGGGGGAGGGCAAGGTAAGCCGTGCCGCCTCGCTGCCTTTTTCTGATCCGCAGGTTATAGCACAAGCTAAATCGACGGTACTAAATTTTTTAGGCTGTTTCACAGACTCACAGACTTTGATCCCTGGCTTTGATTTCCCATGCGGCATCGCAGACCGCTGGTTCTGACGAGAGAAGAGACCCATTAAGTCCTGTCTAGCCCGGTGATTATCATGCCTTTTCACCATCACACCGGGCTCTCATCAAAGCCAAGCTCCAGACGTTCCCTCCCTGTGCCCTGGGGAAGGATGCTGATGGAACTCAGCAGCCGGTGCACGCAAGAGCAGGTGTGTGGCCCCCATTGCAGTGGGACACGCTCTGACCAGGGCAGGAGGAGGGCTTTGCTCCTTGCACATCCTGCTTTGCACCTCTTTTTGGTCCTCCTCTACCTGGCATCAGCAGGATGCTCAGAATAAGGTGATGACCCCTTTTTTTTCCTAGAGTCTCGCGCGGTTTGGACAACAAACAGGTCAAGAAATAAATATTCTCTCTGTGTCCTTGCCAGAGCAGCAGAGATGAAGGTGTTTACCTCCCTGCCCTGCACTTCTGAGTCCCTAAGTCCCTCTGCACTGCTTGGTTTTCCTCCTTTTTTTATTTTTAATTTAAATCTAATTTTGCTGCTGTATCACAAGTTCCCACTTCACTCACAAGTCGCCGTTGCCTCAGGGCTGTGTTGCTGCTTTTCACTCTTCTCACACCCCTCTCGTGTGGTCTGGAAAAACTCGTACAAGTCTTTTAAATTTGGTGCATGTACTCGGGGTCACCCTTGCCCTGTTCCTCCTGGGAAGTCTCTCAAGGCATAGTAAAGGCATAGTACTCCTCCAGTCGAACGGACAAACAATCCCTCCTTTGGCTGAACAGGACCTGCTTCCGTCATGGAGTTTGATGGTGAAAATGGCGAATCACAGAATCCCTTGGGTTGGAAGAGACCTTTAACCTCATCAAGTTTAAAGCCTGAGTTTAAAACCTCATCGAGTTTAAAACCTCATCCATCCTGACCCTGCCTGGTCCACCTCTAGGCCATGTCCTTCAGCACCTCATCTCTTGGCCTTTTCAATCCCTCCAGCGATGGTGACTCCACCACTGCCCTGAGCAGCCTGTTCCAATACTTGACAACCCTTTCAGGACAGAAATTGTTCCTGATGTCCCACTTAAATCTCCCCTGGAGCAGTTTG
>VXBZ01001034.1:96787-183907 GCA_013399135.1 Heliornis fulica | reverse complement strand
ATGATCTCAAAGGTCTTTTTCAACCTGGTGATTCTGTGATTGTCTGAAAAAGAAAGGAAGGAGCAAACATCTCGATCTGGTGGCCAGCAGAAGATGCTGGGTCCCATCTGTGCTTTCACCAGGATCTCCACTGGTCATGGGTGCAGTGGCAGCTTTGTTTCAGTCTTGCTCCTGTGGGATCCCAGCAGGTCAGCCCTGTTTTCACTGCTCTCCCTCCCCTCTCACTGCCTTGTTGAGCAGCGATTCCTGCCACTCTCCCTGAGCTCTTCACGCCCTTCAGTGCACCCTGGCCAAGGAGCAGCAGCACCATGCCCATCCCAGATGTGTCCTGCGTGACTCGACCCCAGCGAGCCGGTCCCCAGGCATGTTTGCTGCTCTTCAGGGACAGGAGGAGAGATGGAGCTGGTGGACATGGGCATGTGGCTGGGGGTGCACAAGGACCTTGGGCATGTGGCAAAGGGCCGCATCTGGAGGGGATGTGGTGTGACCCCACGGTCAGGGAGGGTCCTCCCAGGGCAAACTGGGGCTGTTAGCACACGGGGGTCTCTCTTGGGATGCTGCCTGAGCCCAAGCCGGGCGCTGTGCCGAGCCCCTGTAGCCTCGCTGGGTTAGTCACATCCTTGTGCCCTGGGCTGTTCCTCTCCCAGGTCTGAGCCGGCTGATCTCATCTGTGGAGCACTCCCAGACCTCCACCATCGCTGCAGCACCAGGCAGGGTCTCCAGTCTGCATTTCACCTCTGTCCCAGCCTCAGCACTTGACCCTGTGAATCTCCTGCTGGTGCCACGGTCCCCTCATCCGTCAGTGGGCGAGCAGGGGCGCATGTCCTGTGTGAGCGCTCCGCAGCCTGTCCCACTGGATTTATTTCACTCGGGCTGGTTTTCCCTGGGCTTGACAGTGTGGTTTGAACAGGCCTGTGCTGCGTCTCCAAGCCCTCCAACGAGCGGTGGCGTTCGCGTGAGGCCGCCGGTCACGGGGACGTCGAGCAGCCAGCAGCACGCTCACCGGCCGCGAAGGCGTCCCAACGCCCCGAGCTGCTCCCTGGCAAAGGCTCCACGGTTCAGGGGCTTTAATTAGCTCCAGTCCCCCGGTGACGAACCGGGGACACACTGATTGTCAGTCACGGCCCTCGCTGCAGAGGTTCCTGTTATTTAGTTCAGACAGATGTGACAGGAGAACTCGGATAGCCCGAGCGCAGTGTTTTCCTGGCGTGGCACCGCAGCTCTCTGGTGAGGGAGGCGGCTGGTCCGACACTGCCCTGCTCTTACTCTGGCCTCCCCTGCCAGAGTGTGGGATTTGGTCAGGTTTTCAGATGACGAGTTTCATGTCCAGTGTCAGACATGGTGCCGGCTCCTCCGTGGGGTCCGGAAATGTAGATGTGGTTCCTTTGCCTCTCGCTTGCACCAGTCACAGAGCCCCGGCACGGAAAACCTGTGTCTGACTGACCCCCCTGATCTTCCCCTGGGAAAGCTCCAAGCCCAAACAAGCCCAACCCAACCGTACACAGAGAAGGGAGCAGAGCTGTCAGCACTGGGAAAGGAGTTGGAAGACCCTCTCCTGCCTCCTGCCTGGTTGGCAGCGGGGGCTGGGCTGGGCTCGGGCAGGCGCGGGGCTCGGGGCTCGGCTGCCCAGCCATGTCAGAGGAGGTTTCCTCATGGTGATGTGGGGCCGTGCTCAGCCACCCCAGCCTGTGCCAAGGGCACCTTCAACAGCTTTGGATGTGAATTTCTTCCCACTGCCGCATTTCTCCGCAGCGTTCCTCTGTCTCTGGGCTCCCAAAGGAGTCCAGTCACAAGCCTGGCTTCCCAATCCCCCCGGATTATTCACTTCTGCAGGAGAGAGATGACTTATCTCTGCCTCTTTTGAGGTGAGGGTCACACTTAGCGCCTTTCCATCTGCTGGTGTACATTAGAGGGGTCTTCAGCCAAACATTGGCTGCTCTGGGAGCTCTTCATCCTCCATCCCACCACCGTACTCTTCCTCCTGGATTTGTTCTGCTAGAAGTTGCTGGACAGGGCACTGTGGGGGCTGCAGCACGGTTGGTGTCTGTGGGGCTGCAGGAATGGCAGGAGGTGAGGGGGACAACGCGGGGTCCTGGGGCTGCCTGGGCCAGCGGAAGGTTTTGGGGCTGATGCTGTTTGCTGCACGAGTCCAGACTCTGAGATCAGAGCCCAGGCTGTCAGAGGTGCCATGGCTGCTCTGCAGGGACGGGGGTGCCCACACGGCATTTCACACCACACTGGGGTGGAAAATAATGTCCTGTTGGTGCTGGAGATGTGCCACAGTCCTGGGTACGTGCCCCAGGCCCCACTCCCAGAAGCTGCTTGCTCCCTGGGATGCTGGGAGTGTCAGCACACAGGGATGTGTGGAGCATGCAGTGAAAAACCTCTTCTGGGAGAGGATCCTGAAGCACCAGGGTTTGGGCTTTGTCCAGGGACGTCACAATGTCCCCGTCCCGGGCAGGGTACCATGGCTCTGCCTGGGCACCCACCACAGCAAGCTGGAGGAAGGAGGAACCAGAGGTCACTTCCAAGAACCANGTTGGCAGAGGTGAGCTCAGTATTTCTGTATTTCACGCAAAGCTGGGTCCTGCCCCATTTGTCTTCCCGATTTGGTGTGTTGTGAGCCTGTCTCTGTCTCTGTCTCTGTCTCTGTCTCTGTCTCTGTCTCTGTCTCTGTCTCTGTCTCTGTCTCTCTGTCTCTGTCTCTGTCTCTTCCCTCCTGCGCCCTGCTTGGCCCTGGCTGCCCACTCAGCTTTGCCCTGTGGTGAGGTGCCCTGGCACGGACCTGTGGCTGCCCACAGCGCAGTTACTGCTCCAGAGTCCAACAAGGGCTGACGTGCTGGAGCTCCTCCTCGGAGCGCAGGGTCAGGGCTGCAGCCAGCCAGGACGTTGCAGAAGGCTCTGCCCAAAAGGCAGCCGGTGGCACCTGACCTCTGTGCCACCCTCATGGATGTGCTGGGAGTGGCTTCACGCAGCGCCTGCGTGTCTGGCCCGACCCTGCCCGGTACCGCAGCGCAGACAGCGGGCAAGGCTTGTCTTCACCTGCCGGCACCGGGGCGGCCGGCCACATCCCAGCCCAGCGGCCCACGGCTGCAGCCTGGTTCCTGCAGGCAGAGGGATGGGTGCAGCCACTTGTAGTGCCTGGAGCAAAGCACTCAAGGCGAGAGGGATGGTGTTCTGAGACCGAGCACAACTCGTGACTCAGTGGCCATGGGGACACTTTTCCTGGTGAGCCAGTGGGAGGAGCGGTGCCGCGGTGAGATAAACCAACTGGTTGATTCATCAGTGAGCACCAGGGGAAAGAAGGAGCCAGAGAGTAAAATGCTCTTCTGGAACAGATGTGCCACAAGAGAGGATGAACAGCCACGAGGGAAACACGGGGTGGGTCCATGCCCAGGGAGGAGGGGCAGGATGTGCTGGGGTGACTGGACAGCCGGTGGTGCCCAGCCCCGGCTCCACTGCCATCACTCTGGGTTCCATCGGGCACGGGCCGTGTTTGTGGGGCTTCACAGCTTCTCCCTAACACCACAGCCGGTGGGAGCTGCTGGGTTTGCTCCGGGATCAGGCTGGGCCGACCCTCGATGGTGCCCGCTGCAGGGGTGCCACCGCAGACAGGTTGTGCCATGCCCACTGGGACGGTGACCTGCCTTTCCCTTCTGTCCCTGCAGCAACCCCAGAGTCCAGGTGGAAGCGATCGAGGGCGGCGCGCTGCAGAAGCTCCTGGTGACGCTGGCTACGGAGCAGCCCCTGCCTGTCAAGAAGAAGGTGAGTGGACAGGGTTGTGCCTGGGTAAGGCCGTTCTTGTGCCCAACGTGATGTAAGTCAGACCCTGCGCTGCCGCCCGCGCCGGGTGGGCTCCATTGCACCCCGGTGCTGCACGTCTCACCCTTGCTGCCAGCAGCGGCACGGGCGGCAGCACTGCCAGCCCCGGGGTGCACAGGGCTGGTGCTGCGGCTCCGCTGGGGTCCCCGTGGCAAAACTGACCATCAGAGGTCTCTGTACACCGGACCGGCGCCTGGAAGGGGCCGAGTGCTGGAGCCAGCGCCGTGTCCTGCCTTCGGAGCCGGCCGAGCAACACCCAGAGCCCCCAGCCAAATGTGCAGCGCTGTCCGTCGGGTGGGGGCTCCCGCTTCGCCGCGCTCCCTGGAGCGTGAGATCTCATTCCCTGCGCTTCGCTGCTCACGGCCCGTGAAATGATCTGGCTGCTCCTGGAGAGCCCAGCTCGCTGTCCAACACGGTGACCTCCTGCGAGAGGGCGTCAGCAGGGCGAGGGGTCCAACAGCTCCTCTTCTGTCTTTTTGCTGCTGTGCCAATGGTGTGAGCTGGGGGTTTAATGAGCTCCACCAAAATCTGCTCCCCTTAATCCCCGGTGAGTGTCCTGCCTCGGGGCAGAGCCGGGGGATGCCCTTTGGCATCAGGATGCCCTGTGGCTGGGAGCAGGTCCTGGTTGGAGAGGTGCAGCACAGGGTGTTGGGTGCTCAGAGACACTGGCAGGAGTGCCCGTGGGCTGGGCACAGGGGGGCAGCTGGGCATGCAGAGACCCCACCAGCACTGTGAGAGCACTCCCAGGGGTGCAGGACATCCCTCCCAGTGAGACTGAACACTTCCCACTGGCACCCCTGGAAGGAGCGGGGTGATTCCCCCTCTCCAGGACAGAGGATTTACCTTCCACTCCAGGTGCTGTGTGTGCCCCGTCTCCCCCGTGCAGGACCCCCATGCAGGGCTGGGTGTCCCTGCCCTGTCCCACACAGGGTGGGATTCCTGCACTGGCACCCACAGGGGCACGGCACCAAGGCCAGAAGGACATTTCTTCTCCCCTGTCCCTTGTCCCATGGTTAATAAGGGAGAGGGGAACGTCTCTGCTTCGCAGCGGCAGCTCAGGAGATGGAAAACCAAAACCACTGGGGCTGGGGAAGACGCAGCTGCCGGCTCGGATCCGTCAGCGGAGGGCTTGGATCCCGTCCCCACTCCTGCCCCAGGCACAAGCAGCCTGTCCCCTCCCTGGCCGTGGCCACCTCCGCAGAGGGTGGAACTCCTCGTTGGCCTCGGCGCCTCCCGGCATCAACCCGCTGCTGTGCAAGGCCCGTGTGGACGTCCCGGTGTCTCACTGGTGCCACCACGGCAGACCCTGCAGTGGGGCCATGTCCTGGTGGTGCCCCATGGGTGCCACAGTGAGGACATTCCTGGGTGCCCACATTGACTCGAGGGCCCTGGCTGCCCTCCCCGTGTCCTCAGCCCAAAGGCAGGGGCTGTACCAAGGACCAGGGGTGTGAGCGGTGCGGCTGTTGGCTCCGTTTGGGTGCTGGGTCGCTCCGCATGGGCGGGTCACAGCGTTCCTCCTGCCCCGGGGAGCCATCAGAGAGGCGGTGGCCCTGGCCATGGGCTGATGGCCGTCTCTCCTCACCAGGCTCTCTTCGCGCTCTCCTCCATGCTGAGACACTTCCCCTATGCCCAGCAGCAGTTCCTCAAGCTGGGTGGCCTCCAGGTCCTCCGGAGCATCTTCCGGCAGAAGGGGACAGAGACCCTCCGTGTCCGCGTGGTCACGCTGCTCTACGACCTCATCATGGAGAAGGTGAGGAGCTGGGGGGGGGATGGGTCCTGGCCCCCAGCCTGACACACACATGGCCCTCAAGCATCCTCGCACCTGGCGGGTGAGGAGGGGCTGTTCCAGTGCTGGTGCTGGTCCCTGCTGTAGGGATGGGATCCCTCTGGCCCGTGGGCCACCACTCTGGGACATGAGCACCTGGGAGAGCCTGGGACAAGCTTAAGCTTTATTTTTCATCAAGCCACAGGGACATTTCCACCCAGGGGTGTTAAACAGCAAAGCAGAGAGGGTGCGAGTAGGGAACGTGGGTGCTGGGCTGCGGCGAGTCCTGCGCCCACGCTGGAGCCAAGCCCACGGCACTAAGGGGTTTATTTCCAAACATCTTGGACTGCTGCTGCTCTAAATTGTCAGTTTAAATCGTGTGAGCCCCATCCACCCTGACCTTGAATGTCTCCAGGGATGGGGCCTCCACCACCTCTCTGGGTAACCTGGGCCAGTGATCCACCACCCTCAGAGAGAAGAACTTCATAATATCCAACCTAAATCTCCCCTTTTCCACATTTAAACCCATCACACCTTGTCCGGAGGAGTTTCCCAGCTTTCTTATTGGCACCTTCCAGAGACTGGAACGCTGCTGTAAGGTCCCCCCGGAGCCTTCTCTTCTCCAGGCTGAACAAGCCCAACTCTCAGCCTGTCTCCATAGGAGAGGGGCTCCAGCATTTGGATTATTTATGTGGCCTCCACTGGATGGGCTCCAAGAGCTCCATGTCCTTCTTGTGCTGAGGGCCCAAGAGCTGGACACAGCATTCCAGGTGAGGTCTCCCCAGAGCAGAGCCAAGGGGACAATCCCCTCTCTCCATCTGGTGGCCACACTCCTGGGGATGCAGCCCAGGATGCGGTTGGCCTCTGGGCTGCAGATGCATGTTGGTGGCTCATGTCCAGCTTCTCATCCACAGGTCCTTTTCCTCAGGGCTTCTTTCCAGCACATCATCTCCAGCCCTGACTGCCCATCCCCCCTGGCACCTCCCCAATCTCAGCCTGGGGAGCTGGCTTGCCAGCAGTGCAGGGAGGGAGGGGAGGGCCTGGCCAGGCTGGAGGAGATGACCATCTCCATCTCCTCCAGCGAGCAGCACGAGGCCCAGCAGCAATGTGCCGAAGGGGCCCAGAGCAGCTTCAACAGAGACCTCTCAGGTCCAAGTCCCCTTTCAGGGCTGTGTGGTCCGGAACCCCCCCGTCACCAGGAGTTTTCCGGGGGGGGGCCAGCCTGTGCCAGGCAGTGGTGGCCCAGGACATGCCCTCACCTCGGTTTTCCTTTGGGGGTCATCTCCCATGGCAGGTGTTACCGGACACGCCGCCTCCTCGCCCGGCTCTGTCACCCCCTGGGAGCAGTTGCTCCCCAATAGGGACGTTAATCCGTGTCCCACCTCTTCCCACAGATGCTGCTGGAGGACTCTCAGCACGGGGAGCAAACGGAGGAGAAGCTCCAGCAGTACCGGCAAGTGAAGCTGGTCCCGGCGGTGGTGGAGCAGGACTGGTGCGCGGTCGTGTCCAACCTCCTGGCGGTGCCGGAGCACGACACTCGGGAGAAGGTCCTCAAGACGGTGGGCGTGCTGATGGCCTTCTGCAAGGAGCTCTACCGGGGGGACCAGGCCCTCAGCACCACCCTCAGCCTCCTGCGCCGCGAGTACGAGGAGCTGGCGGCAGAGGAGCAGAGGGAAGGAGACAAAGATGGCTACTTCAAGGAACTCCTTGGCTCGGTCAACAGCATCATTCAGGAATTAAGATGAAAACTGCCATGGGTTCGGTTCGGTTCCCCCCAGGTCCGGGCAACGGCGTGAGCTCTGGTGTCATCAGGGTAAGGGCCCGTCTGAATAAACCGCCGGACGCAGTGAGATCCCGCCGCTGGGCGAGGGGCCAACCAACCGCGTCGTTACTGCCCACGCGCCTTTGGGGTCGTGTTCGTCTGTGTGGGGAGCTGCTGGGGAGCACGGGGAGGGGCTGAGGCAGAGGCTCAGCTTACGTCCCCCATCACCCCCTGCCTGTGGGGCTTGGAGCGTGGGGCTGAGCGCTGTCCGTCTGTCCGGTCAGCGGGATTGTTGGGTTGGGATGGACGGGGGGGACACGGGACTGTCCTTAGCTGGTCCCGCAGCTCTGACCTGCCGGGCGATGACCAGTGGGTCTGCCCTCTCTCCTTCACTCTGCCTCTGGATCTCCACCCCCACCATGGCCTGCGGATGGTTCTGTGCTGACACAGGGGCCAATGGGTTTCCCCGGAACGCTGGCGGGTCGGGCTCTCCGGGGCTCTCTGGGGCTCTCTTGGCGCAGGCCCAGCCCTCGGCGCTGCCGCAGGAGTGCACAGGGCGCTGCCCTGCAGCAGAGCCCCCAGCTCGTGCTGCAGCCCTTGGCAGTGGCCATGAAGGGCACGCTCCACTCTGTGCCGGGACGGGAACGTCCCTTCACGCCTGTTGCAGGCACAGTGGCTCTTTCTCCCCTTTGTCCCCAGTGGAGGTGACAGGAATGCAGCGGTTAGAGCCAGCCCAGCCCCTCCGGGCTCCCACCCCCTCCGAGCGGGACCGGGGTTGTTGCAGCTGAGACTCATCCCGTGTCTCTCCCAGAGAGGTGTAGGGTGGGACACTGCAGTGGGCCTGTGAGCCCCATGGTGCTGCCCAGGGATGGGGCTGTCCCCTGTGCCTGTCCCTCCCCACCCCAGGCTGTGCCCTGGGCACAGAGGGGCTCCCCAGAGGCTGGGTGCTGGGCCCTGGCTCGAGGAGGAAGAAGAGGATGGGAAGAGCTCCACCGCAGTGTCCCCCTGGCACCGGGGCCCTCCCTGGGCTTTCCTCCCCCTTGGTCCACACAGAGCCCAGTGCCCTGTGTGGGGACCGTCCCCCTCTGCGGGAGCAGCCCCCACCCCGTGTCCTCGGGGTGAGCACAAAGACCCCTCCTCGGGGATCTGGGGTCAGCGGAAGTGGAACAAGCAGCGTGGTGGTTTGGGGGTCACACTGGGGCGCCGACACCGCGCTGAAATTGGGCAGCAGTTGGGGCTGGACACTGGCCTGGGTGGCTTCCAGCAGTTTTCCCACTGAACCCTCTTGGAAGGTGCCTTTGGGGGGCTGGGGGCAGCGGCTCCCTCTCCCCAGGCTCAGCGAGTGTCGGGGTGTCCCCCCAGCTGGCTGCGGAGCGTCTGGCCGCAGAGTGATGCCCTGGCCGGGCACTGGCTGGCGAGGGCACCCCGAGCAGGTCCTGCCCCGCGCTGCTGCAATCAGCAATTCCCGTGGTTCCTTTCACTGCCATTTCGGGCACCTCTGCACCTGCCAACGGCTCCACCAGCCCCGGGGCTGCTGCAGCAGCAGCTGCAACACCTGCAGAGGAATAAAGGAGAAAAGCCAGACCTGTCCCCAACGTCCCCATGCCCCGAGCCGGGGCCGGTGCAGCCCCTTTGCCACTGCCACACCACTGGGGCTTGGTGAGGGGCTGGGTGATTTCTCCCCCCACTGCCAGCCCCGGGGGGCGGCCGGTCGATGGCTGTTGCGCAGCCGTTGGACCCCTCGATGCTAAAACATTTCTGGCTGCCGTCAGCGGCGCGAACGTTGTCACTGGTAAGTACTGAGGCTGATTATCAGCATCGATTTGATGATGTTTTCTGTCCTCCCTGTGCTCTGTTTCGACTCAGGCTGATTTGCTGGGATTACAAATGATTTATTTTTTCCCTTTCTTTCTGACATGCCTTTCCCAGCCAGGCAGGGACTGAGCCCCAGGGCCATGCCACGGGGAAGCTGGTCCCTGCTGGGGAGCGGAGCTGGAGCCCAGGGTGGCATCTCTTTGGGGGAAGAATTTCTTCTGACATCTCATCTGAACCTGCCCTGGTGCAGCTTGAGGCCATTCCCCTTGTCCTGTCCCCTGTCCCTGGGCACAAGAGACCATCGCCCACCTCTCTACACCCTCCCGTCAGGTCATTGCAGGCAGGGAGAAGGTCTCCCCTCAGCCTCCTCTGCTCCACACTCAACCCCCCCCAGCTCCCTCAGCCGCTTCTCATGAGGTTTGTTCTCCAGACCCTTCCCCAGCCTGGTTGCCCTTCTAACCAGAGACAACCTGCCCACCCTGCCCAGTGTGCATGGTCCTGTTGTCCCTGGAGGGTGGTGAGGACACACAGGTGAACACTGGGCTGACTTCCCTGACCATAAATGCCAGCCCAGGCTGGTGTCCCCACTGGCAACAGGCTTGATCCGAAACTGGTATTGCTGGTCCTGGCCTGGGGTGATGGCGGGTCTGCTGCCTGCTGCTCCCTCTGCAGCTGGGTGGGGACAGGGACAGTCCCCTGCCCACAGGGCATCACGTACATCCCACTGCCGTGACTCACTTCCCACTGACCCTGAATCTGTCTGACTCCTGCGAGGCGACATGGCACCACTACCTGCTGCCAGGACCTATGGCCTGTGCTGCCAGGACCTGCCTATGGCCCCCAGCACTAGGACCACCTTCCCAGCATGGAACAAGGAGGGACTGAAGGAGTCCTGGGGCAGATGGAGACCCCAGGCAGGGTTCACCATACCAGGCACCTCCATGGACCCAGGAGAGGAGGTGGGAGAGGGCCTTACCTTCATCCTTGATGTTGGAGACAACAGGGTCCCCCAGCTCCTGCCCACCCGCAGAGGGCAAGGCACGGAGCAGCAGATCCCTCCAGGCTGGCAGCGTGCTGGTGCCCAGGCCAGTGACAGCGTTACCTCCCCTTGCAGGAGCATCAGGAGGGGTGTGCTGGCTCCCCCTGCACCCCCCAAACCCAATCCCTGGGAGGCAGTGAGCAGGGAGAGGGCTCAGGGCAGAGTATGCAGCGAGCAGAACCTGGTGCCCATCCCACCGCTAGACAGTGCTGCTCAGGGTGCTCCGCTCCCACTGCACCCACCCCGTCCGGCCCCGGACAGTCGGGAGCGCCCCAGCCCCAGCCCGGGGCTGGTCTTGGACCGGGCAGCAGCAGCAGAAGGGAAGGCACTGAACGGCAAAGGCAGCCGTAAGGGTGTTAACCCTCGCCGAGCAGCCTCCTCGCCGAGCAGCCTTCACACGCAATTAAAGCGGCATAAATTCACCGTGCCGTGATTCACCGCGGAATTGAATGAAGAGCACTTCAGTTTAGAGTAAGGATATTCCTGGGGATTCCACGTGGCCTCTCTAACTCCCTTCAGAAGATGAGGGGGTTCCTCTTCCTCTTCCTCCATGTCCCTGTGCAGACAGGTCCCTGCTCCCAGTGCCGTGGGTCGGCTGTGGGGATGGGGGCTGAGGCACAGCCTCACTGGGCACTGCCGGCCCACAGTGGGGCAGAACCCCCGAAAACCAACCCCCAAATCCTCCTGAACGACTTCGGTGTGACTGGGGAGCAGCCGTGCCTGGCTCCCACCCCCCACCAGTGGGCAGGGAGGTCCCACAGCCCTTCCCAGCCCAAAGCCACCGTGGTCTCCGTCCCCAGCCCCTGCAGCCCCGAGATTCCTCCTCTGACAGGGCCGAGCACGACGCTGAGCTGAGGGAAGGCTGGGAGGCTTTCCCACCCCATACCTGCTCGACAGGGTCATGATGGGACCACCCCCCGGGAGAAGAGTGTTCCCTCCAGCAGCCACAGCGGAGACCAACTACAGGAGCCCTTCCCCAGCGCTTAATTACATCGAGCAGTAATTACTGTAATTCTTTTCAATTGGCTCTCTAATAAAGCTGCAGCTTCCCTTGCGTGCGGACCCCCTCGCTGTGCGGCGCCGCTGCCGCCTTTCACGCGGCAGGGTTAGCTGAAGGCTGGAATTACCGACACGCCGGAGCCCCCCGCTCGCAGCACTGCGGGTCACCGGCCCAACAAGCTGGAGCTGCCCCGTGGCTGCTTTGCTTGGGGCAAGAGGAGCAGGAGCTGGTGCTGCCCCAGCTCCTCTCAGGTGACCGGGGATTGGGCTTCACCCCAAAGTGGGTTATCACCCTGAAGCATCGCCCCAAAGTATCACCCTGATGTGAGGCATCACCCCAAGAATTCACCCCAAAGTGAGACATTGCCCCAAAGCTTCACCCCGAAGCGAGGCTCACCCTGAAGCCTCACCCTGGAGCAAGGCACCACCCCAAAGCCTCACCCCGAAGCGAGGCATCACGGTGCACCCGCCCCCTCCAGGCCCACCAGACCAGGTGCTTGTCTCCACGGAAGTGACACGGAGGTTTCCGAAGCAGCGTCCAACTCCGCGGACGCCGTCAGAACGTCCCCGAAGAGGCCACCTGATCCATTTCCCCCCCAGAGTCTACGTATGAAGGAGTTTGGGTTGAAGAGCGGAGCTGTGCTCAGCCAACCCGTGCGTGGCCCCAGCTCACCCCGGTGAGCGCACGAGGAGCAAGCGCTGAGCACCTCGGCGCTGAGGCTTCTGGCTTCACGCCCCCGTCGCTGCCTCGCCCGCTCGGCTCCCCCCAACCCGCGTTTGCATCCGCTGCCGCTTCGATGCCTCAAGTTTGTACAACAGACGCGTAACCAAAAGCTTGACGGGTATAAAGGTGTCTGTGCACCTTAACTGCCAGAGCTCAGCAGCTGAGGGGGCACTGTCTGTACCCCCAGGGGAGCCGCTGACGAGCTCGGGGAACACAGCCTCTACGGCCAATATATGAACACCTGAGCTGGGGGGGGAATCAAATCCTGCTGTATAAAAGCAGTTAATAATTACAAACCACAGCTTATCCCTCTCCTTAACCCCTCAGTGTCACATGGGAGCTTCCCCCAGCAGGCACCTGGAGAGATGCTACAGGCATACAGCTACGAGCCTGTAAATCAGCGCTCGGCGTCTGCTCCAGAGGCCAAAATGCCTGAAAACATCATAAATTTGGCAAAAACAGCCCAAGAACTATTTAGCTTAATTCTGATCAGCATTTTGGTAACATGACAGCGATAACCTTGATATAGTAAATTATAAGCTGGTCAAGATAAACAGAATTATAACATAATGCTGCCAAGGATCAGCTTGAAAACATCACGGCCAGCCCAGTGGCTTCCCGTTTAAATGGATGCTGTACGGGAGAGCAACGCGACTCTGACCTGTGCAAGCGCTTCC
The DNA here is from genome assembly GCA_013399135.1 of Heliornis fulica. NCBI lineage: Eukaryota > Metazoa > Chordata > Aves > Gruiformes > Heliornithidae > Heliornis > Heliornis fulica. The sequence goes on along the minus strand of VXBZ01001034.1, from coordinate 171,304 downwards.
TCCCCAGTGCTGGACTTTATTGGTACGTGTAAAACACACCGAAATTCATAACATTTAAAAAAGACAGCGAAATTATACCTTGTGGCTACAGCGATCGCAAATAACGTATAGGCTAAATTGCAGCCTGAGCAAACACTATTTGCTGGGTGCCTTTGGAAGCCCGAGGCGGATGCAGAGCAATTATGAGGAATGAGCACAAAGCCGATTTGCATCTGAATGCCGGGGAGGGGGAGCAGGGGCGGGCTGGGCGCCCGCTCCATTCACAGCACCACAATACGCCGGCTGGTAAAAGCAACTTTATTAGTGTCCCGCAGCAAAATACATCAGCAATTTGTAACCAGGCATTGAAATTCCCGTCCGGTGTCACACAGAAGTAATCGGCCGCCTCCGTGATTGTGTTTTATGGGAGAGACGCGTGTGAAAACCCCCGCAAAGGGTCGTGGGTCGGCAGAGGAACCGGGGTGCCCCGCTAGCGGGGACACGCGTCCCGTGTGGCCAAGAGCTCCGAAAACCATCCTCAGGTAACCCGGCACGAACCACCACGCTGCCACGACCCCCCCGCCAAACCCAGCCCGGGCGAGGGCGTGTGGTTCTTTCCAGATGTTTTCCAGTTATGGTCCCACTCCTACAGCAGCGCAGCTGGCGCTTGCTGTAGTTTCATACTCCTCTGGGCGTGCAAAGCTTGTTCCCTCTCCACCCAGCAGCAGGAATACACTAATACATACAATAATTAATTTTTTTAAGAATGAAAAGATCTAATTTCCCTCTCTTGATCACAATGAAGAACTGCAGTTGCAGAGTAGCATGATTCAACTGTTAGTGTTAACCGTTAGTGTCACTGTGAAATCCTCTTTGGTTACAGAGTATCTTACTGAAAGCGAGATTATACAGAACCGTTTTCCGCTAGAAATGCACCCGGCGTCTAAAAGCAACCTAAGCGAACACGCTTGGCAGGCTGGAGCTAACCGCAGGACTGATCACTCCGAGTAGTTCCCCACGTAATCTAGACCAAGTTATCAAAATTATATTAAGTAAATACATTTTGAGGAATAGGAAACTTCTGAAAAACTCCTTAGGATACGAAAAGTCGAGTTCTGGAAGTAGCAGTAGTGCCCTAGAGGGAAAGGAAAGGCTCAGGACAGAGAGCTCTCTTTAAATACTCTCCATGGCTTTGAACTCACTGAGAGCCTGCACCGGGTTCACGTGTTTCTTCTGGGATGCTCTCTTGATTTTAGTTTGGGTTTCGTCTTGTTTCTCCCTCTTGACCAGGGGTTTCTTCTCCGGAGCCTTCATCTTCCAAGAGACGGCGGGGAGGTTGAGCGAAGCCATGCCCTGGGACTTCTGGTACTTGGTGGAGGCCACGTAAGACGCCTTCACGGTTTGCACCACCGCGTTCATCAGGTTCTTGGCTGCTTGGATGAGAGACATGGCACTGTCCACCTGCCAAAGGGGAACACACGGGCGTTACACACCGAAACCCACCCCCAGTGCTCCAGGAAGCACGGCAGTCCTGGGGTGGGAAAGCACTGGGCATCGGCCTCTCCTGGGGTTTCCTCTGACGCGCGCGAGGTGCCCGCTCCAGGCATTACCTGGCCCTGGGCACTAAGGGGTTAAACCAAGCGCAGTGTTTGCCCACAGCCTCCGCCCTCTCCGCATTAACGGCAATCAAAGGGATTTGTATGATGCTATTTGCTTTTGTGACTAAGCTTTAACAGTAGCTTATTCTCTAATGAAATTAATAAAGCTGTAGTGATATCTTAATCACTGGTAATAAACATTTAAATCACCCCAGAATCCTAAATCAGACTGGAAAGGAAGGAACGCAACGGCACCCTCAGCCAGGCCTGGAGCCCCTTCCCGGGCACTCAGAGGAGCAGCAAAACACAGAGCACCTGCCGAGGCTTCAGCACGTGTGGAGAGGGAAAGACATGAATGGGGCAGGGGGAAGAGAGGGGAGGAGCAGTGGGGTGACTTCTGCTGGGACCCCGCTTCTCTGTGTGCCAGTGCCCTGCTCTGGTGGGACCATGTGAGCTCCAAAGGGGCTGGGCTGGGTGCCTCAGCCAGAATTTCTGTGTAAGCCTTAGGAAGAGCTCAGCCGCCCCTACGTGCTCAAATGCCACCGCTGCAGACACCGAGGGGCGGTTTGGGACAAGACTTGAAGCTGTTCCTTACAGCCGCCAGGCAAACTGAGCAGCTGGTGCCTTCCTGATGGTGTGGGGACCCTCCTCTCCATCACACCGCGTTTCAAGCACCACAGTGGCAGGTCTGACCTGTGCCCTCCAGCCCACCAGCGCCGTGTGCGCTGCTCACCTCACCCCAGTTGTCACACTGGGACACACTTCCATCGCACTCGACTACTCCCACGGACCTCCACAGCAGGACGGGCCGCGCTGAAGGCAGCGAGAGCGAGGGGACACCCTCAGGGAACCGTCAGGCTGCCCAGGGAGCCAGCGCTGTCTGCCCTGGTTACAGCTCCGCTCTCCCCGCGTCTCTGCGATGTAGGGATGGGGCGGAGAGAGAACTTCACCTGTAGAGGGGTGAAGTCCCTGGGCTGGCAGAGCTCTTCCCCTGGTAAGCTGATAGCAGCTCAACGCTACCACTGAGGGTGCTTAGCCTAGGTGGGGAGACCCGTGGAGAGCAGACAAAACCAGGGGGTCAGACAGACGCCAGCCTGCTGGTGCAGCGGGGTTACGGCAGGCGGGGTGCGAGGTCTGAGGGCACTCAACAGCTGCAGCGAGCCCCTGCGCACCGACACATCTACTGCTTCGACAGCACACGCCTTCAGCCTGCCAGCTAACGGACCCCAGGCGTGCCACAGCCGTGCAGCAGCACACGTGTCACTCCATCCCGTCACTCGGCTCCGCGGCGCTGGGGGCGCGGGCGGGTGGGACTGGCAGCCGCCTGCCCTGTGACGGCGCTGAACTGCTGCAAGCGCGGCCCATCGCCACCACCGCAGCTGCTGCGGGGCTCCCTCGGCTGTTGGTGGCTACTCTACAGCTCTGGTTCATTTGTGGGGAAAAAAGATGCACCAATAAGGTTAAGGGGAAAAAAAGATGTGCTGATAACTGGAAGTATTTGAAACATCTACAAGGCAGAAGGTGGTGAGTTGTTTTTTCTGTTTGTTTTTAACTGTCACAACAGCAATCACAGAATCACAGGATATCAGGAGCTGGAAGAGACCTTGAAAGATCATCCAGTCCAACCCTCTGCCTGAGCAGGATCATCTAGAGTAGATCACACAGGAATGTGTCCAGATTGGTCTTGAATGTCTCCAGAGAAGGAGACTCCACAACCTCTCTGGGCAGCCTGTCCCAGGGCTCCATCACCCTCACAGGGAAAGAGTTCCTCCTTATATTAAGACGGAACTTTCTATGTTCCAGTTTGGACCCATTTCCCCTTAGCAATACTGGACTATTGGCCAGTTCTGCTCCTTCTTCAAACCTCCTGCCTTGGGCATGGGATGGATGGCAAAAGCTCCAGTGATCACAGGCACCCAACTAGGGCAAGGCAGAACATGCCAGAAGACTTGAAGAATTACCTCTGCTTCCCTCCCCTCAAACACCTGCCACAGATTCCTCCTCAGAAGCAGCATTTCATGAACTGCAGTGAGAGATGCTTTGCTAGGGAATGGCTGCAATGAGGAAGCCCTGGCCCACGGCCGCTTCCAGCCACCATCAAACAGAGCAGCCACTGAAAGTCCCTGCGCTCTTCAGGGACCCTGAAATATTAACGGCTCTGGAGCACCTCGGGACCCCAGCGTGTGCCAGGGCTGTGCAGAGACATGGTTCAGGCTTGGCAACACTGATTAAAGTGATTTACCCTCACTGAGAGGGAAAACTGGTCTGGGACAACAGAGAGATCACACAAAGGTAAAGTGAGTCTGTCAACGAACAGGGCTGGGCAAAGTCTCCGTCCTTCCCCCTGAGGTCAGGTTTTCCTCCGAGATGGAGGCGGCAGCGCAGGCACCATTATAAACTTTGCATGCAATAAAACTGCGACTGAATGCTCCAGTCTGCTCCTGCACTCTCTCATGGTTAGCATACAAGCTCAGCTCGGAGAGGCTGTCACCCCTGGAAGCAAACCGGCACGAACTGGACACGTCGGAGTTCATACATACCCCAGACACAACCAGCTCCCCTCCGAGGTTCTGAACTTCAGCCTTCACCTTGCTGCAGATGTTCAGCTGATGGCAGTACAGGGCGATGCGCTGCAGGTAGGCCAGGAGGTCCTGCTTGCACGCTGAGTCGGGACACTGGAGAAACACAGGTGAAGTTTGTGTCACAAAAACAGGAATAAAAATTCAGGGGGAGAACAGACACCAGAACTCTGCTCTGGAGCAGTGACTGTGCCCCAGAGAGCGTTCCCCGATCCGCTGAGCCCTGGCTGTCGTACGACAGTGGAGCAGCCAGCGGGCACCACTAAAAGCCAGCAGCAATGAGCACGGCTATGGGAACACAGGGGCAGCCAGCACCCTGTCTGTGGCTGCTCCTCAGCTCCCTGCGAGGAGGAGGAGGAAGAGAAGCGCTACCTAATCTTTCCAGAGCACGTCTGTTAACTCCAAAGCTGCATCCTGCACACTGGACACAGCCACAACGATCTGACATCCAAGATCCCAAGCTGCTACTAGCAGATGTTACCAAATCCAGCCTCCATTTCCTATCTCAAGTATTTTAAGCTAGGAAACGATAAACCCGCCGGTTTCTCAATTACATCCACCAAAGCAGATATTTTCCTGACTTCTGCTCCCATTTCTTAGCAGTGTGGAAACGAGATTCCTCAGCAGGCATGAAATACAATTTTAAAGTGCCTGCTGAAGCACTCACCCGTAAGATAAAAGTAACTTTTGCAGCCTTGCAGCTGAAGGACAACGCAGGTACCGCAGGCTCAGAAAGCTGTTTCCTCCGACAGAACCGGCTGTGTGAAGAGCAGGGAACAACACAGCTGGCACACAGTGAGCTCCACAAAGCCTCTGCCCACCTGGCTCTGATGAGGAACAAGCCCAGGGGCACGTGTGCCACGTCCAGCACTGCGTGTGGGACACCTATGTCTGCCTGCACCTTGGCATTGCCACAGATGTCTCACGGCTGGGTGGGCATGTGGGTGGTGGCCAGCTCTGACCTCCAGACATCACCAGCTGTGCTGGAAGCAGTGCCCAAGACAACAGGATTTCAGACTGGTCTGGATACATCCACGATGGCATGAGGGGGAGCTCACAGTCATGTGCTGGTGCCTGTGGGCGAGGAGCTCACACCAACACCACGTACATTTCTGACCAAAGCAGGAGGTGCAGTGTTGGGTGTTAGTGCACACAGAGAACACCTACAGATTCAATGCCCACATGCTTCATGTCACACTGGGTCAAACCCACTGTCACTTAAGCCCTGATCTGAAGCCCAGGGCCGGTGGGAGCAGCTGTACTGTGCTGTGAGCTCCTGTGTTACTTCCTCCCCCGGAATGGCCACAGTGTGATGCACTTCCCACCCTCCCACCGAGCGTACTCAGGTCTCCTGGACAAGACCAGTACCAGACTCACAGTGATCCTTCCGATTTCCCACACTGCCAGTACTGTACCAGCACATCAGGGGTTGGACTGGGATTACCAGGGACAGGACTAAAGGCAGACCCTGCAATGATCTCCAGCTGTACAGACTCAGAGATGTCCAGTATCTGGGGTCTCTAGCTGCCTCCAGACAACTCCGAAGTCCCCACATACTCCAGGAGCGGACACAGTGATTTAGCAGTGACAGATGTGACCAGGAGGGAAGAGTCATGCTCAGAGCAGCACCCACTTCTCTTCACCCAGCACCTGCTTGCTCTATCCACTGCCCAGACCCTGCTGAGATTCACAGACCTGCACCGCCTGCGAGAGCTCCTCTCTGAAGCCAAGGTGATGTCTCAGTGTGACATACAGTGTATGGCAGGGTGCTCAGCATTGAGCTGAGCACACACATGATGCACTCAACAGGACTTCTGGCAAGCTGGGACAAGAGTATTGGGCTGTGTGACACAGGCTATGGAGATAAGGATGTCCATGTGTCCATGAACTCATGGAAATCCCCTTCTTATTCCCAAGGAAAGCTCGTGAAAGCACCCGAAGTATCCCGCGACTCCTACGTAGGCAGGCTGCTTCCGCTGCCGAAGTGGAACCCGTGAACAAGCAAGCAGCAAAGCCTGCAGGTTAATTTTTTAAGCAAATCAATATTAGTCAGCAGTACAAGATGTTTTAGAGAAAGTCCACAAATAGCATCGGCCAAAGAGCTAATGAAAAGCTGAAATTACCATTTTGGAAAACACTCTCCATCTCCCAAACAGCTCATCTAACAAAGTGAACGAGCGGCGCAGCAGCAGATTGAATTGAATGTTGACAAATGCACAATACGGCACGTCAGAAGGACCACTAAACAATTCAAGGTACTTTATGGTTGTGAGTTGATGGAAACCATTTATGGAAAGACACTCTCAAGGCAAGAGGCTGCCACGTGTTCACCAATGGCTGAAGCAAAGTGTCAGTGGGGGAAGGGGAAGGGTTGTATATATCAACATGATGTGAGTTGGAACACCACGTCCTACACTGGGTGTGCTATTTCTACAAGCAGAATGGTAAATCCAGTTCAAAGACACATGATGTTTGAATAGAGATGCAAGACAAGATAAAAAGCACATCAACAAAAGGCACTGTGGATGCCTGCATGAGCCCTCTCCTTTCCTAAGCAGGAACACGCAGATAAAATCCCAAAATCCCAAAAGGCAGCAATCTCAACACTGATTATAAAAGATTACATCCCTGGATTAACCTACAACAGCCACAAACCCGTCTGTGGAGCTCGCCTGGGAGGATGCCCACAACACAGAGCTGCACTGCAGACGTGTTTGTTGGGGGACCCCCAAACCTCCCCACCGCCCTAAATGCGATGCTGCCAGTGGTGGCTGTTGGAGAAAGCTAAACTGGCTTCTCCAAGTCCAGCCCAGGAGCTGTGCCAGAGCACACACACACACGCTTCCTACCACCCCAGCTGAGCCTGCAGAGAAGCAGAATCACTTTTTTTTCCTCTTTTTTTTTTCAAAGAAAAGGGGAAGAGAAGACAGAAAATCTCTCCTACAGCGTGTGCTGATTAAGACAAGCACCCAGCCCCCAGCCCCACGTGTCTGGTAGGTGTAAGCCAGCAACCACGGAGACTTTTCTTCCTCCCACTCTACCTCCAGTTTAGGGTGACAACTATTCACGATCAAATGCTCCCGCTGGCCCTGTGGAACAGCCGGGCTCGGCACCGCCTGGAGAGCGAAGCTGCAAGCGGGCACTGAGGGGAGGCCGGAGAGGCATGTGACAGCACAGCCGCCAGCCTCTGCCCGGAGCAGCACCCACAGCACACAGACAAAACCCTGCTGCAGCGTTTTCCTTGGGAGTGTGACAATCCCTGCGCTTCCCCCGAGCTCCTCTCGGCGTCATGATCGGACACCATCCTCCTCCCACCGCCATCGACGAGAAAAACCAAAGGCATTTTTCTGCTGCTTTGTAAGAGATTCAGCATCGGGTAAAAATAACAGGGAGAATAATTGTCTTGCCGCAAATCACTTCCATCTGTGTCGCGCTCGCAGGTTCTCATACCCCCATTCAAAACAAGCAGGCTGCTGCTCTGAGTGAAAGATGGAACACCTTTGGGAAAATCTGCCGGCGGATGGCGAGACACTCTTCAAGAGACGTGAAATACCTTGGATAATAGCTTTTATGGTTTCAAAGGAAATGTGCTGTAAAACTGCCTGACGGCAGGAGTTAGGAGTTCCTGACACACTAGCACGAGGGGTCATGATTCACCCGGTGTCACATGGTGAACGGGACATAAAACCCCATCCATTTGTTAAAAGCTGTATTAGGCGTCGGAAGGCATTAGCGCTCCACGGGAGCGGCTGCGCTGCACGTCCTCTGGAACTGTCAGGCACTTCTACGGTAACAGATCACTACGAGTTTCCACAGAGTATGTAAGCATGTCTAATGAAATATGCAAGCTGAAAGTATTAGCAGAGTACAGAGTCAGGAAAAAAAGCTATATTCTTGTCAAAATGACTAACTGTACAGCCCTGCTCATATTTATCTTCAAACATGTGCTTAATCTTTTACATTTTTAAGGACCTTACTTCTACTAAAAGGAGCCATTTAGTCGTCTTCTATATTTTGAGATGGCTCAGTGCAGAGAGCCGTATCCCAAGTTTGCATAAAACATGTGAATTAAAGAAGAAAAAAAAAAAGCATTGTAAACCTTCAGCCTGAGGTCCCCTGAGATCTACCACACAAACGGCGCTTGCTTCGTTTACCTACAGCAGCGTACCTGATCCCTCCGAAACATGGCTGTCAAGCTGCTACAGCCAGGAGACCCAGAAAAAAGCACTTTTCAGCTTTATCTCCCCGTAGAACATTTCTCACTGTGCCATTAATAAATTAGGGTGAAGACAACATCCCCTGGATGCGACATTTACAGAGAGATCCGCATTACAAAGATTAACCGCCAAAGTGACACGGCTTTATTTAAAACCTTGTGTTAGGAACCTGAATTCTGAGGAGGACCGAAAAGCAAGTGATGGCTGTACAAAATAAAAAGTTTAGCCCATGACCTGAGACTTAACCTACCTGCATTTCAGGGCCTCTTGAAGGCAGAGTGTTATTACTAAGGCCAATGTTTCTCCTGCAATTTGGGTGTGGACTGAGACCAAAGGTGTTTTTGTTTGGCCCAGTTTCTGAAGTGGCTCAGGGACAGTGGCTGCACTGCATAAACCCCTATGCTGCCCCACAGTCAGTCCATCCTATGGAATTCCTCTCCAATATTGCTGTACGTAGAGCACAACAACATGCACAGCAGCCTGGGACAGTGGAGAAATGCTCGGGCCACTACATGCCTTGCTCAAAGTCTTCAGCTCTGACTGGACAGCAAAAAAATTGGTGAGGGTTTTGACAGTCTCACCATTCAGCCTGAGGAGCATTTGGAGACTGTTAATACTAAAGATCCACCCCGAAAATACTATTAAAGGTTGTGCAATAGGGCAGGTGCAGTAATTATGGTGCTGCCTGTGCAGTCCCATCATTGCTTTGGAAAGTCCTGGTCACATTTTGAGCATGACAGAAGTGACAAGAATCCAGTGTCAGTCCTGTTTGGTGAGAGAAACTGGCCTAGGCACTGTGACACGGAGCGGTGTTGGCGCATTGCTGCCTTGAGAAGGAAGGTGTCTGGTTTAAGTCAAGGAGCTGCTAGTGTTGGCTGGACATACTTAGCTGCTTACACCGCTTAGGGTGGCAGGAGAGCAGCTAGAAAGAAAAGGCTCGGATTTCCCAGCAGCAAATCTGGAAAAGCAGTTTAATGCCCCCCAAAAGCTCAAATCTAAACATATTTACTTCTGCTCCTCATGTCTGCAGTACTAAAAAATCTCTGACTGCTCATTTGTGCTGGAGGCTTATGAAAATGAATTGTGACTTACGTGGTCAGCAATTGTCCGTCCCAGCTTGTCCATCCTTGACCCAGCCTCTGCAATCTTCTTGGCTGCACTAATCACATCTGATGTATTTTTCAGGGGTCCTTTGCCTCTGCAGAACAGAACAGAGAACACCTTTTAGCGCCAGAAAACCGAAAGAGCAAACTACATATTGCTTTACTCTCCTGTTCATCGAGCACTGGGAGGGATTCCTCACCCAAGCTGCTTGAACAGGGCTGCACAGAAATAGTGAGGTGTAACCATTACAGCACCTTCATTTTCAAAACAGTTTCGCCCTTCCAAGCCCTCCCCATATCTAGATTAAACCTAGGAATAAAACCTCTTACATTTTACTGTGTTATGCAACCTAACGATGATAGGAGACAACATTTTACAAGATGGATTTAAAATTTTCATGGAACGCAGCATCAAGATTAAAAAACAGTGTGGAATAAAATCTGGTAAATGAATTTCAAAAGGCAACAAAACTCCCCTCTTTCTTTTGCAAATAACTGTACCAAGAACTATTTCTGCAGTACAGCAATATCAAGAAGCCCATAGAATTTAATGCTGTTAGCAAATTGAGCAAATATATACATATTTGCTCAATTTTTTTTGCTCATTGAATTTTTACATATATATATGCTCAATTTTTTTTTTGCTCATTGAATTTATATATAAATATAAAAATTCCTTGACCAAAATCACCTTTAAGAAAGACAGACAGGCAGTAACTGCCTTGTACCTACAGATACTTTACACAGTTATTACGCCCAGTCACTGCGGAGCAATGCATCTCCTGAGTTAACATACAGGCTTTAACAGGGTAACATTTAAAGGAAATTAGAATAAGTAAGGCTCTTAAGAGAGTCTTAAGACTCTTGCAAAATAGTTCACTGAGGGATGAGCATCCCAGCCAGCTCTGAGAGGTGTTGTGTGCAGATTAAAAAGGCTCACCTGGTGAAGTCTGTCATTTCCATCATAATCATACACATTTGTTTTGCCAGAACAATTATATCATTACCGCTGTCATCCCATTTTGATACTTCAGCATCCAATTTGCTCTTTTCTTCCTGGAAGCTGGCAACTTGCTCAGCAATCTTAGCTTTTTGCTCTTGAGGGAGCTGAGCCATGATAGCCTGAAAGAGAGAGTTTACTCACATCATCTTGCAGAGGGATTTTTGCAACGTTTCACTAATGACCAATTTAACTCATGTAGATGGGGGATAAAACTTTAATAGCAGTCCCCTACCCAGGGTCTCTACAGCACCATTTCTTTCCACTCTGAGCCAAAGTCTATGCTCTTTTTGAAGAAAGGTTGTCCAGAAAGACACACTGACATCAGAAACATGGACATTTGCATGATGAAGTTGTTTGGCACTGAACAGGTTTGCTATGCATTACCATCCATCAATGAAAAGCTGCACGAAGAGGAGGGACTTGCCTCTTCTACAAACGTTAGCAGTTTTAATAGGATGTTCCACTGGGTATCTCCCAGGGTTGCAATGCACAGAAGAAGTATTATGAATCTCTTTCCTGCAGAAAACTAGATGAGTTATTTTGCAACATGTGTGCTGAGGAAAGAGTAAGCAAAAATTAAAAGTATGTGCCCACTCCTAAATAAAGTCTATCAGACCAGGTTTATAGCCTGTACGAGACTCAGCGCCTTTGCCTTCATAAATACTGGGAGGACTTGTGCCTCTGGGAGCAGGTGAAAAGGAGTCCTCAGTACAGGAACAGCCTCTGGCAGCAGCTGTGCTAACAGGTACATCAGAAATGTTGGCATTTAAATGAAAGGGGAGAGAGGGGTGCAGGAATGGAGAATGCCCGTGTGAGGAAGGAGAGAGTAAAAACTACTGCCAGTCAGTAGAATTCCAAAACCACCCTGGTAGAAGGTTGATAAATAAGGCCCAGCTACTGGCTGCAGGCTGGAAGAGCCTTCATGAAAAAGTCTCCCATGGCACCTTTCCCAAGAGTGCAAATTGCTATTGATCCAGATGGGGACACATCAAATACAAGCAACAGGTAAAGGCTGGTTTCCCTTCAATGTACTGATTTTAAGTTTTCACCTATTAATGATTATATATCACCTGTCGATGCTCTCGTTTCTAACAGCTGGGGGAAATGCAGTTTGTTGAAATGATTTTGTTTCTGAGCTCCTCTCAACACCCCCTGATTAAAGGCTCAGAGCCCAAACACACCGAGAGGTCCCCGAGAAGACATTTGTAAAAGCTCCTGATGCACAGAGTTATCCATTTCCCACCCAGAAACTCCGTGAGTTGGCACTCATGGAGTTTCTGGGTGGGAAATGGATAACAGCAGTACAGAGGGATGGTCTCCCTCCATCTGATCCAACAGCAGTGCCTACTGTGTCGGTGATGTCAGAGTGTGAAGTAGCTCATGAGTATTAAAAGGACTTTGGTCTTCCAGAACACCCCAAATACACGACAGACGATTCTGACGCCCGTCAGACCAACGGACGCTGCATATCACGTGCCCTTCCTCAGAAAAGCCTGGAAGCAAATGGATGGTGGTTTTCTGATCCAACATTTTCATTGCCACCCCTGAAAAACTGAACCTGGATTTTCAACGCTAGTCGAACTGTTTCCCGAAGGCAGGTCACAGTTTGATAACGCTCAGATTTCTGCCTTACCCTTGCACTTTGTCCAGCAATGAGCTGATCATCTTCAGTCTGAATGCTTGTTCTGCTTCTGACATCAAAGTCCTCAGTCTCAAAGTCAGAATCATCCAACTCTTCAGGAGTCTGAGGAAAGAGAAATTCAGTCAGAGTCAAGCAACAGATTGCATGGTTCTAAAAATCAACAAGAATATTGTTTTTCAAGCAGAAAGAATGGAAATAAATGAAGGTAGAAATTATTCCATGTTTTCAACAAAAAGGTAAATACAGGGCCTGGAGTCAGCCTGTGAACACGTGTGATTATATATGTTTGACTGCTTGTGTTAACACCATAGGGATCCCCAAAATTACACAGCACTAACCAAACATCTGAGGTTTGTCAGGACACTAATGCACTCAGGATTCAAACAAGTTGGGGGGGGGGAAGGGTGTACTCCTTTCAACACAAATGGTATTTTTGCAACCTGGTTCAATGTAAAAACTGCACTTGAGATTCTGAGGCTGAACGTGCCTACAGCTTCACAGCCTGGTTCAAAACCCCAGCCATCGTCTTCAGCACGATCATCGATCAAAGCATCCACTACATTAACGACAGATAAAATATATCAAAATGTATTCTTATCCCCCAGGATAATCTGACAAATTTTAGCTAGTAAGGGCCAGCTCCTATGCTGTAGGCTAAACACATCTGACCTAGTTCCAGCTTGCCTAGGATTTATTTTTGCTACTGCCAGTCTATAGCTGGCAAAGTTTTATAAAGCTTATCAAGTTTAAACAGCATGTTTGTCACAATACTACATCTTTGCCTAGAGTGGCATTCCACGACAATTCTGCAGAGTTGGATCAACAAAGAACTTGACTGATAAATGCAACAACTTGGGATTAATGGATAAGATGCAAAACTCCCTGTTCTGTGGATTGCTTTCCCACGATTTGTATTTTTAAAACTTGTTTTCCAAGACAGATGTCTTGTGATGCAGCTAAAAGTAAAAACAAAAATGGAAAATAGCTGCCAAAAAGCCAAGGTGACTATGCTGGCAACTAAGACCTAAGGTATTTCAGCCACCATCTCCTCTCTGTGCCTTGAAGAACAGAGTATATCCCCAAAATCAGCCCAAGGATGCGTACTAATAAGTAGCTCAGTGTAATAATATTATAAAAAATTATTAAGAAAAATAAATAAAGAAAATGGATACATCTTTAAAACTGATTTCTGAAGCTCAAGCTCCCTTCTCATCCAAACAAAAGAATACAAAGTGTAATTCTGCCTTTCAACCTGTCAGCAAGGGCGAAAGCTCCTTTACTCCAGTAACTGTGGAGACAGTAAGATTTTACTTCTGAAAAGACACTGTGTAAACTCAGGAGTCAGATGTCCAAGTGACTTGTCCTTCTGGTTCCTGTACACAGCAGGGCTGTCATGAATCTGCTTGTTTGCCCCTGGTGAGCTCAGCACCATCCCCCTGTGAGTGTCGTTAACTTCCATGGTCCAGTTTGAGACAGAGCCCCAGAGAAGTTGTGGCCTGGCTTCTCCATTCAGATGATTCTCTTACCCTAAACCCATTCTAGACCTTACAGCCCTCTGGACAACAAATATGAACATTTTAATCTTTTACAGGTCACTGACGTGTCATCAGTGAGGTGCCGTTAGCTCCCGGCAGCTGCAATGAAGCCTTGGCACCCTGACATCAGAGACGCGGCACAAGGGGAAACGTCAGGATGCCTGGCACTGCCAACTCAGCTAATTGCTGACGACGTGGAATTGGCAGCCATGCTTTCATGTCCTGAATAACAAGGGCTTTAGCAGGGGGTGAATCAAACTAGCTTGCCTGCATAGCAGGAACACACTGATATCTTCATCTACCATCGGCCGTCTGCAAATCCTAAGCTTAAGTTTGGAAAGAAATGTAGAGCACATATGTGCTTGTCAGCTTTTCTGCTGGTTTTCCATCTGATTCTTTGTTTCAAGTAGCAAACATGGAAGATACTACTGAAACAGTTACTATGATCACACAGATTCTGGGGCTAAATGTCCCTGATTTACCTATTGCCAAAATATATCTGCTACGGTTACCACTGAACGATGAAGATGTGTGTCCCTGCAAGGCATTTACGCTGGAGTCAGAGGGGTACAAGGTAAAATGAAAAAAAGGGGTCAAACCCTGGCATTCGTTTTCACTGTGTCTGGCTCCTGCCCACTTTTCCCACACTGAGATTCAAGAAATACAGAATCACAAAACTATAGACTGGTTTGGGCTGGAAGGGAGCTCACAAACCATCTAGTTCCACCCCCCTGCCATGGGCAGTGACACCTTCACTAGCCCAGGCTGCTCAAAGCCCCATCCAGCCTGGCCTTGAACCCTGCCAGGGATGCCCAAAGTCAGCCTCAACCAGAAGTTCCTTTCCTTTGATCCTTCCATCGACTGTAGGAGTCCTTCCACATCTCCCCTGCACACCTCCTTCCAGACTAACACTGCCTGACCTACCAGGAACAAAGACCTCCAAGTCAGGCTGCACCTCAAACGTGCAAGCACAGCAGAAAAAGGCCTCTATGAGCTGGTCCCTCTCTATCAAGGTGTGCCAGTTAACGAACCACAGGCTCTGGGAGCTCCACACCGAAGTCATCTAAACCCGTTTTTGACTAACTAGAATCAATTCTCAAATTTTACTTAATAAAGAGCCATCAGGTTTTATTTCTAAGCTCTCAGAGCATCAAAACTCATCTATAGTGAAGGATCCAACTGCTGTTGTTAAATCAAAGGTCACTGATTTTGGCTCACTGACAAGCGAGGCATTAGCACGGGGTTACAGAGAGATGCGCAAAGGGTATCTGGCATCACACCTCTGGCTATGACTGATGCTCAGCTCTGTTTAATGAATTTGGATCCACAAGTACTTCTGATGTGCTCCAGAGTGATCAGCAGTGTGTAAGACTCTGAATGTTAATCGGAGCTAAACGACAATCTGACGCTGTCTGCTCTCGGGGAACCCGATGCTCGTCAGCGCGACAAACGGGGGGGAGGCGAGCGGACACCAGAGCTGTGGGAGCTCCACTCACCCGGATCATCAGCACCGCTTTCCTAATGTCTCGTATTCCGTCATACACCAGCCGCGAAGCGTCGATAAATTCGTTCTCATCCATGGGCTGAGCCGGGTCTGAACTCAGCGCTTCCACGGCAGCCTCTACTTGCTCAGTAAACCGCGGCATAACTGGACCAAGAGCAGAAAATATCCATCAGTTCCTGCCCCAGTGCCATTTCCACCACACACTCCTGTAAGAGACGTGCCTGTGCGTCGTTGTTAACCATCGCCGGGAACTGCAGCGCTTCCACTTAAATTCAGACCAGTTTTAGAGGACACCAATTCTGTAGCTCGAGTCTTATGTCCACTCCAATTTCTGTTCACTCTCCTGCTATTTGTGAAAATTTTATCACACCCTTCTTGTGAACAAGGAGAGAGCACTTGGGGAAGCAGTTTGAGATTATGGGACAAAATATTAAGCATCTGTTTAATACTCCCTATGGATGTACATACTGGGGGGGAAAATCCCCAGTATTACCATCACGAAGCTCAAGTTTAACAAGGCACGGGAAGAGGGCAGGTTGCATTGCTCTACTTCAGTGACTCACTGCTCCCCAGGAAGAACATCACAGAACCATTTACAGTCTGTTCGCTTCTCCAGTGTCACCCTTGATTCTTCACCAAAGTTGTAATTAAAGCAAACCCAACAACTAAGAGCTGGCACAGCACGTGCTGAAGCAGCCAGAGTCATCCCTTACCCCGTACAGCTGCTACCTGCCAGCTCACAGGACAAACACCCTAATTTATTGCTCAGGGTGTTTCTTTAACACACATAAAGACATTTTACAAAATTCACCCTCAATTATTACCCCAAATTTACTCTACCAAGGCTGATGTGGCAAGAATCTTCTTTTTGGATCCTGAACATTGGAAGAGCTGGGTAAAATACTGCAAGATAATCAGCATCACTTTCAAGCCCTGACTCATTCCCTGGTGTTTTAGCTTCCTACAGCTCTGTCAACGGCAGCAAGCGCATCCAGAGAGAGACCTTGTGTGCTGCTGAGTGTTAAACCAGTCCACACAGCAGAACCACATTTCTCATTTTGCAACAGCTCTGCAAATAACTCCCACTAATTTCCATTACAGTATGTAAATGGAATCTTTGACAGATTCCACAGGTACATTAGTACCTGGCTGTCCTTGCCCTCGTACGCAATATGAATTCAGGGATCTTGGGAGTAACCAACTCTTACCTGTGTTGGACAGTAACTTTGTCGCTTCCAACACCTTCTCAGTGTAGACTCCAGGTTCGTAGTTATCCATTTCAGAAGTGACAACATGAATGACTCGAGCAGCACGTCCTCGAATTGCACCAGCTGTGCGGTCTAAGCCATCAACATCTTTTTCTTGGAGAGCAATGACGCATTTGTTTACATCTTCTAAAATATGATTCTCTGGTGGCAAAAGAAGGAGGATTTAGACAATAATATCTTCTTTTCTGTTGCAGTCATAAGCATTGCAATTTCCCAGTTTGTGACCTGGTCCATAAAACCTCCATTGAGATGCTGTAATACATTAGTTTTTGAGCTGACCTTCCCATCGCGTGTCAAAAATCCCATCGGTCCCCTCACTGACAGGCATCCAAGTTCCCTGCCCCCATCTGTACTTGATTTTACCAACAGAAAAGCCAAAGTCAGCCTAATTCTCCCCTCACGTTGTTTCTTACCATATTCCTCCCCTGGACTGCCAAAGCCCTTATTTCAAATATTTGCAAGCCACTCCCCGTCACTCCTCGTGCGTGGGGTGATGAGGCACCCTCCCAGCACCACACTTCATCCACTCAACGCTCTAATACACTGGGGCACTTGTGGCACGTTTCTAGCTTCCTACATAGTGTTTTCCTACAACCACACACATACCATCAGAGAATATTAAACTGTTAGTCCTCCATTCACATTTAAGACACACAACATATGCGGTGATTTATGCAGAAAGCGTTCCAACGACAGAATACTCATTGCCTCTTAAGAAAATAAAATTTAAAAAATAATTAAAGCCAAGACCTCTGTTTGTAATTTACTTTCGGAATATACATTTTGTTTTCTTCTACAGAGGCATTTTCCCCTATTTATCAAGTCCAAGAAGCCCAAAATGAGTTAAAAAAAAAGCAACCCAAGAGATTTGTGAAGATGCCCAAAGAGGCTGGGAACCTTCTTGGGGGAAACCTACCCAAAAAGGTCTTCCAGGCTCTGTTAGAGATGTCTTTAAGCTTTGATACTGCTGCCCAACATCCAGCTCTCAGGCTGCCTGGTAAGAAACCAACCTGGCAACATTTCTGCTCTGTCACTTAAAGTAACTCTCCAGTGTTACTTACCACTGACTTAATCATGCTACGCTGCCAACCTGTGCCACCGAAGTGGCTTTTATGCCCTGTGCAGGTAGGAACGGACCCACTGCAGGGTCTGTAGAGCTGAGAAGCACAGAGTTGGCTGACAGAGGATCTGTGTAAGCTGGCTGAAAGGATTGGTGCTGGAAGAGGTACACTCCATTTACATACAACTAACAGAGCCGGGTGCAATGCTGCCAGGCTTCCGGAAGCAACCTGGGCAAACACTACACTCGTGCAACACCTCTGAAGCAACTCGGCCTGAGCAAGTTCGGCCGAGGGCAGAACGTGGCCCTGTGAGAGAGGTGTGGGTTCCTTAGGGATCTGGCAGGTCAGGGAGCAGGCAGCCACGGTCAGGGCTGCAGCAAGGAGCACACGCGGTGTCGGGGTTGTAAAGCAGGGGACAGACATCTCTCCACAGTGCAGCAGTAGAAGGAAAACACATCAGCGTCAGGCCCAGTCACAGCCTGTTTATTGCTGGAATTCCTTAACGAATGAATTAAGTCACAGACCATTTAAAAGCTTCTTTGGATTACGTAAACTTTAATAAAAGGCATGGACAAATTTAGGATGAATATTTAAATGCAGGCTGATCATTTGATGTCTTCTGCAGACGCAAAGTTGGCAGAAGGAGGTTTCCATGGAAAGCTAATCCTTCACGGGGCAGTCTGCGAGGGGGCCCGGGGAAGTACGCAAGTCAGGTGTCAGGGTCACCCTCCCTGGCTGGGAGAAATCAAATCAGATTTGACACTGCTCTGCGTGCCTGTCCATACACACGCTGCTACCTGTCCTACAGGCACATGGACCACAAGCATCTGGCACAAAATGCCATCTGCTGAGGCTGGGGTGGTGGAGCCCAAGAAATGCTGACACAGGGGTTCACCTCCAGCACCTTTGGGGACGTGCTAACGCAGTCCTGCATCAACGCTAACAGCCTTCCTGCTGCTGAGCCGAAGAGAAATCTCACAGCAATGTAATACAGAATATAACTCAGGAGTCAGCAGAGGGATCCTGTCCTTTTCCCTGTCGGGGAAAGAACAGCGTGGTTGGGCAAGAAGGTAAGGGGGAAGACAACATTTTCCCAATAAAAACAATTTTTAGAGCTAACAAAGAAATACAAGAAACTGTGAAAAGCTAGCAGAATTAAAAGTCCCCCACAACTGTCAATCCTCAATCCACCCCCACCAAACACCTTCCACCTCCACCCACCTCCTCATTAAAAGGACTAAGAAATGCTCTTCCAAACATCCCGTGAAGCCTGCGAGGGAGTCTGGGGGCTACAGGAGATCAAAACCTCAGAGAGACAGTCAGGAGATAAAACCACAGATAGATAAATGGAACTGCGCTTCTCCACCGCGTGCGCTACGAGAGAGGTCTTAGAGCAGCCTCCACGCCGGACTCTCTCCCGACAAGGGATGCTGGAGGAGCCAGGTCAAGCAGCAGTGTCAGCAGACATGGTTAGGGAACAACTACTCGAGTGTTCACACACTTGTAAATACAGCACTCATCTTGTAATGCAGAAGGACAATCGTCAGGCCCAGCCAGTGTTCATCTGGAGGCTCTTAAGAAGAAATAGCTCTGCTGTGATGGGCAGTCTCTGGTGTGCACCTCTGTCAGTGGCAGAGGAACAGAAGGCAGCAAATGGAATGATTTTTTTAGAGGGTTTCAAAGGAGATCCAGGTAATTTCAGAACATTGGATTTGACAATTACACGGTGCTATCAGCAACTGCTCTGAAGAGCGGAGATAGTGGGCACACACAGCCCCCCCCCAGAGTGCTTAGGGAAGGCACTGGTGAGAGGGAGAAGAACTACAGCCGGTCCAGAAGAGCTCTGAAATCAGGAATAATGAAACAGGCAAAGACTCTGCAGTCGAGGAGGAGAGGAGGGACTAATGCGTACGGCACAAGTCGGTACTTTTACAACCAGCATGAAGAAAGAGCATGGGGAAAAAAACCTCTTTAAGGCTTCTACTACAACCAGGGGCATCAAATGAAGCAAAGAGGCGACAGTGCAAACAACAGGGAGGTTCATCACACAGTTCAGCTGTGAATTCTGCACTGGATGATGGAGATGCCAGCAGTTTGTAATGGTCGAAAGAGCAACACAAGCTTAAATGAGAAAAATCTGTCAAGGCCTGCTCAGCAGATAGCACCTCTGACACCGGAGCTCCTGAGCTGCAAATGGCTCGTGGTTGGGAGTGTACAGGAAGATGTTTATGCTACAAGACTCTCTGCTATTCATCTCCTCTGTCCTGACAATTAGCTACTATTGCCAGAGCCTTGTTCTAACTCTACGGGGCCCTCCCTTCTCGTGCTGTGTCCTACCCAGCACTCTAAGCTTATCTGCAGCTCGGTGCACTCAGGCTTCCTTCTTCCCTGATGTTCTGCTCTGATCTACGCCCGGCATCGCTCTCACCAGCCTTTCCTTGTGGATAACTGATCCAATTCTGCAGCATGAGCTGAAGCATGGGGCACATACTTCATGATGAACAGCACAACACGGTGCAGGAACGCGGGGGTGGCTATGTGTATAAATACACACACGTAGAGGCTCACAAGAAGCCTTTGAAATTCTGCTTACATCCCAGTTAGTAACTGATACCAACTGACACAAACATCCTAATAACCCCGAACGGAACCCGGTATAAATCACACCTGTCACGATTTTATCCGAAGAGATGTTTAGACTTTTAGCAGACGAATTGGAGCTGTGGCATTTATATGGGAAACATTTATCAAAGTGCAAACTAATAATATTTAAAACAATATTTATTGCTTTAATATTTTTCTAACACCTCTTCGATAACGCAGCGCAAAAAATAATTGCTGAACACACTCGGGCATGTTAAGCAGTCTCAAACCACAGCATTGCCGTGGCTCATTCTGCGTGAACTCTCTCCTGCGTCAGCAAGGCAGCGCTCGCTGCGTACTGCCAAGCCCTCGAGACTCTCCAGAGCCGCTCAGCGGTGGCCCAGCACCGTAGCCTGTCCCCTCAAAAGCACAGCACCCATCTCCTCGGATGACCTACACAAGGACACACACCACCCGGGCCCAGCGGCTCGACCCATTTGGACCCAGGCTTTACCCAGACTAACTGCTCTTTCCCTTTAAAATGCCCCGTTCACTTGTGGAGCCGCGAACATCAGCACACAGTTCTCGCTAAATATATTTCCCCAGAAATAGGCTCCTCGCAGCTGTGCGATTTCACTACCACTGCAACGACGAGCACGCAAGACACATCCAAAGAAGTGGGACAGTCGGTTGGCTGATGAGTTTATGCTAACTCACTGCAGAGAGATCTTTATTGAGAACCCCAGAACCACACTACAACACGTACGGTAATACAGGTGACTCACTGGAGAAAGATACGTGGTTATTTTTCCCTTTTTAACTATAAAATGGATGGTCTTTTAAATCAGGACCTTAATTTTTCATCTGTGTTTTCTAGCTATGATCCCCTGGCACTTCTGACTCCACACATCTTGCTGTGAAATCTCTCCTTACAACTGGAGCTGTTAGGTGATTTGAGATGCCCAAGTCCGTGCCAGGACACAAGACCCTCGTTTGGAGTGGCACTCTGTCGACGCTACCACAGACACAATTCGGGGGCTTGTAGCACCGTGTCTTCTGGCTAGAGCAGAATTAGGGTTCACAGAAATAAAAGCACTCTCCTTATGCCCGGGTCACAGCAGCTAATGGTAGGTCTCTATCCATGATGCTGCTAAAACAGGTTATTTTGGCAAGCACTTTGCTGAATGGAATTACTAGTCTGTTACAATTGTCTGTCTTCTAAAAAAACTTTACAGTTAAAAGCATTTACAGAATATTTTCTATAAGAGCAGTTTTATTTTAATTAACTTGCACGACCATGGCTTGGCATTCCTTTTTGTTTACATCAGAAGAGTCAAAGGTGAGCAGAAGAATCACCTTTTTCTGGTTCCTAACTCGAACATAAATCCATTTGATTACCCTCGTTGTTAGCGGTGAGGTTTGGCCACAGCAGCTAGGTGGTAATCCTCAGCAAGCAATTCGAAACCTCAAAACATAAAGTGTTTTTCACTGTGTTTAAGCTCATCTGTCTGCTGACACATAAATATATACATTTATGCATGCACACACTGCAAGTGCAATAACAGGTTTCTACAGTACCTGCTTAACTAAACCATCACTGTGTTCACGCTACAAAAATACCTCTTCCCCTCGCGCCAAGATCTCCAGCTCTATTTTCACACCTCACTCTGCAAAAGATAACGCTTGCCAGGTGAAGTGTACCAACACCATCCCTTACAAAAACCACAGAAGACTCTGGAACACGTGTAAAACCCACCCATTTGCAGCAATAAACTCCATTCTGAGAAGGATTATTTCTGAGATCGAAGCCCTGATTACCTGAGACAGCCAGGAAGTCATCGATGGAAGTGATGTCATCGACGGCATCCGTCAGCACGCGGACTTGCTTCTCCCACTGCTCCTTGAAGAGATCCATGTTTTCTTGAGCCAGCTTGCTTTGGGGTTTAGCAGCCAGAGCCAGTGCAGCATTAATGACCTGTAAAACACCTCTGGATTTTTAAAACATATCCTGAACGAAACAATTAGCTCCCATATGTTTATCCAAGAGCAAACAAAGCAAGTTTAATGAGCTTTCAGGAACACAACACTAAAGCATTCATTCTATTGCTCTCGATCCAACTCATGCCTGCTTCCCCATTTATTATGGTTAGTTATTGCAAGCAAAACCACTCGGCACATGTTCATGAGAGTGAGCTTCACCTTTCTTCAACAGCTCATGTTAAAAAGGTGTTGCTTTCCGAGCGCAGGTTGTGTTGTTAAGTATTTTAGGCAGGATGACATTTAGTACACTAGGGGCTGCATTTCCTAAGCTACTCGCCAGAACCTGAGAAGAAAGGTCAAAAAATGATTAATCCTACAGTCTGAAGTCAAAATAATATGCAAATACAAAATCAAAGATAAATTTTGTATTTCTCTTCCTTAAAGCTTTACTCTCTATCGTGTGCCAGTGACTGTTACTTAGTACCTGAAGGTTTCTGTTACGTCTGTGGAAGAGCCAGATTATCCATGGAATGAGAGAGGATAATAATATTTGATGCTCCTCCTGAACACCCCCATCCCCACACAAATTTCCTTCAAACCCTACAACTGCAGTTTACTCCAGACCCTTGTTTTTCTAAGCAGAACAAATGTTGCACATACTGTTGGGTAACAAAACCTATGCTGTGCCAACTAATTGGTCCGTTAAGTGACCGAAAAAGCCTCCTTGGGTGTGGGAAGGAAGCAATCTCGAAAGCCTGCCCCTGTTCTTGCTGCACTGAGCTCCAGCAGAATGACCTGGAAACATGCCAGACGTGAGAAACCATCTGATGCCAGACCGACATGACAATCCTAACCCCGTTTTTAAGCATCAGAGAGTCTGAGCTAATTAACTTATAAGTTCAGTGGGTGATTTTTCTTTTCCACTTTAGGACTGTATTAATTTCACAAAGTTGCCAAACAAAACACGCGAGCTCCAGATGCTCCTGGTTTCCAAAATCTACTTTCTCTACCTGCTTCATTTAAAAGTGTCACAAAGCATTTAAAAAAATATGTAACTCACTAAACGTGGAAACGATGGTGATGTCAAACCTGTCACGATGGCTCTGAATGAATCAGGCAGGAGAAGGAGGCTGATTCACCCAAGGGATGCTGGAAGTCGGCACTGACTGAGGAAACCCACAGAAAACTGCTCTCCACACCACTGTCCTGCCGCTGGAGATGGAGGCCACAAGGCTGGGTCACAACCCAGAACGAGCTCAATGGCTTTGAGAACACAGGCACAATTTGGCACAAGGAGAAAAACCTTCTACACTGCAAGGATAAACCATGCCTTTGAACCCCCGCGGTAACGACAGCGTCCCTGTCCTTCAGGAAGAATGTGGGGTCCTCTGCTGCCTCCTCTTCTTCAAACCAGCTACCAAAGTGACACCTTCTGTGTCGGCAGCTCCGGTGACCAGGACATCCCTTCAGGGAGAGACCCGCTGCCAGCCATGGTCTGTGCTGCTCTGCCATCCTCACTCATGCTGCCTCTTAATAGCACAGTTCTCAAGAAACGAAAGGCCCCAAAAAGCTTTGCAACACCCAAGGAAATGGTGTTTAAAAGATTAAAATCAAAGAGAAATAGAGTATTTCAAAGGGCACCCTACTCTCTGCTCAAGAGCTCTGCTTTTTAAGTCTAGCCACTGCCATTTCTTGCCTCAGTCTGATCGATGCCATGAAATATCCACCAATCAAACTCTAGATTGACAAAGTTTGATGAAGATGAATCCAAATAACGTGTTCTGGAAATAAAACAGCTGAACCAGACAACGGACTGGAAATCTGCTCCCAGCTTTATCCTGCTAGGAACTACCACGGAAGAGAAGCTGATGATACCAGGGGTTGGGACACTTTCTCCTACTCTCCGCTAGCTGCCCCGGCTCATTTCAGATATGAAAACATCCTTTAAGCACCGAGACAGGTCAGCACTCACTGAAGGAACATATGGCCTGTGTACCTGTGTGACGGACGCCTGGACAGCAGCATCTGTCTGAACAATTTATCCTTGTCAGCAGCCCACGTCCACCGCCAGACGCCCGCTTAAGCAGCTCGTCACGCGTAATGGAGGAGCTGTCATAGACAGAAGGCTCTGCAAGCGTTCAGCAGACTCAAACAGCACATCAGCACCAAATCCAAAGGCAGGAGGCACGAGCTCCATCGTCCTCCCAACAGGCAGCTCGTTCAATTATAAAAAAAAGACTTTTTTCTAATGTTACACCGAGTAAAAAGGCACAACCACGACAACCATATTTAACCACCGGCCAAGCCAGAGCAGCACGCAAGGGCTCCCTTACAAGCAGACTCTCCTGGCATTTGGAAAGCGGGCAGCGGCGCTGGAGATGGGGCATGTGGGTAAGGAAATCTAAAGTGATCAGCTGTCACTGGGGAGTTACAGACAAAACCACGGCTCAGGAGACCCAGAAACCCACCAGGCACGTGTGTGCTCGGGGAGCAGCTCGAGGCAGCTCAGTGGTGCTTTCTGGAGCACCTCCACGCACCAAGTGGTTCCAACGGTCAGTTCTGGCTGGAGGGTCAGACCCTTCGCCCTGCTAAATGCATCCAGCAGGGTCAAGCTGGCCCTGATGTGTCTCACACTTGGGGTAACGTCCCAGGGGTGACTGAGAAATCCCCCAAACTATGTATCTGATGAAATCTACTCTCCCAGGATGCCTGGTATCCGGTACAGAGTGACTGATTTCTTTTCCAACAGATGCTCAGATAGACATGGGAAAAGGACAGGGATGCTGGATCTTAAATAGTCTGTGTATACAGCAGGACCATGATTCATTTATTATCTAAAAATGAACACTTGGGGGGGAAGGGGAAGGGACTGATTATACAGTTTCTTCTCCAAAACCCACGAACTATTAGGCAATTACTTTAATACATGAGTAACTCTTACAGGAAGGAGACGTAAATATATATATAGCTCAAAAAAATATGAAGAAGATGGCCAGACTACCTGAAATGTAGCCGCTTCCATGTAAAACATTTGGCAGTTTCAGGGAAATATTCTGCATTTCAGAGCTTCTCCAAGTGCTGCCAGAGCACTGTGATCACAATGACTCACTGAAGTCACACAAAGAAAAGAATCAAACAGGGACATTTTGAGACTATCCAGAAGGAAATGAAGCATGGCAAGAAAACACACTATTTTTATCGGCGCTTTGTTTCATGTAGCAATTGCAATGTTCAAGTCAGACAAGCCCAACGCTCGATAACGTGGTTCCAGCCAGTTACTTGGAGCTGCTCCCCTCCGCCTCACAGCTCCCGCGGCAGCAGCCAGGACTTGGCAACGCATGCCCCGAGACCTGGGAGGCTTAGGATTCAACTGACTGCCAACTGAGGTCTCAATCTGTACCTCAAACCCTCTCCTCATGTTGTTCAGGGGGAAAAGCTGGTTCTTTTTTTAAATTTATTTTCCTTATCGAACTAATGATGTCAGAGCGAATCTGTAAGTTTGCACCACTGCAGAGCAGGATGCTGCGAGGCTCTCTGAAGAGTGACTTCTGCCGGGGTTACGAGATGGCAGCTGCTTTGCCCAGAGGCTTTCACAGCTATTCCAGGGCAGAAAACACCTTCACCACAGACAGACTTGGGGGTTAAGTAAAGCCACTGGGTCACCCAGAATTAATCTTTTTAGGCTTAATTCAGGATGGCTTCCAGCCTCACGTTTGTAACACCCCATCTTGAAGCCTGAGAGAGACTAGAACACTCTTGCACACAGCGGTGCTCCTACAAAGGACAGTTTGTAGGACACGTGGCTGGCATGGCCAAAGGAACAAACATCACTTGGGAGAAGAAATCTGTCACCTCTTTCTTGTGCGCTGCAATCCCTACCTGTTGTACCTTAACAGAGTCCCAGGGGCTGCCCCTGGTGTTTTGTTTGACAGGGACACGGTGCTCCTTTCTGCAGCTGGTTTAACTTTGCTGCTTCCTCAGGAGTTGGATTTCGGAGGCCAGTGTGGCACAACAAGGAGGAGGTTTTCAGTTTCAACAGCTCTAACCCACACACCCAGCCTCTCCTCTCTCCTCACAGTCCCTAAATAACGCGCTTGCTTTTGTTTTTAAAAAACTAACTTGAATTACCAGCTTTCTTGTGGCATGTGGGTATGGCCACAGTAGCTTCGTGCCCTTCAAATCCAGGCTACTTTGCAGCTGTTAAAGAAAGCTAATAGAACAACCCCCCAGCCATCATCTCAGGGTCAGAAGCAAAGGGGCATGTGAAAACCGAGCCCAGCTGGGATGTGAAAACCAGCTTTACTCTGGTGTGTGTGAAAGGGAGTTGGTGAAGCACAGCACAGGATCAAGGTTGCTTTGGGGAGAAGATCCAAGAGCCAGCAAGGGCAGAGCAGTGGGCTCAGCGTGGCTCAGCCAAGGCCGAGTAGCGGTCGTCTCTTGCCCATCCTGCTGCAAGCGATGGCTGCGCTCCATCTGACAGTACTCCTTGTCTTTTCTCTTCCACTGCTACCTCACAGAGCGCTCCTGTGATACTATGGGTGTAAGGTAGAAGCAAAACCACAAGTCTCAGGTCACACCTTCAGATCCATGACCTTCCCCCAGAGCTGCACTCCAGCTCCCCGTGCCCAGGTGGAGGTTAACGCCTGTATTTTTCAGTATCAAGGAGAGTGGCTTGCTTACTGCCACTTTGTAAGAAGCTGCTCAAAATTTAATTTTACATATGCCAGATGACAAAGTTACCTCCAGCATTCACCCTACTCATGTCTCCTTCCCTGCTCCTAATTGCATTTTGCTCCGAGTGGAAAAAAAAGGTTTGTAAGCAGGACATTTAAGTCGCTTTCAGTTACATCCAACCCCAGTTTTGCATCTGCGCGTCTGTGTGTGCTACCCCTCTACACACTTCAATACAGCAAAAAGCACTCTGCAGGCTCTGATGAGCCGAAATGCCTGGAAGCAAAACATCCAGGAGACTGTTTTGCACTTTCTCCAGCTATAATGGCAGTGACCAGCAAGCGTACGCGGGCTGATGCACCGAAAGAAGGAAAAGTTTCCTTTGATTTCCAGTACTTTGTTCTGATGTATAAAAGGTACTTTGAGCACTTTCCTTTCTGCACAGAGCAACTACAGGCATCTCCTCTGCAGAGATATTTACTCTCCTGGATACAGTGCTATAATGACCCACACCTTTGCTCTTTCACTGGAATAACATGACCTTTGCCAGTTTAGCATATTCTACTGTCAAATTATTTACAATTTGCATACTGTGTATAATTATCTTACCAATTCCCATACACAGCAAGAGCATTTTTGTTTGCAGCTGAGGACTGATATTACAGCGCCAGTCAATGCAGAAGCTGCAAGAATTCTGTGTCTGGTTGTGTTAGCTCATTATGCATCTCCCTGACTTCAAGAGGTGAAACTTTGGGGGTTTCAGGGAGTTTCCTGGAAGCTGTTCTGCCACTGTGCTGCCCTGATCATATCGTGCCTGTGATGGAAACATGGGGTCCTTACTCACTAACACACCTCTTCCTCCAGGATCACCCCCCCTCTCTCCTAGTTTCGCTTCTTTTTATGCAGAAAGAGCTGCTAGAGTTTCTAACACTGTCTCTTTGATGGCCACTCTGCCCTGTGCTGGCTCTTCTTCACAGCACGGCTGCGTGATACAAAGCTGCAACCCAAGTGTTAAGATTTTTTATATAACTATTCCTACTCAATGCCAATAAAATGTTTCAAGCACCTGTAATTAAACAGTCTGGAGACAGATCTGCTAGTTAGTACATTCAAAAAAATCTGACAGTCTTTCAAAGAGAAGAAAAAAGGGGGCTATTGTTCAATATAAAATCTTTACTGTGAGAAAAATGAAGTTATCTCCTTTCTCCACCAGCCATGGAGGAACTGGCAGTGACTGGGGACTCGAGGACAGAAAGTCAGCAGGACAAGTTGATTTGAGGGGAGGGTGGGGGAGGTGTGTTGTTTCTCTGAACTGTTGAAAGTTTTGTTTAATAGGTTTTGTGCTATTTGGAACCTCTACATGGGATTCCTTATGCTTTGGTATTTTGTCTGTGCGGCAGTAGGTGTGATCAGCGTATGTAACCATCTGCCTCATCAGAAATCTATAAGCAACAAATTGCTTTTCAAGCAGTTCAAAACTGGAATGTAAGGATGTGGAACAGCAATTATTAAAACAAGATGTTAATACAAGAAGAGCCAATTTATTTTTATAAAAATGTAATTTAATCCAAGAATTATCTGGAGTCTGTTTAATGGGCAACATTCCCTTGACTGTGCAGGAGACGGTGAGCTGCACTAAACGTGCTGTCTATGCCAAGGTAGGTACAGAGGGAGCGTGGAAGGGACCGGCTGAGATACTGCCCCATGCCCTCACGAGGTTTCTAAGGAGGACAAGCAATTGAGAAAGACAGCCAGCACCAAGCCCTACCCTACAGAAGGAGAAGGGGTTTGGCATGTCCACTCCAGGGATGTGGGGGTCTACCTGGCTCCTGCAATCCACCTCCCAGAAGACGATTGGTCTCAAGGGCAATGGGCTCCAGCTTTTGCTGGCAAAAGCAAACCCCCCAACCTGATGGAAATTCCAACCCATAATTTTCTGAAATTCCCAGCCTCCCTGCAATTTGGTTTAGAAGCCTACAGATGAACTTCACAGGGGCTTTAAAGAATCAGAAAGTCAACATATAGCTGGGAAAAGCAGCTGCAAGTGACAGCAGACTGTCACATCAAAAGGCTGAAGCAATACTCTTTCCTTTCAAGAGCTGTACCAGGGCGTTTTCACTGCTGCTTTCTAAACACCTACTACAGCTTGTACAAGCAGAAAACACTCCCATGGTTAAGCTCTCCTCTCAGACATCTTTAATTCAAAATGCTGTTACAAAACAGCTTTTGCACGCTCCCAAAGCAAGTACTTCTTGGAAACAGAACTCAGAAGCCAGAGTTATGAGCAAGGATCCAGGTTTTCAAGTCGAGATAAACAAAATCTTTCACTAATTTACCGTTGGCAAGCTCTCTGTTTAGCAAGAAGGCAAAGAAAAACTTCCCCTGGCGCTCTGCTAGGCAAATGGAAGCACAGGCAGCTATTCCAAGCGTTTCACAGCAGTGCTTTTCCACCTTCATTGTCAAAGACTTCTTGAGCATTTTTAAGAAGCACTTAACTGTAGTGATGGAGGCTGTTTGCCCCTTCGCCATAACCCACCGGAGCGGGCACGGTTCCCCCACTGCAGGAACTCCGGTGAGATGCTGGACAAAGTCGTTTTGTTTCAACATACAGGTTCTCAGCAACACATGACTTAAAAAAGAAGAATTCAGGCAGGCTTGTGAGTCACTGCTCCATGAAGAAAAGCACCAGTGGCCCCCTAATGCTGCCTTGTTTCTCTCCAGTAAACCCAGCCTGGCACAAGTCACCCAGCTGGGTACAAGGGAGCACGCACAGCTCCTCCTGACACCTCCTCCTGCACCGTCACAGGGAGCTCTAAATATCACATTAAGTCTTCAACTTCACATTAATTTCTGTGCTAACTGGCTGGGGATGCACAAAGAGGAAGGATGATGTTCCTCTTGAGGACGAGCTGATTTTCAGTAATGTAGCCACACTAAACAAATTTAACTGCTTGCTCTTGTAGAGACTTCTCAGACTTCCACATCTTAATTTTCCTCAAAGACTAGAACTTCAAACCTGAGAACGTGTGAACGCATGGGTGACACCGGCAATGAACGGCTCCTTGTCCACACTGATGGAACTCCCTAGTGCTCCCTAACCAGGTGAAGTGTCACACGTTACTCCTGCTGCTGGCTCAAGATGTCCAGTTACAGCAGGAACCGACTGAGAGCTCTATTTGACATACAGCTTTTATAATTAACTCTACAGATTGATTTCTGCAGAAATCATTCCTTAACCAGGAGCTCCTTGCTCCCAGAATGGCTGCTACTCAGCCAAGCTATTTAAGAGGTTACCTGGGACTCAGGCACATTAAATTTCAGTTTCATCCTTTCAGCTGCAGCAATACCCTGAATTAAATTTCATACATCATATTTCTGTGTGATAATGATATATTTATTTGAGTTTCAGAGACTACTGTAATTACTGACTGACCTGACTCATTCTGAACACAGCATCTTTCTGGAAAAATATCATCGGGGGGTGGGGGTGGGGAAATGCAGACAATGCTGGACTAAATCTGTATTTTATGCCTAATTCATACATTTCTTCAGCACAGACACCTAAAAGGATTCAAGAAGCAGCTGTGAATGTCATCACAAATACACTGCAAAATAAACAGATAATGGTCTCAAAAAGGGAACAGAATCCCATCATGCCATCCTTTCCATTTAGAAGCATCTGGAGATTTCAGAGACTAATCGAAGTTTGGGGACCGTTCAGTAGCGCGGTTGTGGAGGACAGGAGTGTGCCGCGACGCTCAGACTGGCATGAGAAACTTCTGGATTGTAGGAGAAAACACAGGTGCCATTTGCAAAACAGTTTAGAGAAGTGCCCCTAATTATCTCTCAGGATCCACAACATGTTTAAATACTCTTAAAATATTAAAGAATCAACCAAAGATGACGTAATGTAACATAAAAGCACCCTTTCAAGTGCTGGGAACAGCTATAGTGTTATTGACTGGTCTCTTGGTGACAACCCTGAAATCAAGGCAAGGCTGCACAGTGGGGCATCTAAAGCGTGGGCTCGGGTGTTCTGAGATGTGACCTCCACAAAGCCAAACTCCACTGGTATAGCCCTTGTCCATTTATAGGTAAGTAGAGGCTCCAACAGGTGCTAAATGTAATATCCATAATGCTGAAGCCAAAGGTTAACAAATGCACTGCAGCAGATGTCACTACAGGTCAACTACCACCAACTATAGTTTGTTAGTTATTTCATGCTATCATGAAGTTTGTTTTATATAGGAGTAGATTTATTCAAATAGGCAGTTTTGGGAAAATCCAGGATAAAAGAATTTGAGATACACACCATTTCAGCAGTGGGGAGGGCAAAACACCCACCCCCACAGACCTGGGAAACTACCAGAAATGTTAAGATACAAAGCAAAACTAACTTTAAGATTATTATTTTCAAAAGCACTTGTTTGAAACAACCTGCATTAGACACCCATACTCTTGGAGATAAACAAAGCTACACCCTGCCTAGGTGGTTACTTCGTGAAAGAGCAAGCCCTTTCAGTGGAGAGGTATTTTTAAAAGCTTTTTCTTCCCCATGCTTTTCTGACAGTAAAAACTGACCTTTGGTTTTAACAAGCCATACAGACCCCTCACTGCAGATGTGGGGGGGGCAAAGAATCACAGAAGTCCACCCCAGGATGACAGAAGACCTAGATGGCAGGTAATGCTTTATCTCCACCTATTGCCTCAGAATACCCCTCCTGAGGAGGTGGGAGCATGTGAACATCACTGCTCTTCTTTTCCATTGGTTTTAAAAAGACCAACATATATGGGAAAACCTGAACAAATTCCAAATAATCCTGAGACAATGCATCTTATTTTCATAAAATGCTGCTAGACCTATTTTTAGTATTTAGCTTTCATTAGCACCTTGTTGCCAACAGCTTAGTGTTCTAGTGTTTTAGACATAAGACTTTAAATTCCCATTGCTTTAAAAAACGTAAATGACAGGAACTGACAGTGCACCACAGTCTTCAGGGGTTCATCCAGGTATTTAGTTGTTGACATTTAAAACATCAGGGCTGTCAGAATGGAAGAGGATAGTCTAGTGCTTATGTAAACTTCATTTCCTTGTTTTCATTATAAAGTTATTAATTAAAAGGTAGTCTCATCCAGGTTCAAACTCTTCACCCATACCCAGCTTCCTCCAATCCTACTCTATTGAGAAGACTTTTCTTTTAAGATATACAGAATCACGGAATCCCAGACTGCTTTGGGTTGGAAGAGAGGTAGAACCCATCCAGTCCCACCCCAATGCCATGGGCAGAGACACCTTCACTAGCCCAGGCTGCCCAAAGCCCCATTCAGCCTGGCCTTGAACCCTGCCAGGGATCCAGGGCCTCCCCACCTCAGAGTAAAGAATCTCTTCCCCAGGTCTGANACTCGGGCAAATAACCCCAGTGTATCTGTAACTCATCCTACAGTGTACACAGGAGCAGTGGGAGTGTTTTCACAAGGCACCTTCCTGCAACACTGATGTGCACAGTAGACCCCTGAGGCTTCATCACTTTCTCTCTTGCAGGTTACTGGAATACCCTGGCCAAACAAAACTAGAGCTGTCATGCAAAAATAAGACCCCTTCATATCACTAATTACTTTGCCCTGTATTTTAAAGTCTTCATGCCTACACCACATTTCCTTCTCTACATAATTTAAAGTTCTGCAGCAAAACCACGACAGCCACTACGAGGCCAGGACAGGTACCAAGCAGGACCAGTTGCCCAACGTACTACAGTAAGTCTTGTTCTTACGCTCGTCATTACCTGGGGACACAGGGCTTCAAGCTGGCTGGCCGACATGCGAACCAACTTCACACCTTCCTCATTGTTCGAGATGGAGCAGGCCAAGTTGGCAACCTGTGTTGGGGTGGGAGAAAACAAAACATGATTAGGTTTTATTTCCTTCTGTGGGAAACCTTTTACCAGTGACCAGGAACCCATCATGGAATACACACGCCTGTATTCGGTTCTAACCGGGTCTGAAACGGCTAGTGACATCTGTTCCTTCTCTAGCTGCAGAACAGTAACACAACGGATCATAAAACCAGTCATTCCACAGACTAACAGACCATCGTTAAATTCTCACCAGTAAAACGTACTAGAGCGTTGCTAGCAGCACTTGGAGTTACAGTTAAAAAAGCCCATTCCTGCTGGAGTGAGAGAGCAGCAACCATACTATTTAAAATAAAAAAACAACCCAGCTCCCGTGCACCTGAGAATTACACATCCTGATGTCCACAGGCAGAGGGATGCTCCCTTCCTCCTGCCCATCAAGCAGCTCTCCTACACTGGCAGTGCGGCGCTGGTGCAGAGCTCAAGCTGTTCCATTGGTGTTGCAGTGTTGCCTCTGTGACAGGGTACAGGGTGATGGAATGCAAAACACTTCTCCTCAGTGCACTTCTTACACAGCCAAAGGCTACAGCACCAGGCAGGTGTCCCTCCAGCCCTCCATTTATGCTGCAATTCCTCACACAAAACTATTTGCTGCTACAGGTGAACTTGAAAATCCATCCAAAATCTGAATAATATCTTGTGATACTAAAAACTTTACTCCAAAACCTTGACCTGCTGCACAACAGCATCTTTAACTAGGTCATCTTGAACAGAGGACCTTTTGCCAACACCTGCCTTTTAAGCACACGCAGGAAGGGGACAGCGGAGAAGTTTTTGGTAATTGAAGATATTCTTCATATCGGAGCTACTCTCAGGGGAAGGAACTCTGAAGTAAGTTACATTTCCCCGTTGACAGGTGAATGACAAGCATGTTATTCTGAGCCATTTGAACACAGAAAGCTGTAAAAATAGCACAAAGTGAACTGAGATGAACACCAAGTACTGTCCTCTCAGAGACAGCAACCTGCAAAACCCCTCGGTACGTGTGCTGGAAGAGCATCATCACAAGCCAGCAGATGCTTGGTAACACCAGTCAGGCAGATTTCTCCTCACACTTCGCTGTAAGCTGGGGAAATTCCACTCTCCCTCGAATTTAACTCTCCCTCGAATTTAACTCTCCTGCGCATTCGTATACGAGTCGGATTGGAGTAGCATCTGCAGCTTCCCCCCCCCAACCCGTTCCCTTATGACAGATGTTCCCACACGGAATACATTACTGTCCCACAAACCGCCAACCGCACGCCAGTATGTCTGAACAGTGTTTTTCATCAATCTCTTTATTAATTTTGAGACTGAGAAGCAAGTTCCCACTGCAAAACACACAGGCTCTTCCTCCCTCCAGCTCCAAGTCAAGTTTCAAAGGATAAAAGGCGGTGCCCTGTCAAGGAGAGAGGTTCCTTTCCGACACCAACGGCCGAGTAAATACATGTAACAGCATCTGTTTGGATGAAATCGAACCCAAGTTGAGAGAAAGGCTATGCAGCATCAACAAGACACAGGAAAAACCCTGCCAGCTTTCAGGAATATTTGTGTCTTACTCCTCAACTTTCTTCTCCACCAGCCTTTGTAGACAAGACCTACATACTGAGAGGTGCAGTTGCAGCAAGTCTACGGATCACACAAGGTCGTGCAGCTCGCTCCCAGCTTACCAAAGTTCCTTCCTCCCTCCCTTCTTTCTGTCACCACTTTTGCTGCAGTCTCCAGCTCAGCTCCTCTCCACGCAGCACCAAACAGCTGTACTCTCGGTAACACCTTATCAGAAAGGGATTTTATTCTGTACACAGGGGTTTTTTTCCTGTGTACTTGCCATGCCTTAAATCCCTAGTTCCCAGCAAGCCGCAGTATATTATGCTTTTGTTTAGAGGCTCAAGAAAAATCAAGAGACAATAAGATTCCATGATTTAAAAGTCAAATAAAGATTTTGCTGCTGCTTTAAGCATAGGTCATATTTTTGAGAAACACCAGTTTGCCAATATTTTTTATGGTCCATATTTTCACGTCATTTCTGCCTCCGTGGCAGCAGTTACAATCTCTAGGAGCGAGGGGAACACAAAGCTCTATTGAGTAGGGCCTGAATAAAAGCGACATTGAAGCACTACAAAATCAGCCTCTCCGATATCTGGAGATGTTGTGCTCTCTCTCAAGCCAAGTGTGATGAATCAAGCGCACAGAAACCCTGCTCTGTCTGAATACAGAGAGGCAAAGAAGTTTATAATTGAGTGTCCCCGCCATGGTACGATGAAATTTTGCTTTTTTGCACAGTCATTTTTGAACAGTCATTTTTCTTCTGAATACCTCACTGATGGCAATTCTTCTTTAGAAATTGCCCGACCGGGACTGCCAACCTCCATGAAAGAAGCATGTGTGCTTCCCTGACTGAGGGTCTTTGGCAGTTTAAGACAATCCAACTGTTGGCTGCCACATCCCATCCTACTGCGGCGTCTCCAAATCTCAACACTTCATTTCAGCATGCTCATCCAGAGGAAAGCTATTCGCTTTGGCAGATTAGTTTCTCTGCCAGATTAACACACAAAATTCCCAGCAAACTATTTGCTGAGCATCAGAGAGAAGCAGGGATGTGGCAGCAGCGGAATCCACTTCCAAATCCTGCAGCCATGGCTTCACATTCACAGCGATCGCTGCACCCACCGCTGCAGACTTTCAAACTATCAGAAAACACTCCCAAACCTCTTGGAATTCAAAGCTTAAGAACTGCTGTGTCAACTAAGTCATCAAGTTGCAAATGACATTACAGGGAGGTATTTTAAATTATATATAATTAATTATCAGGTGCTTTATAGCACGAATTCTCAAGTCACCTGTAAAAGCTTGGGCGGATGGTTAGATGATTAAGAAAATTAATTTTAAAGGTACCTGAAAGAAGCCACCATCAATAACTCCTGTGTGGTATTTGAGAAATGACTTCCCACACCCTGTCTGTGGAGAGGACAGGGTGCCACTGGCCAGTTATTTGACAGGCACGCTTAATACATATGATTTTGTGGCCAAGATGAAGAAAAGCTACAGCCAAATTTGTTTTAATGCACACAGAGCCCGTGGAAATCCTACAGTTCTACAAGTAAAATAACAGCACCTAAAAATCCCCCTTAAACAGATGTAAATGACATCGTCTCTCCGTGTCTCCCACAACATCCCTGACAGACACAGAGAGTGGTCAGACCTGGTTTGGAGGAACACTTGTGCTTAAGAGTGAAACAGCAACTGGATTCCCGCTGCATGTGTTTGTTCTTACCATTCAGTGCACTGAGCCCTTACATAAGCACTGCTGGCACAGGCAAAGGAGACAAAAAATAATCCCAAATAATGTGCAATCTCTTGAACAAAATTAAAAATACACAGTGAACAAAGACAGGCTAGAGAAGCAGATGAGGGGATTCAGAGATACCTCTTCCATCACTGACAGACCAATTTAACAGCATCTTTTTGCTGCACTACCAAGGCTCCCTTAGTTCACCGACATACAACCATGCACAGAGACACCTTCATGTATCCCAAAAGGCAGGATGGACTCAAAGCAGCTGCTGGTGGTCAGATGACTGAGCTGGAGTCTACCCCGAGTGACAAGGCACTGAACATTCACGAGAGGCACATGGACACAGACACTCCTACAAACCGAACTCAGAACCGCTGCCATGTAAAGCCCAGAGCTGGATGAAATCTGCTGGGAAGTGGGTTTCAAGCACAGACTGGGTTTT
Organism: Heliornis fulica; assembly: GCA_013399135.1. NCBI lineage: Eukaryota > Metazoa > Chordata > Aves > Gruiformes > Heliornithidae > Heliornis > Heliornis fulica. The sequence goes on along the minus strand of VXBZ01001034.1, from coordinate 134,953 downwards.
GAAACTCAAACCTGATTCATCAGAGTAATGCAAGATGAGATGATGCTTTAGGAGGAGGCATTGCTCATCTGGTCCCTTCCAGAGGTGGGCCCCATCTCAGTTGAGAGGGTCCTTTGGGTCTATGGCATTGGCAGGGAGGTAGAATTCCAAGATAAAAAAAGATAAAATTGTGCCATCTGTCACAGAGTGATTCCATCCCAAACCCTAATTATTTTGATTCTTCAGAATTTACTAATTTTATACAAGGACAAATCTTGACATTTCTAAAGCGTTTTTCCTCCCTCGGAGACAATTTCCCAGCCCATGTCAGTGTTGTCAGCCGTTGTAGACAACTGCCTTCTCTGACAATAGGCAGGTGGTACCTTTTGCACCTGAAACACTTCTTTTTAACTTGAAACTTGCTCAGATGATGACTAAGGAGCCATATCTTTCAGCGATTCAGAGCCTAGCAGCCTCAGCTACATGAGCTTGGGTCAACACTAAGCTCCTTAAATCACCCTATCAGAAAAACCCAGAACTGCTGCCACAGCTCTGTACGTGGTAAACATTCTCCTTGCACTGGCATTCCAGCTTAGGTAGAGGGGTCACTCTACATAGAGCTGTTTATTAAAGGAGCAACAAATTGCTTTTTCAATCAGAGGCAAAAAAACACAAGAAGACAACTATAACTCTCATCTCTAAAACATTACAGCTTCTTTTTCGCAGATTTCAAAGCCTGCCACTGAAAGTCTGTTCTGAAGCCTTTGCTTTGTGCACCTGGACTGACTTCAGAGAAGCACGACCAAGCGTTCCCTCCCTGTTTAGAGGTCATGTTTTTAGGAGAGCTTCTTCAGAAAGTCCAATACACAAAGCCTTCCCACGCAGGTGCTGGGAGCAACCACCCACCCAGGGCTCTGTAACGTGTTGTTGGTGCATAATCTGAAATCATCAGAGCTGCCTCTGCCACACAGAGTTGGTTTAAATGAGGATGATAGTCACTGTGCAGGAGACACACACACACACACTAATGGAGCTCTAAGAGTCCAACTCCCCTAGTTGAAAACTGCAGTTGTAAAAATAGCATCACTGAAGAACGTGTCTTCAGATGGTCTCAGGACTGAAAACCGACCCTTTGCAATTTAACCAGCACACTCTCCTCACTAATGCTCAGAAACATAAAAAAAATAACAAAACCTACTCACTCACACACAGATACTTTGGGAATTTCAACCTGGAAAAAAAGCTTTTTTTCCAAAGGTGCTCTGCCATTTTGATTTCTGATTAAACTTCAAAGCTTCAGCTGCTTGTTCTCATTTTGCTTTTCATTTAGAATTTCTCTGGGAATGCTAATTCCTACTTTTAAGTAGCTCTAAATCACTTGATTTAAAAAGAGGAAATCAAAAGGAATGGACAGGCAGCCATTCAACATTTTCCTCTCAAGGACCTACCAAAGAAAAGAGTGTCTCACAGAATTCAAACGCAGCACGTCGAATGCCTTCCACCCCCAAACAGTCCAGATTCACTCCACAATGGTCAAAGCCCACTAAATTAATTTATCTGCAGAAACAACTATTCTGGCAAGATTAAGTGGCAACTAAGGACTCACAGAAGAGATGTGTCAATTATGTCATTTCCATTCCTCTTAAGAAAAGGCTTTTATTATTCAGTAAGTCCATACATTTATTAATTTTCTGCAGCATTTGGGATGAATGTGAGCATTTTAACATCCATCCTGGTATGTGCTGCACGAGGGAGAAAGCTGCACTACAGCTACACTCCTACAAACTCACTAGCTTCACAGAGGCACAGCTAATTATGAATTATGCAAAACAGTTTTCACTTCTTTAATGCATGGTGGGATGGCAGGAGGTTTTCGGTTCGAGTCCACAGGGACTCTGGAGCAAGTCCCCGGGAGTCACACTGCGACTGCTCTGTGACTGCGGCGTCGGGAGCTGCAAGCGGCTGCAGCCCCACAGAAGATGCCTTGCAAGAGCTTGTTGTGGGCAACAGAGTTCCCATCAATTAATTTCAAATTAAATGAAATTTAAATGAAGCTGCTGTGCACACAGACTCTGGAAGTAAGACAGGAACGATGGGCTGTGACGGAGACAACTGCTGTCTGCAGAGCTCCGCAGCCTCGCACGCACGGAAGAGACAGCGACTCTCCGCTCAGGTCTGGCCAGGCACTCGCGGAAGGGAAACTTCAGCCAGAAGGAACAATGCTGGCAAGCAAAAAGTTTTCTTGGTTGATTCAAAAGTTTTGGACAGCAAGAAATGAGGGGTTTGGGGTATTTCAACAGGTTGGCAACTGGCTGAGGAAGAGGATCAGAGGTGATCTACTGTGTACCTTCAGCTCCCTGCAGCACTGAGGGAACTGTTTTCATGGGTCATCATATTCCTTTTGGGATCAAATCTCAACACTTGTACCTTCAAGTTGTGACTGTGTGTCTAAAAATCCAGATAAAGACTGTAGCATCCTTGTCCTTGGATCTCATCCCAAACAAGCTGTCTCCAGCTACCTGGTGCTGTTTGAGGTACAGCTGCCGTGTGAAAGCTCTGTTCAACGCCGACGAGCTCCTTCCCGACCCGGAGGAAATGTCTCTCTCCAACAGAGTGCAGCCCCACACGTTGTCACAGTTTGTAAAAGAAGGGGAAATTTTCACACAGTTGGGCAAAACCAGTCTGTGTTTATCATGATAAACCAAACTGGGCTCCACTGGCTGCGCAGTGAGGAGAGCACTCCTCTCTTGTGCCAACAGGAAGGTTCTTCAATCACAGAGGGGAGAGGAGTTTCAAGGGAACTACTACATCCGCAGCATAAACCGTAGCCAAGTAGTAAAGAGCTAGCAGTAGAGGAGTATCCTCACTCCCAGGCTGGGAGATTATCCTTTCTCCAGGCCTGACTTCAGAGCGCAGAGCTGGTAAAGGAATACCAGTGTGCTGCGTGGGCACCGTGCCCCTCGTAGGCGCAGCTGTAGCAGCAGATGTAACTATTGGCACGGGAACTATTCCTTCCTCAGACAAACAAGCTAAAGTGATAAAATGTTGTTATAAGCACAAAACACATTAGTTACACAAGTCGATCTGAGCTACCCTGAAAGAAATTACACTGCTGGTATGTAATGTAGATCTCATCTTAAGCTAAAGCTTTCAAAGCAAATCATCTTAGATGCTTCTTAGCAATGCAAATTATTTTCTTTAAAATAAAAGTGTTTCTGGTAGCAATGTTTGGATAGTACCTGAATAGTCATCCTTATCCAACAACACCTCTATGCTTATCAAAGTAGAAATTATCATTCTGTCCCACCTCATTTTGCTTATCGCTCAGAGCTGCACTGGGGCCTTACTAAAGGCTTCCAACTCGGTGTCCATTAACCAGCTGTTTAAACCAGGTTTTGGCAATTCAGAAAACTGTTCACACCAAGTTTAACAGTAATAAGCACATCATGCTCTTGAAGAAAGCAGCAAAATAGTCTGAGGAATGAGCTCTACGCAGACTTTAGGAACACCCTGATGACACTACGTGACTAATGCTCTAATATTGCTAATGACTAAGATGATGAAAATCCAGACATGCACTGAGGCTTTTAGTTATACATCAGGGATTAAAACATTTATGTCACATCTATAAAAACTGTACCAAAAAAAAAAACAACCCAACACTTTAAAATGCTGTTGGAATTAAGACTCAAATAACTGGACAATAAGAGGCCAGGACACTGCAGCTTTTCACTGAAGGCACCATCGCATCAGCACCTATGCTCAACTGTGCTTGTAACTCCTGACCTCTTCTACAGACCTCCCTTTCCCCAAATGCTTCTGTTTCTAAAGGAAAAAGGAACAGAGTGAATACAGGGCTGTTTCCATCAGGCTAAAGGACATTAGCAGAGTTCCCAAAGCCTAACCTTGCTCACTTGCAAGTTCTGCATCCTTCACATGTCCCTTGGATCAAGTGTTCAAAGACCAAGCCCTGTGCTCATAATGAGTGTCTCTATGGGAAAGGTATGGCAGAAACACCTCTCCTCCACGTAGCAGTAGCTAACCAGGATGATTTTCAAGTAGAAGGAGGTCTCTGAACACCCCAACCACAGTACAGATATGCAAGGGTTCCAATTCCTCTTCAATTGCTTCATCTCTCCCATCAGTTCTGCTGTCAGATGACTGATATCTTTGCTTCTCCCACATATACTTACATGAAATCTGGATAGAATGATTATACTGAAGTCTCTTACTCCTTTCTAACATAATTTTAATCAGTACTACCATTCTATGAATCCTTTCATACATAATTTGTTGTAAGAAGAAGCATTAGAAGACTGGCCTCAAAAAACCAGGAACAGAAGTTACCCTATTAAAAGGTCACTTGCCTTTATTTATGTATGATCTAGTAAATTTCTGTATCCAGTTTTGCTGGAAAATGTAAGAACATCTTTTCTGCTGAGGGTTTCCTACTTCACCAATTATGAATGTAAGAAAAGCATGTTCTACAAGTAGAATTTAATTTATTTATGAATTAGTTTACTAATAAAATGAACTTACAAGGAAAGTGCATCAGTTCTTAAAGAGTGTCAGCCCTCAGAGCACACATTACAGTTACACTGGTCATCTGCTGAAGACATTTGTTTCCAACTGCTGCCAAGGTTATCTACAGACAAATTATGGAAAATGTGTTTGTTCTTGAGACGTTTTGCTCTCCATCTTAAAATGGGAAATTACTCAGAGCACAAGGACATTTCTCTGGAATACACAGTTACCTTCAAAATAAAAGCAGGTAAGAGACAAACTTGAGCTTGCTGATTTTTCTTCCCCTGTAAACTAGCTTACAGAACAGGAAAAATAGGTGCTCATGTACCCCAGTGATGAGTTATAGTGACCCTGGCCTGGAAAACGCTTTTTGGGAGATTAATATAGCCAGTGATTCAGAGAAGCCTTCCAAGTCTGCACCTGATTTGGGTGTCAGTGCTACACTTGCCAGCCCTTCTGACCCTCTGTTTTTTGGTACTAACACACACCTTTGGTGGCAAACAAGAAGAAAGAAGAGCTGAAGAACATGCAAAGCCCACCTGCTCCCACCTCCAAAGATTTGTACACACTCTGGAAGCCAGGTGACTATGGAATAGAAACACATGGGATAATCTTGTGAGACCAGATTATTTTCTGGATCTGCTGGATGTATCCATTCTGTGCTTCGCTCTTCACAACCATATACAGAGCACAAGCCACTAAGCATGTGCTTTTATCAGGATGGGAACGTGCTGTGCCCAGGTAAGTTCATGTTGTAAGCAGAGGATAAGCAAATCACAGTTTTTCAAAGCCTCTCCTAGGTCTGAAGCCCAGAAGCTAACTATTAAACCCAAGCTGTGCTCTGCTCCCTTTAGAATTTTTTTTTGGAGAGCAGTAGTTTTAAACTGAGGTCTGGGGAATTACTCTAGGGCATCGGGCTAGACAGTCAGGGCAGCAGAAGGGGAAAATGTCAGCGCAAGAGGCTGTGGATAGCTTACGGAGCTGCAAGTGCCCAAACGTGATTCTTTCCAAGCAAATAAATTTGCACTCTGCATCTGTTCCTGGGTTTTCACTGAAGATGAGAAAATCATCTCTCCATATGCAAGATACAACCCAGTGCATTAAAAAAAACGGCACAGAGCAGCCTTTCCAGATAAATTAAAGCAACTGGAAAAATATTGATGCTTATGAAAACACCATTGAGAGCTTTTGCCTCCTGGGCCTAAACAAAGTTGCTCTGACATAGAGGCATAAAAATAAAACTTAACTTGAGAAAAACCATTTGACACAAGGGTACCAGGTTTCAGAGTAAGACATCATTCACTGTTTTTAAGAAATTGCAAAAACTCTGCCTTTCCAAAATATTTTTCAGCAAGCAAACAGCTACTGCAGGCTGTTAACCTGGACACTGTCCCTATCTACCTCGTAACAACCTCATTCCTTAGAGAGCTGAAAAACCTCCCCATTAAAGCTACACAGTACAAACCAGTGACAGCCAACCTCATTTTTTATTTTTCTAAAGCATTCAATAGCAAAGCAAACGTTTCTTCTCAACATTCACGGCGTTTCCACTTCGCAGAGCATAGCCAGAGCCGCCACCGCAGCGCCAGCAGCCAGCGGTACAAAGGCAACTTGTGCGCAAGCACACTTCAAAGGCTGCGCCGGACAAAGAGCCAGCGTGGTGCTAAGTGACATCATTAGAAACCAGCACCGCTCGCAGGACAGCCTAGTTTCTTCTAGGAAGGGCACTGAATCCGAGGATGCCAGTGCCAAGCTGCCGCTCCTCAAGAGCGGAGTTCCAGGCTGGAGAGCCAAGGCCACTTTGCACCCAGCCTCCTGAACACGAGTAAGCCTTTACAGTCTGTAAATTAATGACTTTCACGGTTCACAAGAGAATTTAACCTTTTCTTCTGCTGTAATGCTGTCTCTTCTGTTACTCTCCTGTGCTGCGTTTAAATTGGCATCGTTATCCTGACAAGCTCCTTTGCCAGAATTCAGGCAGAGGACTAGTTACTGACTGTCAGGACAGAGCTATTTTGAAAGCTCTCTCTGAAACCCATTATTTATCCAAGACAAGTCTTGGTTTATTATTTTACTGTTACTCAGCTTTCAAAGGGCAGGATAAGGGGGTCAGTGTTTTACTACATGAGAACGAATTTGGAAGGCAGCTCCCTGGGCCACAGCTTTGCTACAGCTTCTCCTGAAGATGCAGTGGGCAAACCAGATTTTTGTGGGTTTTTGCATCTTTGGGTCAAATTTGGCCCAGGACTTCAGGAACCACAAAACAGACCAGGTGCTGATGCCAGAAAGGGAATGTTTCAAACTCAAATTACCCACATGATGTACTTGTGTCTCCTTACAGCTACTCAGAGGGCCCCTGAGCAGCAATGCAGGGCAGAAGCAACAGCTCCCCAAGCTACGCCAGGGCAGCGGCAGCACCAGCACTGCTCACTCCTCCAGTCCAGCCAATGCCTGCAACAGCTTAGTGTAAAACAAAGGGTACACAGCACAGTGTCTGGTTCATGAGGAGAGCAGCACCACCTCCTCCAGGTCACCAAATCCAAGGTGTAAAACTTCGTGCTAATTCAGAGAGGGACCCGTCGAGTTACCAGGCGCAGAGCAGGTCTCAATGTGCCTTTCTTCCTATCCTTAGCACGAAAAGAAAGGACACATTCCTGTCTACATGTCTACACCAAACACAGGAGCCTGTCAATCACAGCAGATCCACAACCCAGCTCCATTCTGCACTGCAGCTGTTTTGTCATATTTGATGTCTTGAGTCACTCAGCAGCATTTCTGAGGGTAGTTAGGATAAACTCCCTGGCACACTTATCTTCTACTGAAATGAAGTAGAAGCAATCACTTCTCATCTCACCAAGTGGAACATCTCCTGTTCAGCTCTTACACAATCTTTTATTGTTTCCCTGGGTACCCACAGTCAGGTTTTCTGCCTGAGAGCAGAATCAGATGGAAACTTGCAAACACCCTTCTCAATTCCAGCAGAGAGACACTGAGACACGGCAAGTGCAACTCACCCGACCTGCCTTCCTTCACTGCAAATCTGACATCACAGACAACAATGCAGTGGCTCTCTATCCCCTTGAGACAAGGGCTCTGTAGGAGTTACTCCCCTCCTGTCGAAGCTAAGCATATATATTAATCCATCTGCATTCACAGAAGAGGTTTTGCCATCTAGATCATGCTACTCTATAGCTATAGTTACATTTTAGACAGCAAAAGCAATAAACAAGCCTTCAAAAAGTTGTTGCAGTGGCGTATCATTTCAGCAAAACCTTCTGATGCCAGTCAGAAATATTGTTTAATGTGTACTTTCAGGGGAATAGTCTTTCTTGAAAGACAGACTGTTTGGCTGAATAGAGGTTCAGTAAAACTCATTTGCAGCTTGGCATTTTCACACGAGGTAAGGTCAGTAAGAACCGCTCTCACGTGCCAGGGAGGACGGCCACCCATTGCTTTTCAGACAGCACATGTATTCTGTGGGAGTGGGGAGTAAGGACTCAACCAGCAAGGCTGGGGGGAAGCTCACAGCCAGAGCAGTGCAATTATTCCTTTGTAATTATGCTGATAAACTGCGTGTGGACCCCACAGATCCCCAAAGAGGTGGCAGAACTATGGCAGAACAGGCACTGCTAGTGTTACACCAGTCAGCTTCTCCTGTAAAGAAGCCTTAAGAATAATTTTCTAGATAAATCAGGGTTGCAGCATGGAGAAAGGAGGCTTCAGACAAAACATGCTTCAGAGTGCTCCCACTACTGCATGTGGAAGAGCTGTATCCTGCTGCCAAGGCAGGGCACTGCATCACCGCCTTCTGCCCGCTGCTTTGTTGAACAATGCTCATTACTTAAAAGTTTAGAGCAAAAAAAGAATTGAAGCTATAGGAACATAACATTTACACTGAAACACAGGAGGCCAAAGGCGAGTAACAGGTGCCTTCGAAGAACTGAAGGCTTTCATTGCTCAGACAGCAACTCTGAAGAGCTGGACTAGCCTGGCACACCCCAGACAACGGGGCTCACTCACTGTGCTCAGAGCTCGTAAGGCTTTAAAAACAGTGAAAAATATATTCAGCCAGAGTCAGAAACTACTTCTCCTGATGTTCAACATGTCTTACTCTCGAGTAAATTTGTCAGGTTGCAGGAAGGCTTCCCCAATGAGCCCAGGAGCCACATGGACTCAGTTACCAAACACACAGATACTGAGAACAGAAACACGTGAGGCAGCACCTGACCATTCCCAGGCAGCCACTGAGGTAAGCCCAGAGCCAGCCCATGTCTCAAAGCACACTTGAGTGTGCAGGAGGGCCTTTGGGAGTTTATTCCTACTGGCATGTTTCCTCAACAGTACCTATCGATGTTTGCTCCTCGCCATTTAGCATCGGCCGGCGCAACAGGCTCCTGCGAAAGCAACGGCAGGAGGATGCGGTTCCCAGGCTATGAACTCACAGGGCTCTCTGCAAACACACTGCTTGTTGGAGAGCTAATGACCTGTAATGAGTTTTAGTTAAAACAGGCCAGTCATCCCGCTGAACTTCCCACAGACCAGCTTCAGCCTTGAGTAACACCAGTTTGAGAGCCTTGGGGTTTTTCCTGGAGAAAGGTGCCAGGGATCAGGTTTGATGTTATTGCGAGCCTTTTCTTTCAAGCAGGTTCTGTTAAGTCTTCACATTAAAGACCTGTTTATATTCACTGGGATACTGCTGAAAAGAAAAAACCTACAGGCTTGGAGTAACTGGTCAAACTGTGCTGCCTGACAGTCTCCACTACTGCCCGTCACCACCTCAAACTTACAAAGCAAGGAAAGGTAACAGCCTCATACACTGATGGTGTATAATACCTACATGGGCTAGGTAACGGCAGCCACTGCTGTCTGATAAGCTCACATTTTTAATTACTTAAATATTATATTAAAATTTGTTTAAATTCATTAAAATAAAATTAAAAGGCAAATTTATTATAGAATTTGATACTTGTACCAGCAGAACCGAGAAGCGCATTTTGCCTAGTCTTGCCTTAATTTCACTAGAGATAATTTAACTTTAATTTGTACCATCTTACCTCAATCAATTTGTTGGCATGTTCACGGAAAACCTGGGCATATTCTTTAACTTCTTTCTCGTTCCCATTCTTGGCAGCTTCAATCAACACTAAAAGAGGAACATTTGTTTCCAGAAAAGAGTCTGATACATGGTCCATAACAGCTTTGCGGAGCTAAAATAAAAATAACAGAGAGAATTATTTTTCAGTTTTTCTTTTACTGTATTAACACATAAAGCTTAAGTGCTTTTGTTCTTGACCCTTTTTCCTTTGTGCAACCAAGGTTCTTCCCACACTAAGTCTTGTCTATACTCTTTTTGTTCAAATTTAAATTAAAACTCCTTAAAAAGCTGGATTAGTTATAGAAGTGCAAGTCACCAGTATGGTCACAAATATTGATTTAGCAGCTCATATTGGTTTTGTCTGAGTAAATTTGCTGCTTTCCCTCAGCTGATTAAACAACATGCTGATTTAACTTTTATATTTTTCTACTAGAATAAAAATATTTTTCCACAAACTTGATCCACATTCACATTTACTTGAGGAGGAGAAGATATTGCTTTAAAAGGCAAATGGACAAAAGAGTGATGTTACATAAACACAGTCCTCAAGGAAAGCAGGCTCTTGAGACAAAAACCATCAGAATTATAAAACATACGTGGTTACATTCAAAGTCCATAAAATATATGGGGTTGGTTTTGCTTCATTTTGGTGGGCTTTGTTGGACTTCCTAAAACCAATCTTGCCACAAAGATGGTTAAGAATACAACATCTTTATTACACAGGCAACAGAGGGTTAGATTTCCACTCCATGCTTCCCTCTGGACTGGACACTGGAAGCATCTAGCTTTTAATTCATGAAATACAAGCAGGCAAGCCCACTGGAAACCAATCAACAGATAACATATTGCCAAGAGGGCAAGCATTTGAGAATGCATTCATTTGCATTGTGTATATTAATTACCTGTCTACGCAGGTCTCTGGTCTTTTTGGTCATTTTATCAATGGCAGAGTTCAGTGCATCACTCCTCTCCTTGCGTCCAGCCTGAAAGACAAGAGACAGCGAGGTAAACGGGTGTTCAGGGCTCGGTGAAACCAGTATCAGTCACTGCGCACACACTGCCAGCTGCTGTGTGGGGTTCTGTAGGCGATGATGCCCACTCAAAGTAGTCTCCACCTCCACAATAAAGCTGGCTGGTTTGGGCAGCACAGGAACATGAGACAGCTGAAGACTGTACCTTTAACACTCTCTGACTTTCTCTGTATAATATAGGATATATTTGAGTTTTAAAACACACTTTATGCAACAGCAATCCAATTTCTGAAGTTCTACGCCGTGATCATTGTAGTTATCCTGTCAAGAAGAAAAACCATTTAGCACCACTAAAGCAAGGCATGGCAGTTACCAGCTCTCCAGGTGACAGGCTGGTTGGAAATACACAGGTGGGCAGCCTGGAATCAAAAATACGATGTCCACTCCACAGCAGAAATCAAAACTAAACAAAACCAGGGGGAAAAATTAGGATGTTGTAAAGTCATTATAGTTTAATGAATTATTGAAGATTTGTCACCTCCCTGATCAAGTAATTTGATTCTCATCAGGAAAGGTAAGTGAGAAGTGACTGAAGTTCATCTGACTATGCCAGAGACTTCTGCAGACCCAGCATCGGCACAGTCTTCACACTCAGAAGTCAGAGGCAAAATCTCTAAATGAAGTGAAGATTAATTCGACTTATTGAACAGCTCACTGTTCCCAGGCATGGCAGACCTGAAAACCAAAAGGCAGCAAGGCCAGAAAGTGCCCACGGAGCACGCACCAAAGACAACCACTTTGCCCCAAGGCTCAGCTCCCAGCGTGCTGGGGGTGGTGGGTGCTGCCTGCACCCTGAGGAAGGCAGCGGGCGATCCGCCCAAGTCCTGGTGCTGCAAGAGCTGAAAGCCTGCTTCGAGGCACAGACCTGGGACTGCAGCTGCTCTCACACCGCTTCACCTCTTGCAGTGTGACCGTTTTACCGAACCCGTGGTACCCCTGGGCACTGAGATGTTTTTTCCAGGAATGTCTTTAGCTCTGAGGTATATATTCATCTATTCTGCAGCCAGCCCAGCACTCAGCTGTTCTGAGAAGTGCCATTTTACCTCTCCCTGGGTGTCCCCCATTACCGCTTTATCGCAAAGCAGGAACACGCTTCTGAAGCGAGTCCACCATCGCTTCCACTCTGCCGTCCCCGGCTCCACAGCCCCAAAACAGCCTCGGCACACAGGGAACAGACGCCTTTTGGATGAGAGGGAAGCCCAGCCACGGTCTCCACTAACGGACATTCGGTCCATGAGATCAGCCTGCAGCCATGCCAAGGTAAAGCGCGCAGAACAGCACCAATGCAGACACCAGAGCCTCCGCGGCACTGCTGTCGTACTGCTGCTCCACACTCGTGCAGAAAGGGCTGTGTAATCTAACCCAGTAGATTATAGCAAGTGGCTGCAGTTTATTTCCACCTTGTTGGCATTCAGACGTTTTAGCACAGAAGCCTGTTGGAAGCATCAATGGAATTTACTTGTGAAGGCTGCAATACAAAAGGCCCTGGTGATTTAACAGTTTATCCCACGTAGTTACTAACCCAGTTCCTTTGTTAAGGGCTGGCGTAGCAGGGCAGAACGGGACAGAGGATGGATTCCCCCACCTCTGTGGCTACAGAGACCCTGTCATCATTAACATCTTCAATTGTCACAGCTAAATCTAACCATCCTGGCCCAGCGACAAGGACATTAAGTTTAGCCCATCTGAAGTTTCTTGATGTTTTTTGCACAAAATGAAATGAAACCCACTAATTGTGGGTCCAACCATGCTCATCAGGCCCATGTGGAGGCAGGCAGTGGGGTAGCATCTGCTAAAGGACATCAGCTGCATGGACCCTCCAGGGGCTGTAAAACCACCTGTAGATCCTCCCCGAGCACCCACACACCTACGCTCTGTGAATTTTACCCACTGGTTCTACCCTACAGTTCACCAAGACCTGTTGGCACTGGTCTCAAAGTAATAAAGCACATTTTAAAAGCTCCAGATGACACTTTACCACCTCTGGGTAATTTGTTCCAGTAACCAATCACCCTCTCTATTAAAAACCTGGTCCCTGTTTCTAGTCCAAACTTTGTCCAATTAGTGTCCCAGCAGCACAACAAACACATCCCAGCTATCAGCTTCTCCTACGGATGGGACTGGAAGGTCTCACAATAGCAAAACCTGAATATTCAGGCTCCTGATAGGATTTTTAGATACTCAACACAAAACTCATCTGAGGGAACCACAAGCTCTGCAGTCAGTAAGCAGTTAATAGATTTGGCAGATTTAATAGGGTCTTGTTGACCATGTCAGTCATTTTGCAGTATGATACCACAGCTCTGCCCAGTATCATTGATAATAAGTTTAGCCACAGTGCAAATTTGCTTTAAATTAAATCAGATCTTTATCAAAGAGGCTAGAACTGGTGTTAGAAATTGCTCGTTGCCCCCACCCTCTGTAATCTCTGCTCCTCCATCACCACTGCTACCCTGCTTGGAAAGTGAAACACCAGTCACGGTCACATCTTGTGTTCCAGCTCACACAGGTGACCCCACCAGGGCTTGGCTTTCATCATGTTCAGCAAAGGAAGGGGTTTGTATACTGGGAGCTCACTGACGGCCACGAAGCATGCCCTTTGCAGGCCTGCATCTGAATTACACAATAAAAACTAAACTAGTATTTCCTACAGCTACAGATGTTACAATCCAACCCCAAGTGATGCATAAAGGTAGCAGAGCATGGTGGTGGGGGTGCATGAACCCTGTCTGACAGCCACGAGGATCGGCAGCACAGGTATTACGGACGCTTACTCAGAAAACCATGGGTTTATCGCTAAATAATCTCAATGACTCCTCATCAGTTCAGATTAAGATGAGACCAGGGGGTTACAGAGGCAAGTGGTGTCCCTTCCCAGCACAGACACCCCGGCAGAGCCCAGCATCCCTCCTGCCCCATGTGAGCCAGGCGTGCCACCACTGTGTGCCTGAGACGGTTCGAAGAGGTTTCAGAACCAGGTGATCTGTGCACTGTCTTCTGAGCTGATGTCGTGGCTAACGACGGTGATTGACTAAGTGAAATCGGAGTGCTTGGCACACCTTCCTCTGGACAGGCAGCAGCAGAGGAAGCTGTACAGCAGCGTGCCACTGCTGAGCTGTGCTTCACGGGGAGGCGGGAGATGTACTGCTCCGATTCACTTTGTCACATGCTTCAGTTTTGCCTTGACACCCAGCCTAATTGCATGCCTACGAAGGATAACCATCCCTCTCCCTCCCTTACCATATTAGGGCTGCGAACAGACTGCAGATACAGCAGTGCTGATTCAAGACCAGGAAGAGTAAGCAGCAGAGAATGACACACACATGGATTTCAACAGTGTTTCCGCACCGTGTTGAGGAAGCAGGACTATATACTGCTTTCCTGCAGGAAGAAGTCTCCCACGGCGAGCCCACGGCTCACTGAAGCATGGGGGCTGCACAGCATCATCCAGGATTCAGCAAGAACCTGAGCCAGAACAGAGATGCCCAGGCACCCACTCTCACACAGCCTGCTGTGCTGTGTCACTACCACTCCAGCATCCCCCCCGCCTTCAGGCACGGCAGCCCCATGCTCCCCTTGGTGCCCACACAGAAGGCAAGGATGGCTCCTGCGCATGGGCATTGGCAAAGAGAGGTGATCAAAATGTGCAGCCAGTGCCTGGGGCAGAGAGCCCCCAGTCAGGGAGGTGACAATCACCAAACCTCGACACAGCATAGCATACACCTGCCCTTTGCCCCCAGGAAGACACTCAACCTTTGAAGCCCCTTCCCAGCCCACCCATCGCCCTCTGAGGTTGCCCTGACGAGCTGGGCACATCTGTCGCTGCTGCATCACTTGGACATGCCTTCTCCTCTGTCCACTTCTTGGGGCTCACTGCTAACCCAGCTCCACATCCAAGTGATGGCACATGCGTGGTGATGCTACAGCCACACGCCACTGCTCACCTCCCTCACCTCAGAGCCTCACCGACACAGCACGAAGGCTATCGCTTAGCAAACCAGCGGCAGGCTCTCCTGTGAGCCCTGACACGCCAACATCCAGCAAAGATTCACAGCACCATTTCTCCAGGCAGAAAGATGATCCATCTGCTCTCACGGTGCCACGCGCGTGGATCCAAGCCCCAAGGTCCCCAGCCTCACCTGCAGCACCGCGGCTTGCCATCCTCCAAGCCCGCAGCGCCAGGCAGTCACGCAGCCCACATCTATCTCCATCAAGTACAATTAGCTTGTTTGTTGTTCCTAATCCAGCAGGAAGGCTTCCACAAGATGTCAGCCTAACTAAATGACAACGCTGGCCTCGGGGTGCGATCCTACTTTTCCAGCATGCACGCGTTGAGCGGGAAAACCAGTGCATTTGCTGCCAAAAGGAGCAGGGTAGGGGAGAAGCCCTGGAGAGGTTTAACTGGTCCCAGCAAGCTTGTTCCCGAGGCAGGCAGAGCATCCTCCCTCCCCACGGTGCATGTGGCTATGCAGGCCGTTACTGGTTACTGGGATGCACCTTTTGTGGCACAAGTCCCCAGCTGGCACTCGCGCGTGGTCCTCCTCGGCGTGCAAGCGAAATTTCAGGTCTCGGGAGAAACGCGGTTGCGGGTGCTCTGCAGGCAGGTGGAGATTACTCCCAGCCCTGGCAGCTCCCAAGGAACAATGTGAGGATTACCACAGTCCTCCTGACTTCAGAGAGCCAGATGCACGCTTTCTGTGCTATCTGTTGTTTCATGACAAGCGCACATACAAACAGGTTTCGCTGAGAGAAGGGCCCATAAAGTTCGCGTTAGCAGTTTCCCAAACAGGAAACTCGCTGGCAAGGTGCTAAATAGCCCTTGTTTGGTTATGGGCCAAAGAACGGAGCGCTTCAGAAAGGAAGCGACTTACCGTGTTTGAACATTAACTCTTAACTCCTTGCCAAATTACACAATCTTAACGTGGGAGGAACCTACCAACAGATACTGATGCAGAGAAGCAAAATGTTTCCAAAAGATACCTAAATTCAGTCTCCTGGTAGCGGCAGAAAGAGGTAGCACAGGAGAGGAGTAATGCTTGACCTCAGAGCTGCTGTCATTTTATTAATTACACCCTCTGGAACGTTGTTTGTAAATGTTATTGGATTTAAACATTAAATTCAAATCAACACTTCCAACCAGGACTTTGCACCAGAGGACCTGCTATGGGAAGCCCAAGCTCGGGAGCTTCAGTTCCTCAGACAGCTGGCACTGACAGCCAGCACAGGGCTCCTGCTTCTGGCCCTTCCTGACAGAGAACATAAGTGCGAAGAAACTCCTGAAAATAAATTACTTTAACTCATTTAATACACTTCCTTCCCTGATTTGCTTTACTATTACTTACTTCCCTGCTGGGTTGGGGGTGGGACTTTGGTGGGGATTTTTTGGTTTGGGTTTTGGGCAGGTATGACATTTGTTTGTCCCCTCCATTTACTTCGCACTTCCCTTCAGTCTGCTCCAGACCACGGTGAAGTACCATCGGTGAAGCACCATTGCAGTCAGTGTTACAGTCATGACACAGGACAGCAAAGGGAGAAGCAAGCAGAAACCAGCAAGTCTTCATTTAAGTATCTCTAAGGAACTAAATCTTCCTAACAAAGGTGCTTTCTTTTAACACAGTCTTTCTGTGGACACAATTCATCATCTCCATCAGCACAGGAAGCCTGTTGTTCACAGCTCATTCCCTACATCGAGGTTTTGATACCTCACGGCTACAGAGCACACGTTTTCAAGAGCCTTCTACTATGTTACTGCTTCATCTCTCAAGGTGAAAATAAAAAAGCTTATTCAAGTTGCTTGGAGTGGGAAGCTAACACTGCTCTGCCTCATCCCCATGGAGTCAAGGCCAGGGCAGCTGCTCAAAGGCTCTCCTGCACATGCATGAAAAAATCCCCAAACCATTATGAGATGTAAATGGAGTCTGCTCATTTACCTTTCCGTACCAGGTGTCCTGCAGGAGAGCTTGCTCCAGATAAAAGGGCAGTGAACTTTCAAACCAAGCAGCCAGGACAGCACATCTGCCCCCTCCATGCTGTGCGGGATGCTCTGGCCAGAGACCGGCTCGCCAGTAAGAGCACGGGTGGCTCTGCAGGGTCACCGCTGCTGCGGATGTGAATTTCTGAAGCCCTAAACCACACAGGGTAACAGCTACAGACCCACCCCGCAGTGAGATGTTAACCGAAGTCGTGTCCCCCTTTCACGGGGGGCTGGTGACACCAGAAGGTAACTGGTGACCACAAGGAAGCCCCTGAACTGCCTTAAGTCCTGATGGCATACGCCAACCTCGCGACTTCTTCTCCCGCACTCCAGTCCCCAGGAAAAAGCAAGCACAAAAGCCACCATTTGGGGGGGAAAAAATAGATTCTCTAGTTTCATAACAGCATGCTGTCAAGCTGGATTCCAATTAGATTTTTCCTGTGCCCTAACGCAAGCTTTGCTTTTTCCAGAAATTTCTCATCGCTTGAAACGTTAGCTCCTGTCCTCTGCTCCCGCGCTGCGTGCTGTACTCTGACACACCACTTCATCTAAAGGGCTGCTCTCCCCTTTCCCGCTTTCACGGGGACCACAGTCGCACACAGCTGTTCCGTGGAGCTCCGAGCTGCGAATCCCTCTCACCTCTGCGATAAGCCGGTGCTAACCAGCATCCTCTGTTCCCACTGCGCGTACTCTGCATCTAAAAGTTCCTTTTATGCAGCAATCTCGAACGGAAAACAGGCAGCGGTGAGCACTAAGGCACTTCCAACCGCAGCTCTGCGCTGCTTTTCACGCCAGCTGAATACAGCCAGCACAGATGTAACGGGGGTGGGGGCGAGCGGAGCGGGGCAAGTCTCTCCTATTCCTTCTATTGTGAGGACGGAGGACTCCTGCCGCTGATTTTTTTCCCNAGTGGTCTTTAACACCATCACAGTATGCACCACAGTGCTTTAAAACAGCAAAGCTTCTGGAAAACCCAAACAAAAGGCACGTCACCAGGTGACGTCAGCCTATATACAGCCCTGTGTGGTCGCAGCGCATAAGCAAATCCATTCTTGTACCGCTTCCCTGAAAAGCTTTTCAGTAAACGCACTCATGCTACTACAGGAGCTTCTCTCAGCAATAAGCCACCCATCTGCCATCAACAAGTTAGGACTAAAGGAAGCCACAGCTGCGGAAAAAGGAAACGTGAGCTTCAATTAAACAGCTGAGCAGCCACAGCGGATGAAAACTTGTATTAAGCATTGATTTAAAAATTGCAGACCTGTCAGAGGAGATCAAGCCAGCGATTTCAAAAGGAATATTCCAAGAGAGCATCGTGGATTCAAATTTGCACTAATATCAAAGGACACTAAACCCGGTAAATTATTCAAAGGCTGTCTTACGTTAGAGCCTTTCACAGACTCACCGCGTTGAGTCTAAAACTACGACTGAATGCAACCTCCAATGTACTCAAAAGAATGGGTAAGTTCCTGCATTTCTATCTACCTTGTGTAACGAACAACCGGCTGTGCTTTAAAGGAGCAGTTAGGTGCTAAAGCAAATCTTTCTGCACTGAACCTTATGAGAAAAGAGATATGTTTTCCGATTGTGACACTGTAATTCTCCGTAATAGAGATAAAGGCTCCTCCTAAGTGTAATATCCCAGTAGTATCGTGTGTTTCGTAGTAAGTTGTTTCTTGCATTTAGCATTAGCTTGTCGGAAATGCATGGCAATGTTATCTGCAGTGAAATCTTCGGTCGTGATGTTCAAAGTGTACTGATAAGGCTATCCTATCTTGTTGTTTTCCTAAATTATATTCTGCAGGCTTACATTTCAAGTGGCCATTAGGGGCTCGTATGCTGGCAGCACTATATGCAATGAGTATGGTTTTAAAAATGCTGCCTGCCTTGGGCATGGCTTGTCCACCAAAATGTCGCTGTGAGAAGCTGCTCTTTTACTGTGACTCTCAGGGGTTTCACTCAGTGCCAAACACCACTGAAAAGGGCTCGCTAGGTTTGTCACTGAGGCACAATTATATTTCTGAACTTGAGAGGGATCAATTTGCAAGCTTCAGTCAACTTACTTGGCTTCACTTAGATCATAATCAAATTGCAACAGTCAGAGAAGATTCTTTTCAAGGACTGTATAAACTTAAGGAATTAGTCTTAAGTTCCAACAAAATCTTTCATTTGCCAAACACAACTTTTAGCCAGCTGCTTAACCTGCAGAATTTGGACCTCTCTTTTAATCAGTTATCCTCTCTGCACCCCGAGCTCTTCTACGGCCTTCGCAAGCTACAGACCTTGCACTTGCGTTCCAACTCCCTGCGGACCATCCCGGTCCGCCTGTTCTGGGACTGTCGTAGCCTGGAGTTCCTGGATTTGAGCACAAACCGCTTGCGAAGTTTGGCTCGCAACGGATTTGCGGGATTAATCAAGCTGAGGGAGCTTCACCTAGAGCACAACCAGCTGACAAAGATTAATTTTGCTCACTTCCTCCGGCTGAGCAGCCTGCACACGCTCTTCTTGCAGTGGAACAAAATCAGCAACTTGACGTGTGGGATGGAGTGGACCTGGGGCACCTTAGAAAAGCTCGATTTGACTGGGAACGAAATCAAAGCCATCGACCTAACCGTCTTTGAAACTATGCCTAACCTTAAAACCCTCCTAATGGATAACAACAAGCTCACCTTTCTGGATTCCAAGATCCTAAGCTCACTGAAATCCCTCACCACCGTGGGCCTCTCCGGCAATCTGTGGGAATGCAGCCCAAAGATCTGCGCCTTGGCCACATGGTTGAGTGGCTTCCAAGGTCGGTGGGAGCACTCCATCCTCTGCCACAGCCCCGACCACACCCAGGGAGAGGATATTCTGGACGCCGTGTATGGGTTTCAGCTTTGCTGGAATTTATCAACTGTTGTTACACCCGTGGCTACGACGCACGCCGTTCCCACCACCGCGTACACGAAAAGAATCAGCTCTTCTCATTTCCATATGGGAGACAAAGAGATTCCGACTACGGCAGGCATGGTCGTTACCACCGAAGAACATTTCCCCGAGCCAAACAATGCCATCTTCACTCAGAGGGTAATTACAGGAACAATGGCTTTATTGTTTTCTTTCTTTTTTATCATTTTTATAGTGTTCATCTCCAGGAAGTGCTGCCCTCCCACACTAAGAAGAATTAGGCAGTGTTCAATGATTCAAAACCACAGGCAGCTCCGATCCCAGACACGGCTGCATATGGCAAACATGTCAGACCAAGGACCCTATAACGAGTACGAACCCACCCACGAAGGACCCTTCATCATCATTAATGGCTACGGACAGTGCAAGTGTCAGCAGCTGCCGTATAAAGAATGTGAAGTATAATACCTACACGCCACCAGAAATTAAATCAGATAAGTAACCTATTTTAAAATTGTAGGGGACCTACATCAGATTCTAATTTTTACAGATGTTGACATAAAGCCTAATTTTCCAAGCTACTTAATGGAAACATTGTTTATGGAGTGGTGCAGTATTTTTTATTTTTAAGTTTTTTTAAAAAACAAATCCATAATATTTTCAGTGTTAAAGAAGCAATGATTACATTAAACTTGCACTCCTAATGTTCGAAAGTCTGAAGAGACACTCACCTCAAACTATGTAAAATGTTTCATGTTATGTAATTATATGACTGTGTGTGATACATTCATACCCAAGCCTCCACATCCTACTTTTCCTAATGAGGGGAAGGATACTGGGGATGGATCTGCACAGAGATGTGCGGGGGGGGGGACATACGCTCTGTTTGTTCCACTGCAGCTGTAGCATCCCAAACCCTCCAGCTGGCTCCGCTCACTTTAAAGGCAGCCAGGGAGGAAGGTTTTCCTCCTCTGACAATTCCACTCCAGTTAAAAAAAGAAAAAAATAAAATAGAAAAAAGGAAAAGGGGAAGGGGGGTGGAAATAATAAAAAGAAGGGGCAATGAGAGTCCAGGGGGGATTTCAGTGCATTTCTTTGAAATAGAGATTGTCTCTCTGCCGTCACAGCCTGGCTTGCTTAGAGGGACCTTGGTAACGCTCACAGAGATACAGTAAGGAGCAGTTCACATGGTCACAAATTAGCAGGACGGTCACAAATTAGCAGGAGGACTCTCGGGGCACTTAGGAAGTAGACAGCAAAGCTTATTTAGGAAAGCTCAGTACGATGGGATCGATATGAAATATTAAGTGCATTCGGTTCTAACCGGCTCTCTGGTTTGACTTGCTGCTGCTTCTCATGAATTCAGGCTAATTACTCACAGCGTTTCAACACCTTTTCCTGTGTAAATACCCTAAATGCAAGTTTTTTCTTAATTAAAAGTAAACGTTGGTGTGAGGTTAAGGAGAGGAAGGAAGGAAGGAAGAATGGAAGAAGCCTCTCTTTGTCCCCCCGCTACCCCCCCCAGCCGAGGCTTCCTCTCTCCTGGAAGCTGTTTCCATGCACTAACTCCACTGGTTTCTCTAGAGACAGAATTAGCCCCTGTAACAGAAGCTCTCTCTTGCCCTCCTCTTCCAAAATTCAACATAATTACCGGTTTACAAAGAAAACACAAACAAAATTGTACCTGCTGATAAGTTAGGAACATATAATTAGTTTATAGAATAGTTCACTAAAAAACGTTTCTTCCTTGAAACGGGACAGAATCTGAACTAGTACATCATTTAGGGAAATCCATATATAAATATATATACATACACATGCACCTCACTCTTAAGGAGCAATTTGATTTCCTTAGGCAGAAGTACCATATTGCTATTTATGCTATACTATGAAATTATATGTAAATATTTGCAGATCTATGCAGCGATGGTGGCACTTGGGTGCCACAGGGGCGGGGGGGTGTGTGGGGGGTCTGCAAAGGATGACATTATTTTTTAAGTCAACTGCTCAAATATTGTAAACATTCTAACCAAAGCTATAAGGATCAGAGGGATGGAAAAAATTATATATATATACATGTGTGTATAACTAAAAAAATGTGTTGTGTTCAATGCTGCAGTGTTAAACGATTACCAGCACACACCGATGAAGAAAAGAAATTCCTCACAGTGTTGACATACCTTGAACAAATCAGTAATTACAGTATGCTAATTGTGTTGTACTAAACTATTCTGCAAACTTTTTAAAGAGAAAAATCACTGCATAAAAATCTGTTTGCTATTTCACTCTGCTTTTATATATCTGTATTACCACTTAGTGAGGTATTTAGGGTGCAATTATACAACAGTTTGATGTTTTATTGTGAAATGAAGTCGTCCGAGGCAATTATAGCAAGATAAGTGTGACTTCTGTTAAGATTTTACATAAAGATTTTTCAATTACTGGTTTTGAAGATATTAATTTGCATCGGTTTACTTTTACATACAGTGCCCTTATTCTAAAACAAGTACTTGGTTTACTTCCCGGGACTCTGTTCTTAATGGAAACGATTCAGTGAAGCCTAACGGTTTTCCATTGAGATCCTCTGAACCCTCCTAACGGTTCGCATGACAATGGGACCATTCTGGGAAATCAATTACTGCTTTTACCTGACCGACACAAATCCTGCCCGGCAGGTGGACAGAGAGCCGATATTCTGTATGTTTAAAGCCCACCCGAGACAGAAGGCCAGACTTAAGCTGGTCCATTACAGAAATGCAGTGGTATCCAAGGGTGCTCGGCTGCTGTAGAAAGACTTGCTTCATCCTTCCCACAAGGAAGTGCTCACAGCTCCTCCTTTACATCCAGGCTTTGGCCCTGCTCCGGGCTGCCTTGGCAGTGCCAGTCCCTGCCCACGCACCTCCCTTACCCGGCGTTAACTAACGCAGCAGGGAACGGGAAAGGAGGCACTTGTGGGAATGGTTTCTGTGTACAGCTGTAGGGGAGCACCAGAGACAGAGTTTGAGCTGAACTCATTAATTATCCCAGCAGCCAAACAGTCCTGCTACACTATCATCAACCATCAGATGTCAATGCTGAACCCTGGTGTCCTCAGCTGCACTGGCAGGAAGGAATGCCACCTTTCCCCCATGCCCAGCAGAGAGCCTTGCTGCAGGACTGCCCAACAGGTACCCTGCCAGTCTTCCAGGCAGTGAGGAGGGGTGGCTGCTTGACTGACGTGGTGCTGAGCTCCTCCAGAGGAGGTACTTTCCCAACAGCCAGCTCTGCGCAGAAGCCCCCTCCCTCTTTATTAGCCTACCATTATGGCCAAGGAGAGTTGAGACATGTTCCAGCAACGCTGGGTTTAACCCTCTTCTCCAGCCCAGCCGCTCATACACCTTTTCCAAGCATTAAAGCACCCACTGTTCCAGTGCCTCTCCAGCAAAGAACCCCAGAGGCCAAACTCCTCTCCCCCAGCAGTACCCCCAGTTTCCACTGGTCCTGCAGTGCTGCCCTGCCTTGCAGACAGCAAACCAGGAGGCCCACAGACACAGCTGAAAACGGCATCATTCAATTCTGCTTTGACTCTCTACTACACACTAATACGCAGCCAATCTCCCAAATGCTGTGGTTTATGTCTGCCATTTCCAAAACCATTTGTTGCCAGGTTCCAGGCGTAAGCAAAGCAATTCTGCAAACATTACATTTAGGGTAACAGGTATCATAAAACTCACAGAATGTCAAACACTAGCAGTGAAGTCAACTTGAATTCCCTTGGGAAGGACAGCAAGCGGCAGGCAAAGCCATCGCGCTACACAAGGACGCGACCAGAGGCTGTTAATTTTTTATTTTTAGAAATAAAGTTACTGTCTTCCATTCTCAATTGCTTGTGACTCTTCCAGGCAAGGAGGGTATTGTAATAACTGCATTACTCAGCAGTCTCTGATTTATTCTGTTTAGGGAACAAGAGCCACAGTGATTTGGTTTAAATATGTGGTATTTCAGCATGAGCACCAGCTGATGATGAGGTTGTTAACTTGCTCTCCCGCAAACACCGTCACTGTTGCCCAGCCTCGGTCTCTACAGACACTAAATGGCATCACAGGGGCCGCACCAGCCCAGGCACAGCCGTGTGAGGGCCTTTTAGAAACCAAAGTTTCTTTTACTGGTCTTGAGATCCTTGTCCCACCCGAAGATCTCCTACAGCCTCGCTCATCTCCAGCCGCTTTTTCTCCTCCCCACACTGGCTTCAGTGAGATGCAAACCTGGCAGCCCAAGTTCAATTTCTGAGTGATCATACTGGAGAGGTCTGAATTAAGGCTTTCTGTTCCCTTCTCGTTAGTCGCTCTGCATTAGATCACCAGTTAAATGCACACAGCTAAAATCACTCGATAAGGAGTAAAATGGGTTCGCATTTAGTCTCCGACTGAAGTGCTCCTCTGCACAGAGCTCCCATTTCTCATCAGATGGAAATATAATTAATGCCCCTGTATCAATGTTTGGGTTTGTTTGCTTTCCCCCCAAGCAGAAATTATCCGATTTTGCGGCGATAAGCCTAGCCTGCAGGCAAATCTAAGCATCGGCTCATGCACCCTTACCCTCCTTACAAGACAGTGGCCTAATGCTAACATGCAAAGTCAGAAACATCCAGTGGCTTTAAACCAGAAATCTGCACTACACACTTATTTTTTAATGTCTCCAAGTTAACTCCTGTACTACTTTAATGAAAATAAAGTTGATTTAATTTTGTAATCTGCATAGCTATCAAAATCCATCTGTTCAGACCAATGAAATCTACCCAGAAGCTGAATTTCATCTTTCTTATGAAGTTTTCTATAAAAATGAAAAATTCAGAGAGTGATATATTATTTCTCCTCCCCCTACAAAAAAAGGAACAAGCAAGGAAACAACAAAAAATTAACAATAGTAGCACAGCAGCAGCTCCTCCCTCCCCACACCTTTCCCCACTGCAGAGACCTGTAAACTAGAACTGGTGCCAGGCTCAGCTTTTCAAGCCATCCCGCTAGCGGGGTGCTTAAAGATCATTCAGTCTCGTCTAGAAATTCAGTGTTTCACATCTTGTATGAAAACCTTTTCAAAGGTATCTAGGGAAAGGTAACAGAAGCTTTGATGGGTCTCATCAAGCCTCAGACAGGGCAGAACACCATGCAGCTTGTGCACCTCCAGTGTAAGCGATGAGAAGCTGCATCTGCTATTCTCCAACTGCTCCTTTGTAAAAAAAAAAAATAAACACACCCCCCCCTCAAAAAAAAAAAATCAACCCTCACCCCATTTCTCTTTTCACCATCATGAAAACATTAGTGAGTGAACTATTCTACCAGCTTAGCAGTCAGAGATTTAAAAACAAACACACAAACAAAGGGTCTTATATGGGTTGTATTTAAATTATGTTTAAGGAGCCACTTTCTCGTGGGAGGGGGTGTAAGTAATGGAGTAAAACAAAGTGCAGTGTACAGAAAAATTTTGTTATTAAAATTGTGTATACTGTAAAACTGAATTTGCCTCTTTCTTCCTTCCTCCCTTTTCAAACAAAGTGTCAAAAGCTCATTCCTGCCCAACACATAAGGACCAGTCTACATCCCCTGAGGTTCAGGAGTGCACCAGCACTACCCGGAGCAGGCAGGCAGGTTTGGGCAGTCCCTTTGCCAGAACCACATAAATCACAGCCCTTCTGGTTTACTGTGCTGAATGGGCTGATCTGCATGGGTTCCTCTCAAATAGGTGTCTCTTGACTAGCAAAAACTGTATGATGAGATGAAAGAGGGAGAACCAAACCGAAATCAAACCCTCAGCCCTTGACACTGACCCCTGCATGAGAACCAGCACAGGCAGTCACATCCTCACTGGTGCACTGGTGGAGCGTTGGCACCACTCAGCAGAGGCTGCTGGCTCAGACTGGGCTCTGTCTCACCCTGGGTGTTCCCCTTGGGTCACTGCGAGCCCAGCCGTTGGGCGCGATGCCAGCCAGGAGTGTGGCGTTCCCAACAGGACCACCTTGCCAAGAATCTAGCCAGGACAAACAATGTGTATCGCTTAGAGATGTCAAACTAGCAAGATATCACTTCAGCTCTGAATTACAGCCATCTGAAAGTGTCAGGAATACAATCCCTGTAGAAGAAGTGTTCTTTATGTGGGCTACCACAATGAATGCAATGTTCAGAATCACGGTGCTTCAATAACGTGAGGAAGATTTCTGATTTAGAGAAGTGACAAGTTCACGGACACAACCCAAAAGCCTTGATACAACAGCTGAACAAAAGACCGAGTTTCAGGATGTTCCAAGATGATTACATGCACCGAGCTGCCAGCTAAAATCATTTCAGTAACTAAGCCCTTGCTGCATTTACTTTTTTGCACAAGGTTTGGCTGGAACAAGTTCTCGGGGGTTTTAAAATGTCAGCTGGCTAACCGCCTCTCAAATCCTTCTCGTGCTTCAAAGCAGCACATGATAAATCTATTTTCCTAAACTCTCGAAAGAGATTAATTTTAAGATAAAAAGCACCTCTCAAATGCAAAACTAGCTATTTTAACTAGCAAAGGTAAGGTACATGAAAGAAAACCAGTATTCTGGATAGATTATGTAAAACCCTGAAATCCAATTAGTAACGGGAATGCCTGTTACTAGCACCACTAGTAACTTACTTCTAAGCACAGGCTCTATTAGGAAACTTACCAAACAATTGAGACTCCAGAATCCGAGCAGTGAGGACTGCACAAGTGAACTGACAATGGCAGCACATCTGGGAAGAGCCAACTCCCTCCTTTGGTGAGCGCACAGGTGAAGAGACAGCACCCACTGCAAGCACTCACCCCAGAAAGCCCTAACCTTGTATCTCTGTGATTTCTTCTTAAGGAGAAAAGCTTTAAGATATCATCATTGCCTAATCAATAACCATGAAGATACTCAGAAAACAGCTGTACTGTAATGATCTAGAGCTAGCAGTCATGTTTGACATCAGGAAGCACATGCTCTGTGAGTTAGTTTGGAAGAAGTTCTTTATGATGGGAGTGGTGAGACACTGGCAGAGGTTGCCCAAAGAGGTGGTAGATGTCTCATCCCTGGACACATCTGAGGTCAGGTTTGCTCCAAGCAACCTAGCCTTATGGAAGACATCGCTGCCCATGGCAAGGGAGTGGACTAGATGGGCATTTAAAGGTCCCTTCCAGCCCCAACCTGTCTGGGATTCCATGAAACAGCAGCCACGAAGGAGCACAGTTGCCTCATTCATAAAACACTGTGTTTTTTGTGACCCATGACTAGAGGGGTTTGGCTACTTATGGGCATTCAGCCAGTAGTTCTGGGCTGAAAGGTAGCCAAAACGTTATTTTAGTTCTTCTGCTGGCTTCAATCAACACAGTCCAGGAAACCTGATTTTCTTATTTCTTAGTCCTCTAAATGGATGAGATCAAAGAGTAAGAGTATACACCAAAATCGTCTGAGACCTTCTGAATTGGCAGCCTACGCAGCAGCCGCTAGGAGCTGAACAGTGACCGGAGGGGAATGCACCTCAAGTGCAATACAAGGTCTCCTCCCCAGTACACCACACAAACCCTCCCAATACACACACAAGCAAACTCAAGGGAGATTTTCTACCAGTACTCTTTAAGAATCTAATACATCTTCACTTAAAACCTAAAACAAAACAAAAAAAACCCCGAAGTATTTATTTTAAATGCTGTTCAAGTAACTTCCCTGTTTTCTCCCAGCAGACTTCACCTGTAGACTGAACACACAGACAAGACACAGAGAGAGTGCTCACTTTCTTTTCCACATCTCTTGCCCCAAAGACCACACGGTGCATTGCTGTTTGACACAAGTGCATTACGCTTTGCACCAGTTTAGAAAAGCAGCCCTGGTTCAGGAAAAGTCTTGAAGCAAGTGGGAAAGTTTTATCCATCAAGAAGGTCCTTAAATAATGTATGGGTCATAATTCTTTACAGTCAAAAGCAATTAATTTTCTGTATTATAATCAGGAGAATAAATCTAAAAAAATCCATTCTAATGGCTCTGAATCTGAAGGCAGTGTTGCAGCTGAATTTTTAATCTTAAAATACAGGAGCAACGAGGACTTGTGCTGTTTACACACAAAATCTTCTACCAAACAGAACAGCTTTACTGCATATTTAATAGGTAGAACGGGTTTTGTGAGACCGCAGGAGATTGAAGACAGCACTAGATACAGGAAATGTATTTCAAGTAGAAGGGTCCCTCCAAGACACTTCTCAACTCTAGAGCTACAAAAATTCCTGAAATATCCTTTATGAAGTGTACAAAATAGCACAGAACAGCTTACTGCAAGAAGTAGTTTTACTTATACGTTTGCAAAGAGCTAAAAATATTGAGCAGAGTGTTCATGCAGAATCCAGCTCAGCCCTACAGCAAGGATTCGGATTAGGATGCATTTGCTCTCCCTTTAACCAGCTCCTGCATAATCCATCACGTACCCAGAACCTCTGCCTCAAAAGCCATGTGCTGTTAGCTGGGACTCTCCATTTCTGCCCTCAAATAGATTGCTTCAACCCAGACACCACTGTAAGTTCTTAATTTTTCAGAGAAGTAAACTTACTAGAGCTCCTAGTAAAGCTAATGGTGGCACACCCTGTAGCTGTGAGAACTCAGGGAAGGGGACAGGGACACGACTACAAGTGAGTTCCTTCCTCTAAAGGCACCACAAAACAGAGAACGAGGGGAGAGCACGTACACATTCCTCCACAGTGCAGACATCTCCCAAAGCTTTGCTAAGAGTCTCTGCTTCGGGTAAGCCAAGCTTTGGCTGATACTGCAGCGGATTCACCTGATGCAGAGGGGAGTCACAGCGCAAGCGTCCTCAGCACCCACCTATCCAAGGATGCGAGCCAGGAACAAACTAGTAAGTTGGGAAAGCCACACAGCAGGCTGTTCTGCAAGCCCCCAGGTCTAACCATATACCTCTCATCTAAAGAGCAAGAGGTATTAAAGCATCATCTATGCTGTCCTCAGGATAAGACAACATGCTTCAGTAAAGACGTGGAACTACTTATTGATCGCGTCTAGCCCTGCAGCGTGCCATCCCCAAACGAACAGCAACATCTGTTGTGCCACAGTCTACAGAGACCTAGGATTAACTCCACACTTGAAATTCCAATTGTATAATTTAAAGGTTAAGGAAGCCCTCCTCAGTCTTTCCTGATAGGCCTGAAGCTGGAAATAGCTGTGTCGCTGCTTCTGGGTAGCGGAGACACCCAGCTCAGCGCCCTGGGGAGCAGCAAACCACTGCAGAGCGGACCCGGAGGAGCACAGGCAGCCAAGTTTGGTAACTTCTAGTGACAGCTGGAAAGTCTATAGGGATCAAGTGCGGATCTTTTGGGTTCAGGGCTTCGAGAATTTAGCAGCCACAGGGCAGGCAGGGAGAGAAAGCCATCTCTACTTTATATTCTTCTCTATGGATGACCGGTTCAGCTCTGGGACATGTATTAGCACCGTGGCAGCTGTGGAAATAAGAGAGCTTTGACTACATGACAGATGCCTTTTGCCTGCAATTAGCATCCAGTCCTAAGACACCAGAAACTTCAAAAAGAGGCTGAGGTTAGACACTTGATTAGGTTGACCTACAGAAAAAAATACAGTAAGCTTTGGCAGGTACTACATCTCCAATGTGACACTACGCTCCTGTGCAAAACTAAAGTAACAGATACCTTTGACAAGCTACTACAGGTAACAGCGACAGCTAACTTTTAGCACATCCTCTGTGGAAACCACAGAGCAGCATGCTCAGCATTCCACACATCATCAACTTTTGCCAGTTATCCTCCTTTCTCTGAGAGGAGAGCGAATCTGCAGCCAAAATATGTCAGTCCTTGGGCTGAGGGACACCTGTTGCCCATAGTTAAAATAATTACACACCCACATAGTCCAGCACGTTACATAACGTAACAATGGCATCGGGACTAAGGCATTCCAGCTATTTACACACCACACATGCAATTCTAACAAACCTTCAGTGCTGGGAACTGCTGAACAAGCTGCAGCATCTCTCCTGCTCCAACTTTCAGATTTGTGGGCAACAGCTATTTACCACCAAACCTGAAACTTGGAGAAAACCACCAAACCACTTCCTTCCAAATGGCAGAGGTGTTTACAGAATGAATTCCAAGCTCTCACTCCCTTCCCAGCAGGGACCAGGCCAGCAACCACCACCTGAGGTGGCTGCAAAACCAACTTGCACAAAAGTGCTAATACTACATGGAGACCTGGAACACAGAAGTGCTCCGTTCCCGCCCAACGCAGCTGGGGAGTGCTCCAGCACTGCCCGTGATTAGCAGCAGTCTGGCAGCACGCTGTAAAACACCGTGGCCGAAGGAATCCACTGACTAAGGGGAGAACAACTCCAGCACACCATGCAGATAAATTCCAGGGATATTACCCCTTCATATCTACAACTGTCTGGGCACAGCAATTAACTTGACAAAGCAGTCAATGAGTGTGTCCAGAGACACATGGAAAGGTTTTATACTACATTCAGATGAGCTGATGCTACTAGACTGCAGCCTGCTTTCTTCTTAGTGGGCACTCCATCATTCAAGTATACCACAGGAAAGTTGCATCATCAAAATAGGAACTTTCAGCCACTTACTTTTACTCTCTGTTTATTCAGAACCAGTAATCTTCATCAAGGAAATCACTAAGTGAACATGAGCTTTAAAAAACATTCTGTTCATTGCAACTCCTCAGAGTTCAGCCTGTGCTGTAAGACTCGAGAACAACATTTAGGCAGTAAAACTCCAACCATGAGACACCCACTGGGAACCATAAGAACACAAGGAAACCACGCCAAAAAAGATGGGGTTACATGAATAACAAACACCGACTACCCCATTTCTCTGAAATATTAATTCCACACACATAAGCAATGAATAAAAACAATAGAGATTATACACACTAAGTCCCTCTGAAACAAATGCAACCAGTGATCCTGGGGTACTAACTGAAAGCACTGTTTGAAAAAAATCAACATTGAATCTCAAAAAGACACCAAACCAAAAACCACTAATGGGGAAATTTAGCTACAGAGGGCTAGAAAACTTCTAAAAATCCAGTTTCAAGAAGGATTTGGGTCTCTACAGATGGGAACCTCTGAACAGAGACAGCTCCAAGGACATGATCTTAACACCTGACTCCTGGTATTATGTTAGCCAATAACTTAACGTTATCTTTATTTAGATAAAACTACACCAGCTCTAAACATGCCATCTTACCCATACCCTCTACCTGTTAAAACTGTGTGCCTGCTACTTCACAGCCACCTTTTACTGAGGTTTTATGTCCATGACCAGCCGCAGGTCATCTGTCTTGAGCTTTGGGGACTTCCCAGTCATATAAACCTCAGGCAAGTCTAATTGCTCAGTTGCCACACACTGATTAAAATGGGTAAACATGCTAGAAATATTGCTAACTTTAATACTGGGTTGCTCTGGGGTTGGATTTTTGGGTCTGGGTTGTTTGTTTCTCTCAATGCAATTTCCAACTTCTGGTTATGCAAGACAAATGTTCTAAACTAGTGAAGGAATTAGGACTAAATGACAAGTCCATCACATACTTCAAGCAGATTGTTCACAGACACAAGGTGCAAAACATGGTAAAGAACAAGAACAGGTTTCAGTGATCTGAGCCAGGAAAACACCCCACACCTTTCGGCACAGAAAAAGAGAACTTTGTTGGAATTATTAAAACAGTTTCTACCAAGGCCACTACACAGCCTGATCTCAAGTTTGAGAAGTGGTTTGGTTATTTCTTCTTTTATGTAATGCATTTATAATCAGGAAAGGCCTAATTTACACCAGTATGATACCAAAAGCTTTCCACTGCTTTTGAAATGGCTATTTCAAACCTGTAACGCGTTTCCAGTATCTTCATCAGTATAAAAAAGCCTCCTAAAGTCTTGCTTCCTCATACAAGACTGTAATTTGCTGCTTCATTCTTTCAGCCTGTTCCTTAACAAACAAAAAGGTAAAATCAAGAGAACACACAACTTAGTCTGCTTCTGTATTTCACAATGCCTTTACATTTCAACGGCAGCTGACCACGTCCTCAGGGCTGCTCCAGACTGAAACCCATTTCTAATCCACGTAACTCCCCAAATTCCCACTCAGGGCAACGCTGGGAGCAGTGGAAGATGCTGGGTCTGGTTTATAAGCAGTTCACATCTTAGGGACAATCAAATCTTGACCGTGTGAAATGATAAACCTCATCCCCAGCCCATGTGGGAGCCCAGCTCCTAACCTGTACAACTGTGCGTGCGTCCGCACCCCCGTGTGCCCCAGCCGCAGGGTAACTCCCAGTTCCAGTCCAGTACTTTCACAGGCAATGGCAGGTGAGCAAATCCTCGGCTAAGCAGTGCTGCAATCAAACCTTTCTAACTACCATGTAGTGCTATCAATGCACCATTTCTTGAGGGAGGGAAGAGTGGTATTACAACAGCACCAAGTCATTCTTTTTACTGTTATTTTCCTGTGTGATGTGGGGGAGCAGAGGAAGGGATGAAGAGCGATCCTTTGTCTGGCAAACAAGTGATTCTCAAATGGTTTGTACTGCATTTGTACCAGTACCAGGTAATGGAGCTACCAGTGTTCTCTTAAGGCTTATACCTAAAGTTAACATCCCAGGTTTTGGGATATGGAGCTCACAGGCTCTACACCTTTATAACACATTCCCACCACCAAACTGTCTATTCATACCACAAGTAAGGGTAGGGAAGTCCAAGAAAGCCATCCCGCAACAACATGCATCTTTTCCTTAAGAGCTCAAAAGGGGACTGCAAGTGGCAGTCACACCTTCAGAAGCTGTGATCTGTGATTACAGATCTGTGATCTGTTCTGTGATCTGAGCTGCGTTTCCCTAGTTCCCCTCAAATCATGATGCTGGGCTGAAGTCAGGACTTGGACCCAGCATTAACAAAGCTGACACACCCAGTAGCTACTGCAAGGTGTCAGAGGTTTATGTTACTTGCTACCTTGACCATGTTTACTAGCTGAGGTCCCAGAGCCAGGCTGGAGGGCTCCAACTTGCACCCAGTTAAGTACCTGGGGCCCACCTACCCTTCAGGCAGCACAGTTGCTCCCCAGAACCCTCCACAGCAGACCACTCTTTGTCACCACACGGGAGGCAGAGGAGGGTCTCAGCTCTATTTTACCTCACTCCAGATGCAGGGAGGTTGTATTGCAGCAGGTCTGGCAACCTGCTCCTTCAGGGGTTCACAAGCATGTACTTCTTGTATCCCTCTTCTCTTGCCTCCCCACCACAAGCAGGCAGGGTGCGTGTCGGAGCTGGGGCTCAGGACTCCAGCAACCAGGCTGCTCCTCTGCACCTCAAGGGCCGACTGGACAAATGTCTTCTCCTGGGCCATCCTGGACCACATCGCCAGGAACCAGCTCCCACCCAGCCCAGCAGAAGAAAACATCCGATGGAAAAGCAGCTATTCAGCACCATCCTGCAACTGTCTCCACAATCAGGTGACATGGGTCCACACAGCTCCTATATGTGTGTCAGCATTGCTGATAAACACTTGATCTTAAACCTACAGCGTTCCTCCTCGCAGCACACAGCTGGCAGCAACACTGGATCACCTCCGATGGCAGCGCAACCAGGTGACGCCTGACCCGGGCTGCTCGGGAATGACAGCCCGGGAGCTCACGCAGGGCAGCACAATATTTTGTCAATACTTACAGCTGTTTCCTCACGAGCTATTTTGTTGAATGACGACTAGTTAAGCTTGGCTACAGGTCAATTCATCTCACTTTCAGTATGGCTGGGTAGATGGGAGTAGCAGGATGGATGGGAGAATGCCTCAGAATACCAAATGAGAGGGACAACACGCTTGTGCGGGAGCATTGAGACAGCTGCTGGGGCTGGTGAGTAATCCTCTGCTGCGGAGCCGCCTTTACAGGCTTGATTTTTCATTTTTATGTTAATTAGTAACCTTATCTAAAGAATATCTCAAGTTTTTCCTTTGCAAATTACATGAACTAATAGATGTATCAAGAAATATGAAAAGCAGGCTGAAGTTTACACCCTCAGTAATTGTAAGAGCCTTGAAATATTTTAGTTTTTATCATATTTTACATGCATGTGAAAGGATTTAGAAATAGAACAACTAAAATTGGAACAACACAGACCCCTGCAAAACTCAAATTAAAAAGAGTGAGCCAAGACAGCATATGCCCTTTCCAAGAGGAAGAGAATGCATTATAAATCTGGGAGTAAAGCCACCTAACTCCTGGCAAGACAGCTCAGAGAAACAGATAATAAAACAATCCTACCAATACAGTCATAGGGCATTCAAAGCTAGATTTAATGTATCCGTTATCGTTATAAGGAATATAAATAGCTTTAGTTTGTGACATATCTTGAAGTATTTCCTGTAGGAAGGCATTGAGCATCCTTAACCTGCAATACAGCCACAAAAATACTAGATATGAAGTTGCCTACAACAGGAAGCAACAGGCATTTTAAAAACAAGGGAGACAGTGTGAAAAGCTGGCTAACTGCAGAGGGACTAGCTACTGCACACCTCGAGCATCGCCAGTACCGAGGGGCACAAGTGCCTCCTCTCCCTCCCACACGTGCATCTCGGTTCTGTGGAGGCCAAGTTAAAAATCGCTTGAAAGGCGACTGCCCACGCTGACCACAAGGTCGTCACCGCTGGCTGCAGACAGAGAAAGCCAGCAGCCTTCTTCCCATTAGCCCTGTACCATTACCTGCAGCAAGTGACTCGCCAAGGAACCCTGCAGGAGCAGAGGCACAAGACACATGGCATTGCCTAACGTCATCTTTTACAGAGACGCTATCAAGTCATTATTTACTAAGCTAACTAATTAGCCAGCCATCCTTGCAGATAATGAGAATGCATTAAAGTATTTAAAATTCCAGCACAAGCCTGACACATACAAAGTGGCTGCCCTTCTTCAAAAGGAAACTAATGTCAAAGGAAATAAACTGTTTAGGAACAGCCGGCACATCTGAGGTGGAGCGGGAAGATAGCATCACCTCAGGTAAGCGCGCAGAAAAAAGCAGCAAAGCAAAGCAGAGTGCTATGGGATGCTGAGGTACTTCACTTTTTTATTGTATCAGCCTCTACTTGTAAGAAATCATTAGATAGATGACTGAAATTAGCATTAGATAAAGCAGCAGCTATTCAAAACAAACAGAATTAATGTACAGAGCTGTACAATCTGGCACAGAAAACCAGGGATATTGAATGCACTTAAGCTGACAGCGATCTGAAAAACCCAGCTGGTTAGATTCAGTTTTACACCAAGAAATAAGCTTTAGCTGAATAGAGACTTGAGTGCAGTCTAGAACTGCGAGTGCTTCCCTCATGTAGGCACTGCTTCAGAGGTGGGTGATACAGCCAAAGTCATGTTTACAAGTGGCAGAAATTATTCCATGTACTGAAAATGACACCAGGAACACTCTCATGGGACACAAGTTCCCTCTGTACTTGATACAGTCCTGCTCTTCCTAAAAGGTCTCCTGAACTCCAGCTGAGAGCTCCTGGACATTTGGGGTACGAGGCTGGGAGGTGGGAGTGTGACCACAGCACTACAAAATTGATTGAGGATACAAATTTAAAGGAAGTTAAGAGACTTCAAGATTTTAACACCTGTCACCAAAAAAACCACAGTTTTACATTCTCTGCAAGTAAGTCCTCACGCTAGCACCCAGGAGAGTATCAGGACACAAAGATCTGCTCCTTAATAACCACCTTCTACACACACACTCCTCATGGGATCTCCCTCTTCATTCTAGGTGTAGCTCCCAGAGCACCTGCACATGATGGAGCAGCTTTTCGGGGTGAGAAACACGGTGTAGGAAAGCACAAGGAGGAGATGAGCAGGAGACCATCGTACCCTCAGCAGCCTTACCAGCAGCTATACAAAAGCCAACTTGCTTCAATCCAGCTCTTGCAACACAAGAGCATAAAGTTTAGAAGTCTGTGAAGACCCTGCCTTCCTCAGTGAGAGATCCAACAGAAAGAAACCTGACCATCTTGTAGGCCATTTGCTCCAAAGGGGTCAACCCCTCAGGTGCACAACAGAAGGGCTTTCAACTGTTTGCTTTGTTGAACAGTTCAGTTATTTCTCCATTAACTTCTCGTTTTCTTGCCTCTTTTTCAGTCCAGTGACCTCTAGAATTGGGATTCTTTGACTCCTGGAGAGGTGCCCAAAATCTCATTCTGCCTCTAAGGAAATTCACAATTTGGCATTTAAGTGGAACAGTATCAAATGATACATCTGCAGTCTTATTTTGTGCTTGACATCAGAGCTCTTGTGTCACCTTCCTCCCCTGAAATGACTCCATAAAGTCAGTCCTCAAAGGAGGGGTTCAAAGGCAAGGTGAGCAAGCCCCACCTGACAGGTTCTTCCCAGCACAGTCCCAGAAGCTGACTGGTGAGGTGGGCAAAGATACACACACAAACCCTTTGAAAAGGGGAAAGGAAACTGAAGCCACAGAAGCTACTTGGGCAACACAAGGTACCCAGTTGCTCAATCTCTACACCAGCAGAATTAGGGGTTTAATGAAGATGTTTGAATAAAATTGAGCATGCTTAGCAGCAACACACAGTATTAGATTACAAATGTGGGACCAGCATGCCATGTCAGTGGAGGTAAACATAATGCAACTGCTGGAGAGCTTGAAAAGGAGAAATACCCACCAAGACCTTCCAATGCTAGAAACAAACAGGACAGACTGTGAGCTGCAAACATGTCCCAGGTTATCCTTCTAACCAGGAAATAGGATTTTTAAAAATCACCATATACTAATGTTGTTAATTAATACCTGGAATGACCTGTTAGGGCATGAGCTGGTATTGGAAAAGAGAAGAAACTTCAAAATACATACAAGTCTCCAACACAGCGAGGGGTGCCTCAAAGAAGTCCAGTCCTGGAAGATACTTCAGGATCTACATACTTGTGTACATTTCTCCTAGTTTCCACATAATTCATGCAGCTACATTCACATATCTAGACAGCACAAGAAAGTCTGGAATAGTTTAAGACAGTGAATGCCCTGATTCCCCCAAACTGCCCCTATATGCACCATCAGGCTGCATGGGCAGGTCTTAATCTCTCATTATTAAGAAAAACAACACACCCCCACCCCCAAGTAAAAATAAAACTGCTTTCCTCATTTGTAGGTGGGACCTTTAGTCCAAAATTCAATCAACTTAGCACAAAGGCAATGCAGTACTATTTCTTTTTAGGAGTCCATCTTTTAAATACCAGACCAAAGCACGCTCCCTAACATGCAGGGGATAAAAGAGAAGTTAAGAGGAAAATCTGGAGCAGGTAAGAAACAGGAAGGGTTGAGACTCCCCCAGGAAAACTGCCTGCTGCCAAACACCTTGTCCCAGCAATGCTGGTATATCCACCTGTAGCCACCACAGTAACTCACCTGCACCCCCACACACAGCACCCCATCTACAGCTCCTCCACATCACCTGCGTCCTCTCTGCTCCACAGAGATACCTAGATACCATACCTACAGAGTTAAAACAAGTTCCTAAACACAGAACCTTTTCTTTTCCAAGCTCTTCTTCCCCTCCAAATCACTACCAGGCTTCATTTTCCAAGTCCTTTCCGCAGGTTTCACAAAGTAACTGATAATGTCAATTCAAGTTACCATATTAAGCAAGCCACAGATGACAGCACCGCAGGCATACAGAAGAGACTCTGAGCTGGGAAGCAGTTTTTTTCCCTGGCCACATATGGCAGCAGTAGAGTGCCCCATGAATTGCAAAAGCCTTTTTCTTGACAGTCAGAGTTTAACATATCTGCAGCATGAGTCGATAATCCACGAACGGCTGCACATCACGCAACATTTGCGTTCAATCTCAAACACAGAGACAGAGAAAAATACACTCCATTTATAAGTGGTTACTCTGAGCACAAGAGCTCAGAACCACGCTGCCTGGCCTTTTCACCAACAACTGAGTTCCCCCTTATGGCCTGATGCCCAGGGAGAGCTTTTTTTAATTGGTGCTGAGGAAAACACATCTTTTAGCACACCTTTGCAAGGAAGTTCTGGGTCTGAGAGCCCATCAGTTTGTTCCTGTTCTGGTAAAGAAACGGCTCTTAGAGCATCAATTCAGCAGAAATAATTGTTGAGTACACAGCCAGAAGTCACACTGTCAGTTTTTTACTTATAGCTTTGAACAGAAGACTTTTAACTGTCTGTTCTCCTCTGCCCATTTGCCCCCAACTCCGGTCTCCCCTGCTGAAGGAACATGTCTCTGTGCAGACCAGAAGGAAGCCAAAATTTCCTCCTGCGTTTCAACAGCCTTCTGAGATACAGCTTAACTCTCATCCTTTCCTCAGACATGAGGAGGATTAAGGCCCTCTCTCCCTCTATTTACACTCCAGAGGACTGCCACTACTTGGATAAGCCACAAATGCTAATTATTCTGTATCGGTTCAGTTGACTTACTGGGATAAAGTAGGTCTAAAGCTCCAGGATGCATTATGAGCATTACAGAACATCAGCTTCCTTACACAGGATAAGAAAGGTTACAGAAAAGAGCACAAAGTAGGCAATAAACAGCACATCAGGAATAGGAACTCTGTGTTCCCATCAAGAAAGACTTCTGTTGGTTGCACTTGGATTTATAAAAAGTGGAAGGAGATAGTAGAGAATTTAAAAA
>VXBZ01001034.1:67558-96753 GCA_013399135.1 Heliornis fulica | reverse complement strand
AAAAAAAAAAAAAAAAGCTACCACAGAACTGTTTGTATTAGAAGGGACCTCCCAGATCATCTAATTTCGCCGCCCTGCTGTGGGCAGGATATCTTTGACTAGACCAGGTTGCCCAAAGCCTCATCCAAACCTGGCCTTGAACACTGCCAGACTGCCAGGGATGGGGCTTCCACAGCTTCTCAGATAACCTTTGTCAGTGTCTTGTCACCCTCATAGTCAAGAATTTCTTCCTAATACCTAAATCTGCACACTCTTTTAGTTTAAAACCAATATTCCTCATCCAATCACTACACTGTCTCTTGGAGACTTCTCTTAGAGAATTACAGACTCTCTCCAGATTTCCTGTAGTGCCTTTAGGGACTGGAAGGCCACTATAAGGTCCTCCCAGAGCCTTCTCTTCTCCAGGCTGAACAAGCCCAACTCTCCCAACCTGTCTTCAGAGGAGAGGTGCTCCAGCCCCTGATCATCTCTGTAGCCTCCTCTGGACGTGCTCCAAAGGGTCCATGTCTTGCCTGTACTGGGGACCCCAGAGCTGGATGCAGTGCTCCAGGTACAGTATAACAGGTTTTGCATATCACTGGTGAACCGGAGAGGACATTAGTGGTGCCTGACAGCAGCAGAGCTATGTGTGCACAGACAGGGACTGTCCTCATTCTCTCACTTCATTATCTTCTGAATCTCATCTTGTACAGAGGCAGGAACTCAATTGAAAATTTGAGAAAAAATGGAGAAATGTAGGACTTGAGATGCAAGTATTTCGTTGTAATGCAGGAATTGTAGTAGTCCAACTTTGCACTAATTCCATCATCCCTACCCTCAAACCAGAGAGATTCAAAAGCCCAGTTGCGTGTGTAATATTCCACACACTGAGAGCATGAACCTGCTGGAGGCTAAAAGCCTGTTTATCCACAGATCAGTAGTCACTGTGCAAGCTTCCAAGCTCTGTTCCATCTATATTCCTCAGTCTTGGCTTGGAGCACCCAAGTATCGCCAAACGGAGTTTTGTTAGGGGTGACTAAATATATAATTCTATGTAGGCAGATAGAGTTCAAATATTTTCCTGCAAAACAGTAGGATTCCAATGAATTAAGTTATAAACTACAGAATTTAAAGCTGAATCCATGCTCAGAACTAAAACATATTAATGTAAAATGGTTTACATCTCAGCAGAAGTGAAACGCTGCTAAATGCCAACCACCGTAGCAAACAAGTGTGTGCTGTTTCAGTTAAACACTATCTCAGCAACATCAGATTAATAAAGGTGGGGATTTATCACATAATATTAGATGGTATTAGATATGCATTAACACTGGAGACAGATGTATGCCTAGTAAGAAAGGCAAAGCAGATGTTTTGTCATTACAAACTTAAAAAGGCAGGAGAGGAAAGGAGGGATCAGGTGAGAAGGAAGCCTTCATCACCACACCAGGCACCTACAGGGCTCGACTCTCCAGCTGAGACAGCATTGTACCTCCAACTGTGCTGCACACATGAATAGCATAAGCACTGGAAGTGAGGGCAGCAACCTTCCCCCTTTCACATACATTATGGGTCTACACCAAACATGCTGGAAAGCATAGAAAGATAGCAAAGTTGAGTAGTGCCGTACAAGACACTTCAGACCAAGTTCCAGCAACTGTCAAATCTATTAAATTTAGAGTTATTGCTACCAATTTTGTGCCAAACAAGTAGCAAAGGCTGAAGGTAGATGGAAAAGAGCAATGATTCAAGTTTCAATAGACTGCCAAGATCCTGCTGGAACCAGACTTCAGGTGTGAACTGGGCTTTGCTGGGCTTCCCTCGGTAGGCATTAAGCCAGCTATGCACTTCTCTGAGATGCATTCTCACTGCACAGCACAAAGGCTGCCTTGGGTCTGATAAATTACTATGGACTTTCAAGTTGTGCCACTTGCTGAAGCAGGGTCTGGCTGTGCTGCCATGACAAAGAACTGAAGGCCAGACATGCTGCCCTCTTTCCTCTCTTGAGGCTGAGCAGCCTCGTACCAGCAGTTACTCGGTGTCCATGAGCATGTTGAGACAAGCTCGGAGGAACGTCTGGGGTGACAGAGAGCTCCACAGAGCATTAAAGCCCAAGGCTCACAAGCTCATGTGGCTGGAAAAGCTTTACATGAGCTCCCTTCCACTCACCTCCACAGGCCCTTGCACTACTACCCATGAAACAGAAGGTCCCAGAAGGACTTCTGAAAACGCATCCCATGCTAAGTCCCTGGCACGGATGATGTTGGGTAAGCAACCCAGAAGGTTGTTTCTGAACCAAAACCGATGAAGTGTGAAATGCTCATCACCTTCATCAGGTTTCACACCAAGGGTGATGAATTATTTAGTCTATGTCAGCCTGTAAGCATTGAAAACTGTATCACTTCAGAAATATTTTGTTTTCAAAAGCAGCATCTTTGTCAAACTGATAATGTCTATGGACATTAGTGCCCAGCATAACAGAATAGCTCTCTCCACTGAACAGCGAAGTCCATGACAGCAAAATCCATCTAGGCTTTCA
Source organism: Heliornis fulica (assembly GCA_013399135.1). Taxonomy (NCBI): domain Eukaryota; kingdom Metazoa; phylum Chordata; class Aves; order Gruiformes; family Heliornithidae; genus Heliornis; species Heliornis fulica. The sequence goes on along the minus strand of VXBZ01001034.1, from coordinate 94,235 downwards.
AACCATGTCCATCACGTCAGCATTCAAGCATCTTAAACTGACAGAAACAATATTAAAAAAGAAAGCATAGATTATCTCAAGGCAGAATTTTTATCAACATCTTTATCATAAATATGGATCGGTCTGCCATATTAATTCACATCTCTCTTCACAGAACAGTTGCTTTCATTAAAAGGGCTATGCAAGAGCCCTTTCAAAGACATAGATACTTGCTATAAATAAGTTTTACAGTCATGTGAAAATTCGCACGTCCCTTTCCAAGCTTGGTTTTTTGATAGGAATACAAAACTGTGGATCAGCATTATTAACAGGCAAATTCATTACAAACACACATCTCCATTCTGCAAATCACAAGTGTGTCAGGAGCAGAAATACTCTCAAAACAAAATTCTCCCTCTCAAAAGATACTGAATAGATCAGGCACTTTCTTCCCATTCATTTTCAAACATCAGAAATGCTCACAGAAGCTTAGGAGAACAAAATAGTGCCATTAAAATTGAGAGTGCAGTACTTGGAACAGTACATTTCCATAGGCACCACCATGGAAACAGGGTGCAAAGCAAGCTCTGAGACCACCATGTCCCAACCCAGAAGTGTTGAGACCTAATTCAGATACACTGAGAGCCAAATCACACTGCCCAGTGTGCAAGAGCTCCAAGGAAGCAGTGCAGCACAGCAGCCCGGGGTTCTGCCACTTCACTTACATTTGGCTTGTGCTATATAACTGTGATGTTTTAATCTGATTTGCATTAAAAGAAATTCATCCCTCACCCCCAAACACATCCAGCTATGGTACTCAACCACTTGAGACCAAACAGAAGATGGAAACCAGGAGAAAGAAAGAAAGAAAGTAAAGCTCAGCTCAAATAACCTGTGCCTGGAATGCCTGTTCTGAAACCGGCCCCAAATGGTTTTTCTCCATTTGCTGCCAAGCACCTCTAATGCAATCCAGACAGTCAAGGACACAGTCAGAATGTTAATATGAAAGCATTAAAATTCCCATTGAAATAGGACCTGTCAAGCTGCTTTATGTAACATGATTTATCGTTTCCAAATGTAGTAACAAGGGATTTTATTGTACAAGAGCATGTTGTACACAGTGGGGCTCCGGGTTCACGTTCCACACTAGCCAAACTAGAATTTCCAACAAAGTTTGTGGAAGTACATGCCAGAGTTCCTGGTGTAGGTATGCTACACACCTTACAAGTTGCTGGGGCACAGAACAGGCTTGAAGCAAGCGCTCCCTGCACGTTTCTGTGCATACTAAACAGAACTGGACCCCTGTGCTTGTGGCTGCTGACTGGCTCTGTAACAGCACCTATGGAAAGAAGCCCAACTGTCCTCAGCCCTCAAGGCACTTGCATCAAGCCATAAAAACAAACTGTCAAAAGCCTGTGGAATTTTTATTTCCAGTCTTACATGTCAATTGGATAAGTGATATCTTCTGCAAGCTCAACACAGTCAAACAGAGCAGGCTGAAGACTACCAGTGAGGTTTCCAGCCAGTATCCTGCACTCTCTAACCTGCTAAACCCCAACCTCAAACCCCACGATCTTGTACATTCACATTTCACACAGCAGTTAAAGCCAAGGCAAGCTGTCCCCATTCTGCACCACCACCCCCCACGGAGAGTGACTGCACAGAGCACACACCCTGTCACAAGTTACCAACTTCTTCATTGGGTAATATTAATCTGGAACATCATTTGAGTTTTGGCCTCTTCCCCTGCTTAAGTCCAGTATTGATATCCAATTAAACTCAAATATGCTTTGAAATTTAATTACCAAAATACTGACCAAGAAAGCCTGAGTGAAAAATAAAATAAAAAGCAAAAACATAAAAGCAAATTACACGAAGATCTCGATGCTGCCATTAATTAGTTACACTGCAAACATAGCTATGACTGATGTGCTCTATTTATTGCATTCCAAGCAGTTGATCCCAGATCCAAGACCTTGCACTACTCCGCTTTCACAACACTATCAGAACTGATAATGAACGTTGCTAGGCCTTCCCATCCTTGCTCTGGACTCAGTGCTAGCAGCAAGAATAAAGCTCACCCCACACACATACAGATGTTCATGTTTGCTATTTCAATCCAGGAGGGACCTGCAATATGAGTTTAAAAAGGGAAGCTGTTTTCTGCTGGAATTGTGAGAAGTGAGCACAAGCCATAATGGAAATGGTTCTCCCCAGGCGAGGTGAGGCGAAAGCTGAAGGATCAGCTGCTACGATTACAGGACGAGCAGCTGGTGGTCTAGGGAATGTGGCATATGAACAAGAGGCTGGGTGATAAAAAGGCAGGTGAAGTCCAGTGGATGTTGGTAATAAGTGATGCACAAGGGAAAGACAATCTAATTTCACTTCCCAGAAACAGACTTGGACCACTGTGACTCGGTGGCTCAATCCTTAAGGTGGCAGTTCCCTGAAGATGCCACCTCAGTGCTCAGCAGCCATCCAGAGGCCAACCAAGCACTAAGTGTTACAAGTACAGGGCCACAGAATTAAATCTGCAAGTTCCACGCCTCTGTACACGGCCACAGGGTGCCTGAAACCCAAATGACAAGTGCAGTTCTGGTCCCCTAATCTCAAAGGGAATCTGGAGACCCAGCCAGGACACAGGAGCAGACTGAGGAATGTGTCTACAGCAGAGTTTAGCTCAAATCAGAAGTGTGGATTTGAAGCCCACCTCCTGATCACTGCTGCTTTGCACACTGGTGTTTTTCCAGCCCAAGAAGGCTCCGAGACAAGAGCTGAACCACCTCTGAGTGAGCCTAAACTGAGAGACAGCCACACTAAATACTAGGGACATGAAGATGATCAGGGGCTGGAGCACCTCTCCTACAAGAAAAGCCTGAGAGACTTGGGCTTGTTCAGCCTGGAGAAGAGAAGGCTCCGGGGAGACCTAATTGCAGACCACCAACACTTCAAGGGGCCCTACAGGGACACGGGACAGGGACTGTTCCCCAGGAGTGCAGGGACAGGACAAGGGGCAGTGGCTTCAAGCTGGAAGAGGGCAGGGGTAGATCAGACATTGGCAAGAAATTCTTTACTCTGAGGGTGGGGAGGCCCTGGCACAGGGTGCCCAGAGAGGCTGTGGGAGCCCCTGGATCCCTGGCAGGGTTCAAGGCCAGGTTGGATGGGGCTTTGGGCAGCCTGGGCTAGTGAAGGTGTCTCTGCCCATGGCATGGGGGTGAGATTGGATGGGCTCTGAGGTCCCTTCCAACCCAAACTGGTCTGGGATTTAACTAGCACCCAGTCCACAGGACAAGGCCACAACCTGCTGATGCAAACTTCTGTGGAGCATGAATAAGTGTAGGCATCAAGTCCTAGTTCACACTACAAATCCCACCCTAACCCACCACACTGTTTGATAACAAGGACATAGCTGAAGCTGAGAGGAGGTGCTGAGCCTCAGCAAGCACCCAATACAACCAGTGTACTTCATTCTGGGGAGGACAGGATTCTCCTACACCACATGTCTGTGAAGCAACTGGTACAGAAAAGGATGAGAAGGGAGTAAGAAACTCCCTAGGGCCTGTTAAAAATGAGGTTGAGGAACTATCCAACACACCAGGCAAAAGGTGGTTCTTCAGAAGGAGATGCTTCTTCACGCATCACCTGTTTAAGCAGGAGTCCTTGCTCAAGGAGATGATGGATACTGTCATTTTACCAGCGCTCAGAGAGGAACCGGATGAGATTCATTCCAGCAAGAGCCATTAAACGCACTCAGCAGTGCTAGCTCTGGAGCTGTCTGAGCAGCAGACTGACAGCGCTTGGGGCAAGTAAAACTACACACCTCCTTTGTGTCTGTCCTCTTCTTGTAGCCATCTACTAGGGACCACTGCAAGGCAGGATATTCACCCTGGTATACAAAATCTAGTGTGACCAAGCTGAGCTACTCTTGAAGATGGCAGGAGAGGTGTGCCAAATGGGAAAGGCAATAAAAACCACCCCAACCTGAAAAGAGGGATACAAAAGTTTGTAACAAAACTACTCAACAAGCAAACCTTGCCCTCCTTTTAGGGGCACAATCCCAAGCTTCATCACCATGACAGCAGATGAAGTGGGGAGTCAAGAGATCCTACAGTTCCGTTTGTTACTGAAAACTATTCAGCCACACTTGGTAACGCAGCCTGCAATGCTTGCAGGCTTACAGACCCTTGGGGACGGGCCCAGAGACACTGTTAAACCACAGGTCCAAAACACTAAACTCCAAGTTATAAACTGCCTAGGAAACTGCCTTTTTATTGCACTGCCAGAGATCTCAACGAATCCCCAAAAGCTAAAGGAAGTCACAAAAACAGAAGGCATTTAAAATCAAAAGGGAATCTGCCTCAAGACATCCCCCTGCTTAAGCCTTCCCAGTGCATTCCTCATGTCATCTTCCTCTGAGCTTTTACACTTGGCCAATAAACACCTCTATTCTAGCACTCTGATAAAATTTATGATGCACCACAAGTGCTGTGCAATTAACAGATTTAATGCCTGATTCATTTCCTTCTTCAAAGGGAGACTGGAGAAAAGCACAACAGGAGATGGCTGAGTACTGTAGCTGTGGGTTTATCATACATATACATGACATGACATTTCTTCTAGCACTACTGTAAGTCAGCACATCTCCACTCTTCCTGTAGATGTATCAAACCTTTTCCACTGTTTAGATTCCCAACTATTATTCATTCTTCAGCTTAATCACCGAAGGGCTTTTTTTTTTTCCTACCCTCAGTACAGATTTTTACACACCATCCCACATTTTCACCATAATTTATCAATTGCTTTTTCCACTCCATTTCACTGAATTTCTAATCTCATTTCCCCAACTACGCTGTCTACAATCATAACATAGCAGCGACTTAAAAAATTCAGTATGCTCCACAAATTTCACAATGTGTTAAAAGAGATAACACAGGGAATACATTCCTTCCATCCCGGCACGATTACTTTAACTTGCATATCTGAGACAACAGCACACAGCCAAGGAGGAGGCCAGGCATTTCTGCAGGAGGAAGCCAGAGCTCTGCAGCAGTACACCGGTATTGACCAACTTTCAGCAAGAGAAATGCCACCAAGTCGTACGTGCAAAACCGAGCGTTTACCTCTCCCCCGTTTTTAATTAGCATGGGGTGGATCTTTTATTCTGAATCATGCCAACAGGGCCCCGTTCCATCCAGCAGCACATTTGTTTGAGGGGTTATTACAGATGCATCATACACTAATAAAGCAGCCCACTCTGAAAGGGATTCTAAATGGCAGGAATCGGCGGCTGCCTTCCCAGCCGCAGCCGTAACTTCTATATAATGTCAATGCTGCGCACAAGCTACTTTCACAAGCAATTAAGACCGACTACATGAAGTACCTAGCTCAGCCCGCAGGCTATATAAGACTTGGCTTTCAGTTTTGTTCAATTACTTTGTCCTTGTCTTTGGTAAAAAGAAATCCCTGTTTTACTTCCTCTCTACCACAGACTGCACCTGCTCTCCAAACTACAGCACCCCGATGTGCACCGCGCGGCCTTTGGACCAGTGCCACCCCACATTGAAGTAGATCTGAAGCTACATAACACGGTGACGTTCCTAAAAAACTATAGTCTCCAAAGCTACAAAAAAGGCATCTCTCAACTAAGTTTCACCTCAACAAGCTCAAAGTTATACACAAGACTTCACCTCACGCCACTACAGTTTCTTTGGCCAATTTTACTTGCCACAGGGCTACAAGCCTCACAGTTTGCCTAAGTTGCTACTATTTCTGCAGCTTTTCTCTGAAACCACCTTTAACAGCATTTAAATACTAGACATAGTCTAAATCTTACAATATTCACCCTCATCTCTCAAGGCAGCAAGAGTCGTTCAGATTAAAACCCGCCAAGATAGGAACAAAAAGGCAATGGAGGGAAGTCCAGTATTATATCATGATGCCTTCAAACACAGAAACTCATCCACATGACATGTCACTTACTCCAACTGCAGAAACTCTCAGGCTTCAAATACTGACTGCACATTGAATGCTTAAACACTGGAAAAAACTGCTCAGAGTCCAGTATTTATACCAAACCGTTCTCAGGATTTCGTACTAAATATTTAACTTCGTACATCGCCTCCACTCAAACGGAGTAGTGACAGTAATTAACTCGATTCTGAGAATCTATGCCTTCAGCTAAAAAAGATGACAGTTCAACTTTCCAAGCTTCAACTGAAGCAAAGTCCTACTTTCTCCATAAGCCAAGTTACCTTATGTAAACTATGGTGGAAGCACAGGCTAAATCTATTGAATTTCTACACAATCCAATATTAACAGTCATAAAACCAGTGCTGAAGGGTTAACGCTATGATGATAATTGCTTGGAAGAAGAGAGATCAATTTTAAAATAAGCCTCACTAACGATTTAAGTATGCTTGATCCTGCCTCCTGAAAAACCTTTCGGGAATACTGGTTACTGTTCAGATTCTGTTTAGGAACAGAACACACAGCTTCGATTCCCAATTTCAGATAACCACACAGTTAAAAACCACACAAACTGAAGAAACAGACCAGAAGATACTCACATTCCCCATGTATTCTGAAAGTAGATCCTGCAAGGCCTGTCGCACTGCATTACACTCGGCGACTATACGTTCCCGACGGTCATCACGTGTGCAGGATGAATCAGCCATCAGGGCTGCTCCGCTAATGATGCTCTCCAGGCGCTCTTCCAGGGAAGGCCTGAAACGTTCTTCGCTGAAGGTCGATGGATCCACAATAATTTGTTTCTAGTAGAATAAAAGGTTTAGAAATTAATAATCAGAGCAAGCATCAAGTTACCGTTAAGTTATCATGACAACCAGCGTTTACGGTAAAGCCCCGATCATCACAAAAGGCAAACGCCACACAGTTTTGGCACCGAGGAAGATTTTCTCGAGTAGTTTTGTAAAATTACTGAAAGGTTCCCCAGCAGATTACACTGCTAGTCATTTCTTGTGCCGCTCTGACAGCTAAACAAAACTTGGCCACAGGAAGCCTTGTTACATGAATGGCAAAAATGAAACGTGCCAGCACAAATAAGGTTCAAAGTACAGAACTCTTCTTAACTACATGTCAATTCAGACATGCCTTCTCTAGGAAACTTGTCAGATATAATTACCCTGTCACGAATAAAAAAACCCAAGGAAAACAAATGTCCAAAATTAGCCCTATATATACAATGCTCTGTTGCCCTAGTTTGTCCAGTCGTTCCACTCTTCACCAGTACACAGGTAAATACAAGAGCGATCGCAAAGTGATCGCAAGTGTTTCAAAAAGCACAGAAATCAGTTTCTTCACAGCAGAAAGCTATCACAGGTTTATCCTGACAGAGCCTCAGTAAGCTGAAAGACTTCAGGCTGGAACAGCTATACCAATGTACCTGCTCTTCAAGGGACCACCACCACCCCCCGCATGAGTTCACCGGGAAGCAGCAGCAGCGTAGTATTTCTCAACTTTTAAGTACTTTCAAGTGGTTTACTTAAACAGGGTTTGCAATTTACTAAGGAAAAATTCTTCAGCCATTTCAGCGTTGCTCACTCCATAAAAGAAGCCCCAAAGTGTGGGGTTTTTTAAACATGAGTTTTCCAATCAGTTTGAATGCTGGTTAACTTCTACAGCAACATCACAACCACCACTTCTCCCACCAGCACGCTCAGTGTCCCTACTGTGTAGCCACACAGCCTTCACAGCCGGATTAGAACACAGCACGTGTTCTCCAACATGCTCTGCATTTTTCCTGGCTCTTTTAGTCATGCAGATAACACAATGGTAATACAACACCAGAACTACATCATCATGAACAGAGATAATCGTTATCTTGTTATCTTCTGGTAGCCATTTAATATTTTACCATCACAGTAAACACACTGGAGTATTTGGGGGCATGTGTGTGCAAAGCCTCTATTACGAGAGCACAACACTACTCAAACGCTAGCAGGAAATGAAGTGCAGGGATAACATCTGTCAAGAACCTGAACACATTTGTTCTGTCAGTCTCCTCTGGCAGGAAGGAGATGGCAGAGCTCTCGCACACAACGTGCGTGGAAGCTGGCCTGCTGAACAAGCCCTGCTGCTATTAGGGCGCCTCATAAAGCGGAACTAAAAGCTCCATGAGAACAGCAACACTCAAAAATTAGGTCTCTGGCCATATATTAAGAGTTCACATAGTAAGATATGGCCATATATCAGAAATCACATTAAATGGTTTGAGCTAGATTAGCCAGTCCATGAACCTGAACTGAATTGCTTCTTCAATTCTACATACCCGAGTCAGTCCTTAACATCGCGCACTACAGGACCTGCCCTCACCTCCCAGACACCTGCTCAAACCCGTGATCCCCTGGGTGCCAGCCTGGGGCACACTCTTAACCCTTACGTAGTTGAACGTGCAGCTGATGAAATTTAAGAAAAGCAGTCTTAAAAATGAAATCACAGTCACAAAGATCAAGACAACCATGACATCCTCTTGTTACCCAAGAGGTGACATGCAAAGGCTTCACACTGGGCACAGGGTAAACTCAAGTAGGACCTTGTTCTGGTTAAAGAAACATGGAAGAGAAAGTAATGTAGGGGAGGAGCAAGAGTGGCAAGAGCAAAAAAGTGAAGGTGAGCAAAGACAAAGAGTACTAAACACCTTTTGAGTGATGGCTTTGCAATATTAAATAGACTTTTAGAGGTGAGTGCTGAAGTGTTTAAAATTCAGAGGCTGAATCAGTGGTAGACAGCAAATACTGGCTTCAAAAGGAAAGTGTTCTCAGTAAAAATGCATGGCTATCCTCAGTAACTCACTGAATGTGAGATAAAGAGTATGACAGATCAGTGCAACACATCACTGTGAGACGACTTCATTCCCAACCAAAGATCATATTAAACTTCCCACTTCATGTTCTTCCCAATAGGCAGTTTGGGCAATTCCAAATACATTATTCACTTTTAATAAGTCTTTCTGTCACCTACAAGAATACATTACATAAATATATTATGAAATAATCAATTTCAAATAAACCAGGGGCTCACATCTAGTGTAGCAGTAGGCTAACTGCTATATCAGAGCTAGCTTAACTTGACAGCCTTCAATCACCAAGAACCACATACATAACTTTCTATATTACACCAATCCTAGTTTGGAAAAAGACTTTTTTAAAAATAAAAGCCTACTTTACCTGGGACTTGCTGCACTTCAGTAGAAAATTATCTTTCAGGCAGTATAACTAAGAGCAAGCTGTTGCTAATACAGGTGCACGAGCACCTGAGTTGGAGTTACCACATTTTCCACATAAAGGGTTCAAAACTTACATCAAAGTTGTTCAGAGCATAAGCCAGCTCTCCACCTCCACCCTGCTGCTGGGCAGCATCGTCCGACGCCGTTGCTTGAGCAGCGTTTGAAATGCCCGTGACCGCCTGCTGGAGCTGTTTGTAGATCAGGTCCCTGTTAGCTTTGTAAGCAGCCACGTCCGGGTGCTGCAGACAGGCCTGGGAGGCCGTATACAGAATGGGAACGTTCTTCTGCAGAATTCCTCTGGCTGCCGCCATCTGATCCCGGTGACCCACATCTTTCAACTCCTGTTAAGAAAATTAAAGAAAAAAAAGCACTTGAGAACATTCCCCACGTTTACCATCCATACACTGCCTCCCTGCAGGTTCCTTGCCTAGTATGCTCTAACCCAACTTCCTTCTGCCCGAGTATCCCTACTCTTAAGAGCTCAACCGATTTCAGAACCACAACGGCTTCTGGAAGACAAGCAATACTGTTAGCCCATTCACAGCTCCACAATCCAGTCTGAGGTTGGAGTTTTTGCTCCTCTCCACAGCTGAGGTCCAGCACTTTGAAAGCCAGTAACACCTGTAAATCAGGAGGAAACAGAAGTTGCAAGCACACATTTTTCTCCCCACTCCTACTTTGCATTATGTCAAACAAAAAGAAAACCCACATAGAAAGACGAAAAAAAGCCCACAAAGAAACCTAAAACCTCAAAACAGAACACATCTTTAGATACAAATTACCTTGGTTCTTAACTATCAAAAAAGCAGGAGGCTTCCCCTGCAACCTTCTCTTGCACTTGCAGAAGAGAAGCAACATCCTCTGGAATTTAAACTCCAAGACTCAAAACCACAATGTTTTCTTTAATCACACCTAGAAGATTGAGTTTACTCTCCTCAAGAGACTTGGGTATTTAATTTTACAACAACAAGTATATCATCTCATTCAACTTCTTGCTCATCTCCAATGAGATGAAATTAATCCAATGACTGTAATTACAGCTCATTTAAGATTAGCAAGATAGTCCACACATCTTTTTCCAAACACTTGCTGCTTCCACTGCACCGTCACCTCTGTTTTGGAATAAATGCACTGTGATTAGATAAATCTTCGGTGTCCAGCATGGGGAGTAAGTTCTTCCTTTTACAAACAAACCACAGTTATTAGCAGTATCGTAATTTTCAAGTCAGCTCTTAAATCTAACAAAGAGGTGATGAAAGCGAAGAGGACTGCCTCGCTGAGAAGAGAAAAAACCCTGACAGCCTCTTCGAAATGAATGGGCAATACATGACCTCTGTAAGACACACACTAAGCAGGGAGGGCACTCCAAGCAGGCTTGCAGATTTACAGATTTAGCACAACCACTTCCCATAGCGTGGAACAATCCATCACTAAGCCGTTTAGAACATTTATTGCATTGCCATCACAACCCTACTCCCATTTACTGCAATCAGATTTCAGATACATAACCAACTGGCAATCCACTTCTGACTGTACCCAGGTTATTTCTGAAGATGAATCTGTGCAAAAAAAACCCCAAACCCAGGCAGTGTCAGAGGTGCATAAGTAGTTTTGGTTTGTACATATCAGCAGAGCAAACAAACAAAAATGCTCTACAGGAATTATGCTATTAGTGATAAACGGGACTGCCCACACCTCTGCTTTCTTTTGAAAGCTTACCTACACAAGATGAGTCACAGTGCTGCTGCTGAACAAAACAAATTTTACATGTGGTTGAAGGTCAAGTATAAGCTATCCAAACACAGAACATACACACAACAACCCAGACTTCAAACTACTTCTCATTTCAGTACAAGACCAACCAGAACCACCACTCACTTCCTTGGGAAGCGTAATTCTGTGCCCAGTCTTGATTTTTTTGTTGAAGTGGACACGTTCAGCCCTACCTCTGCACTAAGCAGTGTGGTCTGGTCATGAGGGCACCAGGCACCCAGTCACATCTCAAATCTCTTTTCTTACCCACACCTGCCCTGCTTCAAAGTGGGAAGCGCAGGCCTTGGGAAGCAGCATTTCATGAAGGCAGCAATGCACTGCCACAACCAAATGCACAGATTGCACCAGAGGCCCTCAGCCACAGCAGAGCACACTTCCTACTTACCAGGAAAGCTCAAATTTCCTATTGTGCAGTGCAACACAAAGTACTCAGTAGTAAGTAAAAAAACCCAAACTATTAGCAGCAATGGGAACCATCCAAGAAGAGCCAGGCTGCCTCATTTTGGAAAAGAAATAATAAATAGAAGGAAGAGCTGCCATCACTGTACCTGCTGTCTTTTCGCTGCCATTATGTTCAGCTTGTCCACTTCTGGTTTGAGTGCTTTGTATTGGATACCCAGATCCTGCTCCGTGCCAGCATTTCTTAGCTTCAAGATACCTTCTTCCACCTATAAGAATATATATTCACAAGTTTTTCCATGTAATACAGTCCCATGGGAAGTAGTTCAGAATGTATTTTGTAGCAGGCAGTGAAAGCCATCTTCCCCTGCCCCCTTTCATTTTTCTGGAGAACCTTCAAAGGCCAACAGTACTGAAGGCTTAGCTACCACTTCACAGTCACCAGCTACCAGAGACAGCCAGCACACCCATCTGAACGAGTATGAAGGAGCCCAGGGCCCTGGAAGTGGCCAAAGGGCTCGAGGAAAATCCTCAAAGCCCAGCCACAAAATCAGGCCCACTATCCAATCTCCTTCCAAGTTCTGTACAAACACCCATCCTCTTGCTTGTGGGGAGAAAAGGCTTTCTCAAGTATTCCACACTCAAAATGCAGTCTACCACTGCTACTGCTACTCACCCTAGCAGCTACAGGGAGCACTGGTTATAAGGAAACCAAGTTGTTTCTTTAAGAAGAGAAAAGGTGGTTAGCACCTGCAGTTCCAGACCATAGTTTGTTCAGTTTCAATAGCGAAAGTTCAGAATAAAATGCAGCAATGTCAAAAGCTACTGACAATCAGTGGAGAAAACAAGCAACAAACAACCACTGTGCACATTTAGCTCGGAGGAAAAACCCTAACAGCCTCCCTGCTCCCGAAGCGAGCCGCTGACAGCACCTGCCGGGGTCACCCCACCCGCATGAAACAAAGCCACTCACAGCACGCCTGGTGTGCCAGGCATGTCAGTGTGACTCACAGCCAAGAGCTACACTTACTACTTTCAGTTGAACAAGCAGCTTGTAGACATCTGCCATGTCAGCCAAAATCAGCAGCCGGGTAACGGCAGAGAGAAGGGCGCGTGCCGCTCGGACCATGTTCCCTCGTTTCACGGAGGAGCAGGGGTCGTCTGCAAACTCCCCCGAAGCGCTCTTCATCAAGTCACCTGCACAAGGGGAGAGGATGGTCTGGCTTCAACATCACACAGCATTTCTGAAGGGGTTGGAAGGACTCCCAAGCAAGTCATCAGTCTCGAAAGCAGAACTTGTCTGCTTAAATGCAATTAGGATCACACATAGCTATCTCTAAGTTACTGCATTTCACCAGGGTAGAGGAGCTTGTGCAGGGAGGAAGGGCTGGGAAATAACACTTGGGTCCTTCTTTCCAGTTGTACAGGTGTTTTAAACGTGCCAGGATCCTCTGGAGAGGTAAATTCAGCATGCCTTTGCTATCACACACAGCACTGCAGTTATTTCATAAGCTACAATGCTTTCAGAGCTTAAGTAAAAGCTTTGATTTGTGTGCGTGGAGTAGTTAAGCAGAAAGCAGCAGAAAGTACTGTAAACACACAAGGAAACAGCCACAGCTCATGGGACTGTAAACAACTCGGAGCGATGACCTGGCTGGATATGCCCTGGTTTGCATTCAAAGCAAAGCACCGCTTAGTGAAACGCTTCAACATTTCATAGCCTGTGGGTCTGCATCTGGTGCAGGAGGAAAGGATTTGGGCTTCAGATGGTAACAATGCAATTGGTTAACTATGAAAAGCAAAGGCCACTTACACAGCTAGAGAAATTCCTCCAGAAGGCATTTGGAAAGCATAAAAGTAATGTCTGCATACAGTCAGAGGAGTAAATTTTGGGTTTCTCCCCCCGCCTTTCCAGGGCAGCATTTTGCTTCCAGTACCACAGTTCCTACACAATGGCAAGTTTTAGGATCCACATTACTGGTATTGGATCTCTTTACATTTCTAAGCAATTGCTGAACAGCCAGGGTTTAGTTCAGGAAGCACACAGTACTCAAGGCTAAGGATTTGTAGGCAGCTGCAGATGACCAGAAAGGAGGCAAGCTGTGTTAAAACCAACTGCTCCCTCAGAGGCTTCCCAAACCTGCACAAGAAAGCATCCATATGGCCAAATGCCACAGTGAAAAAAGCACGTCCCAGATAAGAGAACCAAAACCAGTGTTCCACAAGTGAAAGCTGGCCATGACTCCCATCAAGTCTGCTACCAAATGGGGCTGGGTGAGATCTGCATCAAAGTCTCAAGATGACACAGTGGCATCATCCTGCCAACAGCCTGCCTGGTCCCACAGCCAGGCTATCATTGCTGCATACCCCCACTTTGAGAAGTGTTTCCATTTTATTTCAGTATGTAAGGTTGGGTTTTTTTAACTACTATCTCAACTGCTCAAAACCACCTGTAACTGGGAAGCTTGGGGTTAAGCACCCACGTACTTACCGTTAAATAATTAAGATCTTGCCCTAGAAGAGTTTCTAGCACCCAAGTACTCTACACCTTCACAGCTAAATACAGCCCAGACACAGCTGCCAGCCTGTACAAGCAACCACATCAAGACACTCAGTTTTGTTCAAGTGCTCCTTCCTATGTAACACCCTTCCATCATCTTAAATAATACGAGGAAGAGTGGCATTTTTTTATCTTAAAATGTTAAATATGCTACTTTGGTACTGTGACATATGAAAACAGCTTCTGCCCAAGTACAGACCCGCTATAAATATCAATCTAAAGCTATCCCATACCCAGTTTCAGCAGGAACACAGCTCATTATTTTAACAAGTGGTAAGAGCCTCAGAGTTCCAGATGGGTGAAAGACGATGCATCGCCAATGCTCAAGAACTGTGGCCAGCTATGAGACTGTAACACCCTTACGTGGCCGACCTGACCCTTCCTTTAGTCCCTTCTGGAACAGCCTAATAATAGTGCAATTAGTGCCACCACCACAGTGTGAAACCTAATAACAACCTCAGGTTTTAGGGATATAGGCCAGAACCAAAATTCACTACAAACATTTCCTCCCTTATTTATTTACACGTAAAATTCCCACACTTCCAACTCCCCAAATGAGAGGTTGTTTTCATGTTTTTCCTATTAAAAACAACGTAAAAGACACTTCCACTCACTTCATCTGAATCTCAGACATTGTGAACAAGGTTAAAAACCAGAATCATTCTCTATCCAGCTCTTAAATGGCAACCTTACAAGCCAGTCCTGAAATAAAACCGCTATTCCTTTTTATTTTAACCAGAGACTTGAAAAGATTTAGCGAGTTTCAAACAGCTTGTCAGGGTGCCAAAAGATAACCAGCTTCCCAGAATTAAAGGAAGATTATATTTAAAGTTGTTGCATATATATAGATTTTTCTGCAAATTAAAGAACGCTGGCTCTCAGCAATCTTTTACAAAGGAAGAGCAACATGGGGTAGTTATTTTAGCTGGGTTCAAAGGGGAGGAGGGAACTCTACCTGACCTGAGGATGTAGTTACTGCATTACATGTGCACTTTAGTTCAAGCTGGAGCCAGCATAATCTTCTCATTTTCCTGTGTTATGCCTCTGGTTCAGATGTGAAGTTTGAAAGCAGGATTTCAAGAGTTAAAAGAAACACACTGCAGGAGAGTCAGACTATGAGACTGAGATTATACAGCTGGTATGAATTCTTATATGAGTAATCTGTTTTTCCAATATAACCTTAGATTTTCACTAGATATTACAAGGGAAAGATAATAAAATAGTGTGGAGAAAAGAAAAGGCAACAGTAGCCATACTATGATCTTGTCAATAAAGCACTAAGGATTCAATTAAATCTAACGGAACAAAGCCCATTTCAGAAATAGTAAGATTTTAGTCCATCAAAAGAAAATTACCATTTTCTAGTCTCATTCCTGCCATGCCCACAGGCTCTGACAGCACTTTCAGACAGCACTATTAATCCTCCTCAGCAGCGTGGTACATGCTGACCATGACAGAGAGGACTTTCTTTGTACAAACACTGATGGAACTGGGAAGCGGTGGAGAAGACAGGCAAGGCAGGAAGTCCTAGGACACACTCCGGCACCAATGCTTTTTTGTTTTCCTCCAAGCTAGAAATCTGTATCCACATATTCCCTTGTACCCTTCAGCACCTTCCAGTTTAAAGCCAGTCTCCAGCCTTTGAGTTATAGCTTGTCAAAGATCTCAAAGTTCTTGGCAGAAAGATCACTTCTAATTCAAGTGGTACACTCCCCAAAACAGTTTTCTTGCAGGAAAACAAGTGAGAACTCTTTGCACCCTTCTGAGAAACTAAGCTAACTATAAAATTCTCCTATGATCACTTAAGTTTTCCAAGCAGAATTCAGTGTTGAAGTTATTCTGCAACTGGCCTCCTTCTGCTCCTTGGACACCCTTAGGCCACGCACCCCGTGTGAAGTACGGCTGAAAGAGTTTTAGCCCTTTGTAATTTGCCTCACTGTTCAGTTTTGGAGAAAGTGTCACTCCAGAACACAGGGCAGAGAGACACCACACAGACCCAGCGTGCCCACTCTCCTGCACTTGCAACCATGGAACATGATGAAAGTCTGCAGGATTCACAGAGCTGTTCATCCATTCTCTTACCCCAGACCCTATGCACAGACTTAAGCTTTTTATTATGTAAACTTACTGCTGTGTTTCTTCCTATGGTAAGATGCCCTAGATTCTCACACTAGTGCAGAGATACAGAGGCAGCAAAGTGTGGCCATCAGGGCTCCAGGAGAAGAGGAACAGTGTGGTCAGCCTATCCCAAAAGAAATTTCCTTCTGTCCCCAGAGTCTGCAACCCATCTCAGGCCAAGCCCTGGGTAAGGAAGTGGTTCAGTTCTAAACCCCCTCCCAACAGTCAGAGCGCTGACTGTTTCCACACGGTCAGTCTTCAATGCTTCAGAAAGAAAAACACTACAAAGACCTTACACGGGAGAGTAAGAATAATACTGTCCCTTCTCTTACCCATCCCAACTCCAACAGCAAAATCCATGAAACAAATGCTGTAAGGCTGCTGAAATCCACCACCTTCCCATCAGATGTTTTCCCAGTACTAAGTCTTTCCTATAACCACAGTGGGATCTACTCTGCAAAGCACTTTGGTTCTTTGTCTCCACTACACCGTCCAAAACTTTCTTGTGAGAAGTTTCTTTGCTTTAAAAGAAGTCCAAAGCTTTAAAGGCACATGAGTCTTACTCTGGGATATTTCACCAGCTTGTTTAATATTTAAAGCAAGCTGTAATTTATTCTTCCGTTGTAAAAATCAAGAAGACTTTGAAGACCCACTTATATTGATTTAGTGTACAGCCACACTATCATTCATCCTAAATAGCTCTTTTCACTTCTTTGTTTTTACCCCCAACAAATGGGATTTTATGAACAAGCATGTTCACTAAAATCATGTACCCTCTCAATCTTCTTCTTGCTAGGCTAAAAGAAAAAAAAATTTTAATTTTCTCTGATGAGACAAGTTATCTATTGTCCTAATCATCTTCATAACCTCTGTCTACATTCATTCATCTTTTTTTATTATGGTAACTAAACCGCTCCCCGCTCTAAATAGAGGCATTATTAATTCTATTTTCCTGTCTTCTCCTGAAGATAAATTGTGCTCCACATCTTTAATCCCACTGCTGCTATCAGATGCACAGATGCCTTTGGTTCGCAATCCCCTGCTGCTGACCAAGGCACCCAGACTTCCCGCTCCACTCCTGTCCCCACCGCAAAAGGCTCCAAAGCCGGGATGTTTCCCTAAGCACACACAGGCTTTGGATTCTGCTTCCCTCATTTCTCCAGTTCAGTAATTCCACTGATCTACCACAAGAGCAGAAACACTTCCCCAGTGCATGGACTGTGTATAACCAGTAAGTTGAGAGCTTCTCTCTCCTTGCTGTTGTTTGTGCTACTGAGAACTCAGTCCTCCCCCAGGCACTGGCAGCAACAACCCTTCCCTCTCTTGCATCTCATTTTTCACCATTTGCTTCTAATTTCCTCAAAGGTTTGGTTGGTTTTTAATTTCCTTACGAAGAGCTGCTCTGCTAGACCTGACGGAACACTGGCACTATGACAGGCACAGGCTCGTCCCCAGTCACGGTGCCACAGCGGGTACACAAACAGTGGGTGGTGGGCACGAGTCTGATGATCACCCACCCAGCTTCAGATAACTGACACTGCTCTCCACGCGACGCACCAGAGCTCACGCAAGCTGCACAGTTATAAGGGAGGAAGAAGTTAAGTGACACAGAGGTGGAAGTTCTTTCACTCCAGCACCTCTGGGCTATGAAATCCACCTCCTCTGTCAAAGGTCAACAGCGCAGGGAGGTTCTGGCACCCAGTCTACATGTAGCCTCAAAGCCAAGCAGGGGCCAAGTGAAAGAGTCATCGTCATGGCTTTTATACCCCTCTCTCCTTCCTACCAGCTTCTCACTGTAATATACAGCTACAAATTCAACTCAGAGAGAGCTTTGGGAGACAAAGGGAGATGGCCAACCTCTTTTCAGTGGCCTGTGGGGACAGGACTAGGGGCAATGGTCACAAGCTGGACCACAGGAGGTTCCACACTGATGTGAAAAAGAACTTCTTCCTGGTGAGGGTGATAGAGCACTGGGACAGGCTGCCCAGGGAGGGGGTGGAGTCTCCTCTGGAGATATTCAAGACCTGTCTGGACCCCGGCCTGTGTGACCTGCTCTAGGGAACCTGCATTGGCAGGGGGTTGGACTGGATGTTCTGTGGAGGTCCCTTCCAGCCCCTACAATGCTGTGAGTGTGTGAATCAGGGAACTCTTCAATCCCGAGGACTGAGCACAGCTTCCCCGCTCACTAACATTACTAAGAGCCATTTGGAGGTACTCACAAATGAGCTGACTCTCGATCCTGAGCAGCAGTTGAGCAAGCACTAAGAATTAAAGGCTTCAAGACAAAGGGGTCTCCTTTGCTCTTGTTTGTTGTTGTTAAATTAAGCCAACTCAATTAGCCCCTTCTATTGCCGCCTTCTTATGTTGATCTTTCTTTGGTCTGTCAACCAGGCTCGTCCGGAACTTAAAACCATTTTCAACTAATATTTCATCACTGTGCAACTTCAGCTACAAACAAGTAATTAATGCTAATGAGTTTTCCTTTTTTTGCAGCAGCAGCCGCCACCATTAATACCAGTTGACTGGGTTTCACTGAAGCATAGAAAAGGCTCATGACTGGAAGAAGGATAAATGATTTATGAGCAACAATATTTACTAGTGCATATTTTAAAGTCAGCTCCATAGGCTTTTCTTGCAGGTCTTCTCCAAGAAAGTAAAAAAGAAAATTATAAAAATCAACACTAGATGTGGGGGAGGAAGCCTGGAATACTTAATCAAGGTCCTCACATTCTGTTTGTTGCCATTTACATTCTGCATATTTAAGACACCCAGCTTTGTCAAGTCAACACTCAGCTCTTCCTCCTACAATGCTGGTTTGTATGCAATCAAATATTGAAGAAGTTATTGACATATCTGAGATGTAGCTCCATAACAACTGTAGGCTGAGGGGTGGAGGGGAGAGGTACCTTTTAGCCTAAGCCTAATTTGAAATGCTCTTCAAAGAATCAGCCCTTCTGCTCCTCTTCTCAGTCTCTAACTGGGACATCCCACTTTCACTCCTGCCCAGTTCACAATATTCTTCAAGGGAACAAGCAAGACAACACAAGAATCTATGCAGCTGGAGAGGTACTGGGCCATATGAAATAACAGCAAAAGGGAAACAGGAATGGTTCTACTTACTCTGAAAAAACCCATAGTTTTACAAGCCATCAGACACACAGCTCTTACCTTGCTTACGGACATCTTCCACGGCTGCCACCAGCTCCTCCTTAAGGAACTGGCTCTCCTTTGCAATTTTGTCTCCTTTCTCCAGGAAATTCTCTGTTGCTTGTTCAACTGAAGCAGCCAGAACATGGGCTTTTTTAGAACGCCCCCGCTTTTTATTAGAAGGGCCCTTGTTGCTAGTGTTCACCAGCGTTGTTACCTGAAGGCACAGATGGAGACAACCAAAAACCAACTTCATGAAACATCAAACAAAGGCCATGTGTTATTTTTTCTAGATGGGGTATCATCAATACCTGCACTATTGACAGCTCCAAAGTTGAAAAACCTCACTGAAGGTGTTTTGCACATCCCTTTGAACATTACCATGCTGCTAGATTCTGTAGATGGACATTATAAATTCAGCTAAACAACTTACAGATCTTCCTTATCAGCAGCAGGCCTGAAAATCTTATTTTAGGATAATAGATCTATTTGTATCGTTGATAAACAGCAACCCCAGTAACAGGCCAAAGCTATCTGACACCACATGAAAAGAATCCAAGTTGCAGATAATTACTTGGGACAACTCTCCAGGCATAAAAGATCCCAAACAAGATGTAGCAACACAGTATCTTTTCAGTCCTAATGGGTGCCACAGCNATAAAATAAAATAAAATAAAATTCCTACAGTTCATTTTTTCCCTAAAACAACTAAAATCAAACTCTTACAATCCTCCCACAACCACCAAAATCTTCTAAGCTTTATGTTTTTGACTGAACCCCTGCTAGGAGCTAGTCAGCAGTGAGCAGATGACCACCAGACACCCCATTAGCTCGGGATCAGGATCCATGCCCTTCCATCAGAAGCAGAGAGATGTCACAGAATCCACACACACTTTTCTATTTGCTTCCCCCCCAACACCCCCACACTCCCCTTGGTTAAGTCTAGGAAAATGCATAAAGCTACTTCAGAGGGACATTAAATTACAACACTAAAATATATTACTAGTCCAGAAAGCCCAAGGACTGCTGACACAAAGGTCCTCAGAGCTGAATCCATCTTCTCAGCAGGTTGATTCAGAGAGGGAAGCCATCAGCTGGGAATAGCACTGCAGTTCACGGGGAGCGTTTCTATTAGCTAGGCTCAGTTCATCATGTACTGCACAAAGAACAAGTTGCAACAAGGCAACTTACCCTACTTCCCTCTCTGTACTTTGCCAGTCACATCATTCACATAATTTGGGATTTCCAGAACAGCCTATTGTGCTACTTGGAGAGTAAGTCATATTCTGAACTTGGACAGAAAGGTCTATAAACAAGTTTGCTCAGTTAAGTTTGCCAAATTACAGTAATTTTTCTTATGACAAGACTCCACCAGTAACTCTGGCTAAAAAGCTACAAAGTAGAAGATCCAACTGCCCCTCCAAGTATCTGGAGAGAACACATGGCAACTACAGATGGCAGCTTGGCTATTAAAGGAATGTTCATACTGGAAACAGAACCTGATGGCTGCAGTTTGTGCTTAGCAGGAGTTGTGACCAGTTCATATGGCCATTTTAAAATCTTTGTAATTCAGGAAAACAATGCTAAAGAAGTGTCTCTAATCCACTTGCTCTTCCAGATCTCCTAGAAACTCTCTCCCAAGAACCTTCCAAGTGCCCAATACACATAGCTTATGTTTACCACATTTATTCTAGCTCTCCTACATTCTCCAGTACCTTTCTCTGGACAATACAGACCATGCAGAAACAAGCTTTTACTCACAAACTCAGCATAAAGCATAGATGGAAATTAAAAGAAAGCACATGTATCTCATAAAAAATAAACTGTAACAGTAATATACTCCATACAAGCATACTTCTCAGGTGGAACTCTGTTAGGAGGGGTCAGTAATGTATTTAAAAGAGAAGGCAGTTCTAGACAGGTTGCAAACATCCCTCACCACCCAAACCAGAGGTGAGAAACAGTACAGCAGCATCTCAACTTTCACTACTGACATGCACACTTGTAAGTGAAATTCTGTCTCTTCTCAGGTGCTCAAGCAGCACAGTCCTCCTAGATTCATATAACACTGTTACAATTGAACTCAAAGAAACTTTCCCATCAGTTACTTAAAATCCATCAAAATAGGTAATCGTTCTTGTCAAGGGTGTTTTTTGCACCTCCTCCCTTTTTTCCCTACCTGTGTAACAAGTGGCTCAAGTAGTCTTTCAACAGCCAGTGTTCTTATCTCCAAGCTTTTGGGGTCCCATTTGAAGTTAACGTTGCCTGCAGTAACGGCAGTCATTTCTAGAAGAGAACAACATGAATACAATTTATTATTATTACTATTAATGCTGACTGAATGGGTTTTTTTAATAAATTTGCATGGAATCTATGAAACACACAACACGTCTATTTGGTGTAAAAGGTTGTCTCCATAAGCATCATTTTTGGTTCAACTGGCAATAGGGGTTTTTCTGAAGGTCAAACCACAGCCCCTTGTCATGACAATATAGAACATTACCTCTATGTTTTGGTTAGAACGTAAAAACAAATCCAAACAAAACCGCACCAAAACCTGTTCAAAAGCCACACTATTTTTTCAAAGCAATGACAAGAAGGCAAGACCTGGGTCTACTCATGAGAGGTCCCCAAGCACCAAGTCAGGACCTCCCAGGTAACTTTACCCAGGAAGACATAGGCAAAGCAAGTAATCCCTTTCACAACTTCTGCGGCCTGGAGACACAATCCAAGGTCTCAGGGGAGCAGAAGGGTGCACCTCAAATTCAACAGTACCTGAAGGCTTCCAGTATTCTCAGCTCCACCACGAGTCACTGCCCCAAACACTTTGTCAAAGGATGAGCCAGGCTCTAACTCTACTCCTCCAACCTACCCATTCATCCAACTCACCTTTTGAATGTACAAAGGTGAAGTCAACAAATATAAGCCCTACAAAGCCAGAAAATCCAGTCTATTCATATTTATTGGCAGACATATCTACTATACTTCCTCATAACATTTACATAGGAGGGAAAAGCAGATTTGCATGAAAAGATCTGTTAAAAGCTGTCACTGAGCTGTTTCTTCCCATTACAATTTTATTTCAACATCCCAATAGAACAGCAAATATGATTATGGGAAAAGTTTAGTGAGACTGCTAAAATAGCTCTGCTTTTTAAGCCAGTAGTCTAAAAAAAATAAAAATAAATGAACTACAACAGAGCACTAAACTGACACTATGATGCTGCACAGCACAACATAGCAGTAACTAGAACCATAATTTCAGTAAAAAGTGGATTTAAGTATTCACAGGTTCATAAAACCAGTTCATAGCACTTCAGACTTAGATTCCAGCTCTTCCTCTTTGGGTTGCCCTCAAAATTCCAGACCAGATTAAAACCAGGCTTTTAAGTTTTTATTTTTAAAAATGCCACAAGAAATAAATTTCCGAAGTCTCCCTTCCCCCCTTTCCTCAGGAGCTGTGTAACATTGTTCTCAAGCTCATTAGTCAATATTGTAACATCTTCCTCTGGACAGGGCACTGCCTGCATAGCATCTCAGCCAGCAGATTGCTCTGACAGCACCAGATGTCCCCGAGCTGCCAGACGAACACAACGTCCCATTATTTTTAAGAAGCAGGAGGCAAAGCACTAATTTTGGTAACCAGTGATGTTTACAACACATACCAACAACCAACCGTTCCATGCTGACAGTTACACATGCGGGGACGGCCCCGATGCGGCTGCTTGTTTCCTGCTGAAGGATCAAATCTCCCAGGCACTCGAAAAGCAGAGCCTGGGAGAGCCTAGCAGAGCCCAGGCTCAGCATGACCCAGCTACAGCCAGCACCCTCACGGCAGGATGACCCCACGGCGTCCCACCCACGCTCTCCCACCACCGGCACGGAGGGTGAAGCTCTCCGTACACCGCTGAACACGTCTTTGCCCTGAAAAGCCTACACGCTGTCAGACAACTTGGCAAGGTGCAAATCCACCTAACCTGCATTCAGCTTTCCACTTACGCCTACACTCCAAGTGCCTACACTGCTGGAGAGGAGAAAACTTAAAAACCTGAAAGCTTTACAAAAAAACCCAACAGGAATTGGAAGAGCCTGACCCATGCCAGCACAGATACAACACTGCTGGCCCTTCAAACCCGAAAGCTTGACGGTGCTGGTGAAGGATCACAGCTCCCGCAGCAGCAGGCATGCCAGGCTGCAACCCCAAAGACCCCCAGGTCTCTGGCTGCAGGAGGGCAGAGGATGGCCAACTCCTCTTCCTCGCCCTACCTCTGACACTCACCACAAAACCCTTTGAACTCACTGCCCATCCTTCCCTCCCAGTCTCTTTCTTCTGCCGGTCCAGCTTTGCACTGGCTTGTGCTATGGCCTGATGCTGACACAGGGCAAGCCGTGAAATGCCCTTCACTCCCATGAGGTCACATCTTACCCTCCACAAGGAATTTCCCCAGTTCCTGATCTGCTTCATACATAAGAAACCAGAAAAAAAAAACCAAAAAACAACCCCTATATCAGAAACCATTTCTCTTTCTGAGAAACATACCCAGGGCTCCAGAAAGCCCATTAGGTTTCTACATAAAAGCTGTTTCTATGTATGTAATGCTGTTATGCATCTTGCAGAAATGAAGTGCAGGACAAGATAACCATGAGAAGATACATTAATTGTATTAGTAGGATAATGAAGGCAATTCATCTGAAAACACGTTAGCATGATAGCTCACGAACTGGCCAAAAGTAATGGTCTATAAAACTACTTAGTATGAACTTCACTGAAATTTATCTAAAAAGCATAGGTGGGTATTGAGTACTCTGTTTGGTAGTAACGACACAGGAATCATCTGTAGGGTGTAGTAAATATGTTTATTCAATTAAATGCTTGTGCAGAATACAGTAACAGGCTGTAACTTACCCACGCAGGTGTGAATGGGGTGGGTTTAGGGGATAAAAGGACAAAGGCTGGGGCCACATTAAAGCAGGGCTGCACTGCTGCCAGGAGACAACTCCAATTCTCTGGGACCAGTCCTCTCCCTGCAACTGCTCAAGCTCCTGCCTCGCCAAATACAAATATGGTGACAAGTAGTAAACCCCATCAGAGGGTAGTGAAACAGAGTGCAAACTGCCAGCTCCTGGAGAGTGCACGATTCCCACAGCGCCTGCAGTCATAAATGACATCCTCTGGAGGATGGAGCCAACTGCAGGCCAGCATAACGTGGGTTTCAGACAGCTGGGACAACCCAGAAATGGGTTCTCCATGCCACACACCTCCTGGGCACAGGACACACAGCAGCGTGTGCTCAAAGCAGGGCTCCCAAGGACAAAGCAGCACAGACCACACAGTGCAAGAGATGCTGAATCTGGAGCACTGGAATATATAGAAAGACACCACCGCACAAGGAGTTGTGGTTGCCCAGCCTGTGGTTTCATAAGCAGGAGAGCTGCTTAAAAGCCAACATTCGTCCTCCCACACCCCTCTAGGAACTCATTCCATCTTCACGTCACACCCCCTCTGTACTGGCACAGCTTTCCCCACGGCTGAGCGATTAACCAGATGGGGAGGAACGGATTTGGCTGGAGGCAAAAAAAGGATCCATTTTTGCTGGGTGGGCCGAGATCCCCATCTGGTTCACTGTGCCCATACCAAAGCGAGAGGAACCAGCAAGGCAAGAGGAGGCAGCTACATCAGCTGGCACTGCTGGTAAAGCCCTTCAAGCAGAGACATGGGGCACAGTCTGATGCCACAGCAGAGATGAATGAGGCACCACCGAAAACAGAGCAACAAGTGGAGTCGCTGCAGAGATCCACCTAGTGAACACCACAAGAAGCTCCAACCTTAAACCCTGCTCTCAGCCCATCACATTAACTGTAAACCCATTGGGTTATTACACTGATGATGGTGCTCATTATTGTCATATATGGGTCAAGAGCAATGCAGTTCTATCTTATGAGGGTTTATTGTGCTTGCAAGGACATGAGAGTTCAGAAGCAGCTGCTCCCAGACTTCCACACTGAACTTCCCTACACAACTCCAGTGAATTAGCAGCTCTGCAAGCAAAGACCTCCCAGGACAACTCAGCACTTGCTTTACACAAAGATCTCTGCAGCAGCTAAAGCTTTCCAAGAGGTTCCTGTTGCACTTTATGCTACTTTAAGTAATTGCTGCCACAAACCTGCCTTGAATGCACACCCACACTGGCACATACCCGATGCAGAGCCACTTCAGGGACCTTAAATGGTCCCAGAGCAGGCCAGCAGCTATAAAGATTACCCTGCCAGTTTCACAGTCCTGACAGGGGGTGGGACAGCACAGGGAAGAGGATGGGGCAGCAGCAGCCGGGATAGGAGCTCTGTCCCCAGCTGCAGCCCTGCCCAGGAGAGGTGAGGGCACAACCTGAGCGAGGGATGTAGTGAACTGCTTGGGGCTGCACTGCTATACCACACGGGAGGAGCTGGCCTGCTGGAACACACTGAAGTGATACTCACACACTGCTCTTCCCAAAAGCCCCAACTACAGGTCGTAGCATTTTCAAGAGCTGGTAACTTGGGGCTTTAAGAACAGCTCAGATACCCACTTACAGAGTACTGGCAAGCAAGCAATGCGCAGGAATGCAGTGCTGCGGCTTCTGGGCAGAAGTGTCCTGAAGGCACCCGGGCTTCACAACACGCCGAGAAGGAGCAGCCTGGACAGCCAGCTCTGCACACCAACAGAAGCACAGGAGAAGGCCTCCTGGTTCTGCTTCTCCAGGTTGGTCTCCCACAGGCCTGAAGGCAGTGCTGCCTGATCTCAGGCACTGCTGAGCTAGGACACAGGACCTTCTCTGTACCTGGAGACCCTGCAGGCTCCCAACCTGTGGACCAGGACTAACACCTTTTGGTTTCACAGCATGAGGTCTGACTGTCCACCTCCTGTGCTGCAATCTAAAGTCCCACCACCTTGTGCTGCCTGAAGAGTCTTTTTACATGCCATTTCTGTCAGTCTTCTGAACTTCTAGCCATTCTGACAGCTGCTTTCTAAAAGCTTTACCTACACCCACTGCTCTCTTTCTCAGCAAAGACAGCACACAAGCAGTGGTCTCACTCCCAGACTGGGGGCTAACCTGGGCCAACCACAACAGACCACGTGCTTGTCCTGGGTTCGGCAGGGATAGAGTTAATTTTCTTTCCAGCAGCTGTTGCAGTGCTGTTAGGGTGGCAGAAGAGCTGATAACACACCGATGTTTTTTAGCTGTTGCCAAGCAGTCAAGGACTTCTCGGCTTCTCCTGCCCTGCCAACGAGAAACTGGTGGGCACCAAGAAGCTAGGATGTGGCACAGCCAGGACAGGTGACCCAAACTGGCAAAAGAGAGTATTCCAAGCCAATGAAGTCATGCTCAACATAAAGTGGGGCTAGTCAAGGAGAAGCACATTTCTCCAGGGCACACAGTTTGGGGATGGTCCAGCTTCAGGATGGCTCTGAGCTGTAC
>VXBZ01001034.1:57027-67490 GCA_013399135.1 Heliornis fulica | reverse complement strand
CCCAGCCCAGCTCCCTCAGCCTGTCCTCACAGGGGAGCTGCTCCAGCCCCTGAGCATCTTCATGGCCTCCTCTGAACCCTCTCCAACAGCCCCACATTTCTCTTGACTTGGGGGCTCCAGCTCTGGACACAGGACTGCAGATGGGGCCTCCTGAGGGCAGAGCAGAGAGACAATCCCCTTCCCATCCCTGCTGGCCACCCCTCTGCTGATGGAGCCCAGGAGACCACTGGCCTTCGGAGCTGCAAGAGCACACTGCTGGCTCACATTCAGTTGCTCATCCATCAGGACCCCAGGTCCTTCCCAGCAGGGCTCCTCTCCAGGAGCTCTTCTCCCAGCCTGTGTCTATGGGATTCCTCTGGCCCAAGCACAAGACCTTACACTTTGCAGTGTTAAACCCCATGAGGTTCACCCGGGGCCACCTTTCAGTCTGTCCAGATCCCTCTGATGGATTCCTTTCCCTCTGTTGCGTCAACTGCCCCACTCAGCTTGGTGCCATCAGCAAACCTGCTGAGGGTGCATTCAAGTCCATCATCAAGTGGACAATGCTGAGCTATCCCAAATCCCTAACCAAAGAGCATGGTAACATAAAGAACATTTTATACCCAGGAAGATATTCTCCATTTAACACCCTTTCTGCTACCCACCTAGCTGTTACCCATTCTGTGCAGATGACTGTGCTGAGGTACAGTAATACACACTCAATCGCATTATTTTGCAGCTTATTTCATTCCCTCGTATTTTAAGTAGTCACAGTCATTTTGAATGATAATCCTGCCCGCTACCTGCTCGCAGGCTGTCTTTGGATATTCTCTGTGATGTAATGAGAACATCCTTCATTCCACCACACAAGTCACAAGAACATGTACTCACAGCAATCATCCAGCTTCATCTGCCAGCTAGGATGCAAACCAGCTTCCCTGTTCCCAAGGGAATCCTTTTCCTTTCATTTGCTTTGCCCCCTAAGTAACCCAACTCATCTGATAACTAGCAGGGATTCTCTACACCTGCTGTGGGTGGAGGACAAGACAGATAAAACATCTGTGGGAATTGGGTATCCAACACACACTGTTAACATAAGCCCCGTGATCGTTCCCAGTCCGAAGGATGTTAAGGCACACCGCATTAAACCCACCTCTCGTACATGGGTTTCATGACCCACTGACAGTTCACAACTGGGTTTTTCTCTGAATACCCTTAGCTACATTAAAAACAGTTGTGCCACCTCCCAACAGCTTCCAAACTGCTGTAACACTGAGGATTCAAGGAACTTATTTCCATTCCAAAACCAGAAACAGCAGATTTTCATGTCTTTGTTTTGGTCTAACTGCCTGAAGAGGGTGGAAGGCCTGCTCGGCACAAGCAGCTTCACTGTGGTGGAACTGGGACCAGAGCAGTGATTTCACAGTTACAGATGAGCTTGGTTTTGGAGACACCGGTGCATTAGGTTCTGATCATTTCATTTTTGCCAGGATTGCTTCGCTCAAAGGAGCTATAAAGGAGGTGCATAGCAAGCCAAATCACACCAAGCATGGGCAAGCACTGGCTTATTTATGTCACACTAAGGCTCCAGCTCATGGTTCGCATCTTAAGCGTGCAGGAACCAAACTGAGAGCCACTTAGCTGTCCAGATGGCTAACCCAACACATCCAAACAAACATCCAATTTCTCCAGAGTTTTCAAAACTCAAGCAGGATCCCTGATATGTAAAGGAAACTGGTGGTGCATCAAGGCTCTGCTTTAGAAGACACACATGTTTTCTGGGGGTTTGGTTTTTTGGGGGCTTTTAAAGAAAAAGATCAAACGCTACAATAAACAACACACAACATCTATATAATTAAAGTTAATTTTAAGACTCTAGCTGAAAAAGGACGTTTGGGAAAGGGGCATGATGTGTCATTAGCAGTGAGCTATCAATAACAAATCCACTCATTCTGTCTTCACAGTAATATTGATTCATTTCACTCTGAATACCAGCAATACTAACGCCACAGAGGATATCCTGACAAATCTAGCTATTGCTTGTTTGGATTTAGAATTGCTGTAATTTAGCTGTCTGCTTGTGCATGAAGACCACAGTGCTCTGGCCAGGCAGGAAGGCAGCATACTTGCACTCAAGTAAAAAGCACCAACATTCATACCAGCAGTGATGGTAACTTCAAACTCCCAACCCCTCTCGCAGCCACATCTCTCACACTTGCACTTGTACAGCCAGCACTGTCAAACCAAACAAGGGCCCTGGCCTGGAGAGAGGGACAGCAGAGCTCAGGTGAGATTGTACATCTGCCAGACCACTTTGATTCAACTGCAGAGAGCCCTTCCAACCTCACAGTGTCTCTTCCCACCCCTGAGGCAGAAAACTGTGCAAAGCTTCCCTCATATCTTCAGGAAAGAAAGGAAGAACAGCTTACTGCCTCTCTCGGAGCTACAGGACACATTTCAGAGCCTAGAGATACACAGCTAGGAAAGATGTAATAATTAGGCTGTGGCTATAGATTACAGCTCTCCAAACCCTGAACTGCATTAGCGCAGGTACCAGTAACCAGGTCTAAGTCAGGAACGAACGAACTCAAGAAGGTCAGCCTTCTAACAAATTAATTCTTGCCACAAGTATTCCTCAAATAAGAAAGTTTGTTATAAATTAGCCTGCTTTATCAGTTGGCACAAGAATTTGCCAGTGCTGCAACATTAGTTCTTGCTTAGCTTGCAAAAAGCCACCGATGGCTGGCAATAAAAGGAAACCTGGGTTTGTTCTGATCCTCTCCAGTGCTCAGTGTGCAATAAAAAGTACCACTTGAACTACAGAGTCAGAAACAACCAGAATCTGACTCCATCAAACAGTATTTTCCATCCCTAAATTGACATGTTGTCATGCAATACCCTTCAGTGTGTTTTGCTGACCACATCTCCTCAGTTGAGACCTTCCTTATCAGCTTATAAGCAGTCAGGAATATACAAATATTGGAGATGTCTGAGCTGACATGCATCTTGAAGAAAATGAGACCCCTATAATTAGAGGTCTGATAAGAAACAATTTGCTTAAATGTGGAGGAAACAGACAGCCTTGTATCAACAGAGACTAAAGAGAGTATTCTCTCTCAACTGCATGCCCAGCACAGTAGCAGCTAGAGACTATGTAAGAAAAATTCATAGTGCTACAGGAGTGAAAAATAAAGCTTTCCTCATTTGCAAAAGCTCCTAAAAGAAGAGCACCCACCGAAGCAAAGGAGAACTTGAGTGTAAAGATCTTCAGAGTAAAATGTTTTCTAAAGTTTTTCTTGACAAAAAGTAATTTAAAATTCCTTTTCCAGTCCTTCGCTTTGATTCAGGAACACTGTCAGTCTTCTTTAAAAATTGCAAAGCAATTATTTTTTGAAGAAAAAAAAAAAGAAGGAATAACAAAGCTCACAAGTGATAAGGCTGAGAATTTCACTTTATGCTCACGGCAACCTTCAACAACATCTCTCAGCTATAAACAATGAATTAGTTTCACAGGAAGAAGAATTGCACCATCACTGCACGCCCCCGACAACTCTCAACTTGCAGCTCTACCAACACATGCTGTGAGTTAAGAAGGAAAAAAAAAAAACCCAACACAAAAACAAACCCCAGGAAGAAGAGCTAACATGAATGTAAGGCACAAGCGTTGTTTGCTTGAATTAAGCATCTCCTAAGATGACTGCAGTTATCTGGAAGCATAGGTAAGGCAGGATGCTCTAACACACCTCACTTCTCTGCCTGCAAAGGGCCACCAAGGCCACAGGGCACTGACTGATAGGAAGAACCTTGTCCCTTCTCTGGAAGAGTGGAGCAAGAATAATAAAACCCCACCACTGAGATTAATTTCTGGATGCTCACCAGTTACCTGCAAAGCCCTAAACACCTTCTGTCAAGTACAAACGCGCCGAGGGTGCACAGCGGTGCATGAGAAGCAGAGCTGACAATGATCCGCCTGGACAGGAACCCTTTCAAGTCACTGCCTTAGCATATGGATGACCAATTAAAACCACTTTTGTTTAGGGGAAAAAAAAACCCCAACACAAAACCAGCACATCAAAAAAACCACCTACACATATCTCACTGACCCACGCACATTTCATAAGATCAACAGGAAGGAACCGGAAGGTTTGAGAGGAGTCATTGCTTGGCTGGTCTTACTGGAAAAAAAGGGGATTTTAAGCTATTAACAGCCATTTACTGATTGGAAACCAACTTATAACTGACTAAAGACATATTTTTCCATCTCCACCCCTTCTCCTCACCCCCAGGAACAGGAATCAAGACAAAGCTACCAAACAAAAAACAGATGAGCTAAGAAATCCTGTTCAGTTGGCTTTGCACCAGCTCTTCGCCTCTGGTTCTGCTGAACACTGCATCTTTCACTGTAACCCCTGACTTTTCCCTGGGCCCACGATAATAGTCTGGTAAATGTAATCAAATTGTCTTCAATTCCTGCAGACTAACTACAATGGCTTAAAACACCTGATGCTAAAGTACTGATGCACACAGACCAGAAGTTAAGTTTTTTTTCTTGAGGCTTTAAACTTGCACAACCTTGCGTTAATTTGGTTTTGCTACAAATAAACTTTCTATATTTTTCCCCCACTGTTTATTACATCTTACATCATTATTTTTCCCCTCCCTAACCCCAGCTGGGAGGAGGGGGAACATCCAAACAATTGTATTTCAGTCTTCACTGTGCCAGTACAAGATAAAGCATTGTGGCTGAGGACTTACTGGGCAGAAGCGTGGTGGAGTAACAAAGATACATTCACCTTCCTAAAAGCCTTCCCCACATCTCTGCTTTCAGGATGCAGCATTCAGGGTTACTTAGGAAATGCATTTCCAGCTGTAACAGCACTGGTTTGTAATTAAACACATCTTCCAAAGGGTAGAAGTGGCAGTAACTACAAAGCCATACTTTGTACTGAAATTTAAACCACTCCAGAGCTTTTCATACAGCCAAACCAGATCCTTCTGTTTTACTCTCTCAGGAAATATGCCATGCCTTTCATTTCACTCGTACCTCGTGAGAAGCCTTTCAACTGTCAAGCAGGTTTCTATGATTTCAGAGAAATTCAGCCACTGAACTGAGCCTATTGAATACAGCGGAGGGACGGGCGGCCCGAACGAGTCTGCCAACACCGGGCTCCAGCCGTGAGAGCCGCCGGACAGATCTGCGGGACAGAAGTCAGCCTGGGCTCCGACTCCTGGCTCGGGACGCTCCGACCCTGCAGGAGCCTGGCACAGCCCTCAGGAAGCAATGCTACTTGACTGCCCTTTTCTCATTTATTGCTGGTTTGATTGCTTGCCCGTTGCTCTCCCTTTAAGGGTGGCTTTATACACTGACACCACCCAAGAGAAAGGTGGGGGAAATGCGGGGAAGCCAAACGATTGCAGGGGTCAATAAAGAGAGAGGTGGCAACGGTCAAAACTTGTGATGGGGGAACTAGAGGACACCAGACACTGCCCAAAGGAACCAGAGGATACTGCTCAACAGCATGACCAGCAGCAGGAATGGAAGCAACCCCCTGAGTTCCTGTCTTGTTCCCTCCTCCTGGTGTTGTTAATAGCCAGCTTTGCCAAGGCCAGGTAAAGGGCTTGTAACTCAGGGCCTCAGACAAGGACTAGACTAATAAAAGGTTGACAGGGATCATGGAGACGGGACACTAGGCTGGATGGACCTCTCAGCTATAGTAATCAGATTGCACCAAATTCTCTGCACAGCTTCTGGTTCATTGTTCAACTTCTCATCCTTTAAATGAATAATTTATTTACATTTTAAGATGTTTCAACTATGAAACACCTGGCCATCAGACACTGCCTGAAATTACCTTCATGGTAAATTGTACATGAGGTTTATCTGAGACTTGTCACTTGCATACATGTCCACTGTCCATCATGAACTATCCAGACCTTGAGAAATGTTTCAATATCAAGCAATAAGACTTGCAGGTTTAAGTCACACTAAAGGGAATTAGTTTACAAGTAGTTTACAAAGATGCACTTGGAAGAAAGCAGTTAAAGAACAGGGCCTTGATTAGTTGCATTTACAGAGAGGAACTCCCACCTGCACCTTCATACTTCTCAGCACACCACCAGTTCTGCCCTTCGCTACTCAACCACATCGCTTCTGAATTTGCCACTCTAGTTAATTAAAAAAAACACACCACTATTTACCCATCTACAGCATCAGACAAAGATCTTAACAGCACTTTGCAAAGATGAACACCTGCCTGCTCAGTGTTACACAGGTTAGCACCACTGTACAGGCGTAAAGCTCGGGCTTGTTTCCATTAAAAATCAAACCGGCTTGTCCAGGTACCTCTGCAGAGCTGCCGAGCCAGTACAGCCCTCGTGCAGACCGTTTATTTAACTGGATCCTCTGTGCTGAGTTTGTGTCATCCAGGAAGATAGGGAAAGAAGAATCTCCCCCTCAAAGCCTTAGATCTGCATAGATAGCACATATAAAAGTACCCAGAATAAAACAGGGAACGAAAGCTCTCTGAAAGGCAGCGGAGGAGGGGGGAACCACACATCCCAGTAGGGCCACAAGATCCCAATACCATTAATTCTTATTATTAACTGAATTCTTTTTTAACTGAAAAGAAAGAAGTTTAGTAGGTACCTAAACACCTCTCAGTCCTGTGCTGAACAACGGCAAGGACAGAGGCATCTGACCTATACTGTCTCCTCACTTTCTTAACTTCCAGAAAAAGAAAAATTTAAAATATATTTTTCCTGAGCCTTCATCAGCTATCCACAAGCTTGACAGTTTCAGTCTCTTTCTTAAAGTAGCTATTGTAGGCTACTACTGAAGATGCACTAATTGTCTTCCAGGCTCTTCTACCCTAACATCTCATTCGGTCGCTGACATCAGCTCCACACAGAAATTCCTCTGCAGTATAGTGTCACACACATCACCGGGCACAGACAGCTTAGAAGGCTGGGTGTGGTTTGGCAGAAAGGCACACTGTGGGCTTAACTTCTATCTCATATTGTCAACAATGAAATCCTACCTGCCACACTGCTGCTACTTCTCAGCTTATTTGCTCTCAACTCCCTCGGTGCCTTGCAAACACTACAGGAGTTTAACTCGCTCTTAGATTGTAATGTACATGGACACTCCTGCCTCCATGTGTCCTAGGTATTAAAACAGATCTGCTGGGGAACAGATTTGCAGCCAGTGTGGTTTCATGTACTGTTCCACTCTACCTTGGCAACTGTTTCCCCTTTAGCAATATCTGCCCTCAAACTTGCTTTTTCCATCCACAGGTACCTGAACTTAGTGTCTTCCAGAAGGGATGCTCAGGAGTCTAAATGATTAATCAAGTAGCTGTCTTGTAAATTAGAAAAATGATAACACAAAGGAATGTCAATAGGTTGGGGGAGAATTCTCTTTGCAAACTGTGTTAGTTTAGATCTGCATATTTAATAATTTCTATCACTTTACAAAGCATGGGGAAGAAAGGTTACTCCTCTCGATTCCACCGGAGCTATTAATAAACACATGTCAAAGAACTAGCAGATGTTTTCCATGGTACATCTGGGATTAGCAAACAAAAACATGTAATCATGTCTAGGGAAAAAGGTAGCTGGCTCTTTAAATTAAAAAAAAAGTCAAGGAGGAATTATGAATCATATCCAAGTGTTAGATTTGCCAACAGAAGAGTCCACACTCAGCCAGGGCACACCAGAAAACAGCGTTAACACCCATTCTCACCCTGACTGGAAGGTATCGAGTCCCAGCCACTCAAGGAGAAATCTCACTTACAGCTGCAGCCACCACTTTCCTCCTGCGATTCCTTCCCCCCACTCAATCTATTCGCACCCGGTTCAGTTTGCGGCATAGCGGAGCCCTCTCAGCACCCTTCGTTCCAGCACAGCTCCTCCAGCAAGGATGCTGGTATACTATTTTGTGAGTAGGCTCTATTTTAAGTCTCATACACTGGATTAAAATAGTATGGAGTTAAAAGTAGTAATTATCAAACATCTGCACTTTCTCTGTAGCTGCAGCTCCGTTTAACCAACGCGTGAGCTATAAACTCACTGAACAGAGCTACTCCAGATTAGCTATAAAACTAAATTAGGGTGAATTCCCAGGGTAGTAAAGGATCCAAACCCTGAAGGTTATATGGATTAAAGTTCCACAAGAACCAAACTGGTCACCAGTTAAGGCCCACTGGTAGAAAACACCAACAGGCATTCATCACCATGGGACAGCTGTCCCAGCAAAATAACATTGGTCCCTCTTTCATTCAACATGTTTCCTTTAGCATCCAGCAATGCCAAGAGATGCCAGTAACCCTGGATACAGACAGTCCTTCAACAGAGACTTTGGAACCAGGTAAGTACTCGTTCTACACTACTAGCCTTACTATCCACCTGCAATGAGTAGGCTGGTTTTGGTGCTAAATACTTTGGTGAGCTTCACTAATTCTCCGCATAAGAGAGGTAATTTAGAAATCAAATAGTAACAGTAGATGTAATTTCAAGGCAGGCCTAAAGTCCCACTAAAGTGTATTTCCAGTTCAAACACTTCTAATGTGGATTCCTTTGCAAGATCAGTTTCTCAATCTTACAGCTGCAGAATGAAGATATTCACGCTCCTGAAAAAAACACGAATTAATTTCCTATTACATCTTTCAGCTGACTTTATCAGACCAAGGGAAGCTCTACGAAGAAGCTTCACATTGGCATCTGCCATTATATATGTCAGCAAAGAAATGCTGATGTTTCACAAAGCTTGAAAATTTACTGCAAGGCAAATATTTACATTGGTATTTTAAATCATCGGTTTGGGCACAAGATTTCTAATCTCTGCCCGCTGCGCTCCCCCCTGCCACCTTGCGTAAACTTTTAATCTCTGATGCAGAGGCCTATTATTAGAGCTAGCTGGGGGGAGGAAAAAAAAACCCCTACACACACACAAAACCAAAGACCGAAGGCATGTTTGTTACGGAAAAAGGTTAGGGCAAAGCCTTTTTAAAACAAAACCTAATAAGCCTTTGTCTGTTTCTCCCCAGAAAAGTCAAAAGCATTTTCTACATGTTTTAAAAACTGATTTTCCATCAATAAAAAACAGTGACTCAACATATAATTACGGTCTATTTAAACAAAAAGTTTCAATTCAACAGGGAGAAACAAGTCCTACTAAACACTTAACCTGGCCTTAAAGTGCCCCAAGACAGACTAAAGGGTACCTAAAAAGATGGCACGTTGTGAAGCACGCGGGGCTTTCACCCCCATTTAAACACAAACCTGACTACAAACAAACCCAGGAGCTGAAAATGAAAACAAACCAAAATAAACCACAGCCTTGAGCTGGGCTTGAAAGCGCTGGAAGCCTGGTGTAGCCAGCAGGACTGAGGACGTGCATAAACACAAGAGCACAGCGAACAGAGCCTCTCCCACCTCCCCCACTCAGAGTGCAGGAAACACGCAGGAAACAAGTCACTCCAGCACGGAGGACACTTCCACACAGCCCACATCTCAAAAACAAAGGACAAAGGGGAGGGGGAAAAAAAGTGGGGGAGGGAGGGGAAGAGCTCCCAGACTAGCTCAATACAGATAACCCAGACATGCCTGGAGTCATAACCCCGAGAACTGGCACAAGGACCCGGAGAGTCACAGCCCGGAGTGATGCATCACCCTCGCGAGAGGACACCCGTGACAGGACACTCGTGGGCTCCTGGGCTGGGCAGGCAGGCAGGCGTGCCCCGATGGCAGCCGATTCCTCACTAAACAAACACAAGCTTTCCTGATAGCCCACATGACGGTATCTCGACATCCCTATCTATCTAACGAGATAGCTGGGATGTTTCTGGGACTGAGTGAAATCACCATGTAATTCTGTCACTGGTTTACTGCCAGCTTCCATTTTCTCTAAACGATACTGGAGATTTTTTCATGGCAGGAACCATTCCTTTTTTTTCCTCTGTACTAAAGATGCCTTAGACGTTTCTGGTTCCTGTGCTCCAAGGAGCTACAAAGCCACAGGTAGTCACCGAAACCTTGCGTACGCAGATGGACTTTCTGCGACGCTCTCGGGATCAGCCAAGGGCTTGGGACCAGACCAGGCTTCCCTGCGAGCCTTGTGTCTGGAGGCTTTACATTGTTCGAGCTGGAGCGAGCGAGGACTCAGGGCCAGCCCATACATTCCGCCCTGCGACCCCACGGGGGCGAGGGCTCTCCTACACCCTCCCTGCCTGGTGGCTGTGAGAAGTACCACGGAACTTCTCGCCAGGGCAGAAGCAGCTGCCTCGCTGTACGCCGGCACGTTAAAGCCGAGTGTCAAAAAACGTGGCAGAGACAAACGGAGGAGCGGGGGCCACTCCCGGGGCCGAGGGGCTGCTGTGCGCCCGAACAGAGCCCCAGCTCCGGCGGGGCAGGGGGCTCACCAGGAGGCACCCGAAGGCCCAAAGCACGCCGGGGCCAAGCCCGCCCCGGTGCCGCCAGGCCGGCTC
>VXBZ01001034.1:3466-56662 GCA_013399135.1 Heliornis fulica | reverse complement strand
GCCGCGCCGCCCCCGCGGCCTGCCCTGCCCCGCCCGCCGGCAGGTGAGGGCTCCGCCGGCCCCTCCGCGACGAGCGGGGGACCCGCGGTCCCCAGGGCCTGCGCGGGTGGCGCTTTTCTGAGGTAGAATGAGGAAAACGCCAGGCGGTAACGTGGCTTCGCCGCCCCTGAGACAACGCGGGGCACGCAGGAAGAGCTGGGGAGTAGTGTTGAGGGAGTTCGGGGGACGACTAGAGCTCGGCTTCTCTCGGTGTTTGGGATCTGGAGCCATGTTCTGTGAACCTGAAGTATATTAAGGCCAGTGGCATCTGAGCTGGTACCAGAACCAGCGTGGCCAGCAGGTCTGTGGAGAGGATTGTGTCCCTGGACTGGGCACTGGTGAGGCCGCACCTCGAGTGCTGCGTCCAGCTCTGGGCCCCTCGCTCCAAGAAGGACATCAAGGTCCTGGAGTGGGTCCAGAGGAGGGTGACCAGGCTGGGGAAGGGTCTGGAGAACAAACCTGCTGAGGAGCGATTGAGGGAGTTGGGGTGTTTAGTCTGAAGAGGAGGCTGAGGGGAGACCTTCTCCCTGCCTGGAATGACCTGACAGGAGGGTGGAGAGAGGTGGGCAGTGGTCTCTTGTGCCCAGGGACAGGGGACAGGACAAGGGGAATGGCCTCAAGCTGCACCAGGGCAGGTTCAGATGAGATGTCAGGAGAAATTCTTCCCCCAAAGAGCTGTGGGGGTGTGGGACAGGCTGCCCAGGGAGGGGGTGGAGTCCCCACCCCTGGGTGTATTTAACAGACAGGGAGATGAGGTGCTCAGGGAGATGGGTTAGGAGAGGACAGGGACGGTTGGACTCGATGATCTTAAAGATCTTTTCCAATCTAGTGATTCTTTGATTAACTTTGAGAGGTGTTGTGTTTAGGAAAAGCCTTGTTTTCATGCACCTCTGATAACAAGAATACATGGGAGAAGAAATTCCAGAGGTACCAGAAGGCCCCTGCTCAGAGGACATTACAAGGACCCAGTCTCAGTGCTCAGAGGTAGGCGTGCAGGAGAGGAGAGCTGGCTTTTAGTGGTAATTTTTTTTCAAAAAGTTTCTTGGAAAAGTCTCGGTGAGCCCCTTGTCTGAGAGGGACTGTTTTTACCCTGCAACAAGTTACTCTGGGATTTTTTGTGGTGTGTTTTGAGATGGTTTTTAATAGAAACGCCTTTACAGAACTTCCACTTGTACTGGATTGTAGAAACAATTGAATAAATTTAATATGATTGATGACTCACTTGTCACCACTTCTGAGATACCTGAAATGACTTACTCCATCCTTTGATATTAAGCAAAATAGAGAGAGATTGGGCAACCTACCAGGGAGGTAGTTTAAGGTACGTAATTTATCCCAGGGAGAGAGATTGGCGTTCCCTGTGGATTCCTGAGGAGGCCAGTTCCCACGTCAGTGTACCTGTTCAGGACTTGGATTTTCCTCTGGGTCCTGGTTCAATGGCATTAGCAGAGCCGTGTTTCCTTTTTTTTACTGTACTCCTACAAGCCTTTCCTCCAGGACAACAGACGGTGTCCTGCAGGGATTTAGATTGCATTTTTTCTTCCTGCAGGTTTAATTCAAGAAAGGGATCCAAGACAAGGAAACAGAGTACTGTCTGTTTCTTTTACAATACTGAAAGAAAATAGGGATCAAGGGTCCAACCTTGTCGGTGAGTGAAGTTAATCGAAAGAAAGTGAGATCTGTAATTATGATACCAACTGAGATACATGTTACTAAAGTAATACGGGGTCTTCAGCACCTTAAGAAACAGGCTCTCTTCTGCAAACACAGAGAAAAATGATTTTTTTAAGCCCTTTGTGTTTCCTGCTTTACCAAACCGTTAATATTTTGGTGTCAGTTGCAACAGGGATTCAAACTACTCATTTCTGATCTACAGCATACTCTCAGTAAAATTGAGTTTACACTTCAATAGCTTGCTTTCTTTCATTAGTCCTTTTAATATCATGTCTTGGCCTCCTGTGGTGGCTTCCACATTCAGCGGTTCTGTGTGTCTCACATCCTTTCAGGACAAAATGTCAGATTTAAAAAAAAAAAAAATCCCTTTTAAAACTACAAACTCAAAGGTAGAAGGCCTGGAGTTGTGGAGAATCACATGTTCTGCACTGCACCACTGAAAAGCAAAGCAAAATGTAGATCAGTTGGCAGCTCTTGGTTCGTGGGGTGAGTTAAAAGACTCGGCAAACAAAAAATAAAATTATGTAAAAGTAGAGCCAGCTAGGTGGAGATTGGACTTTGTCTCTCAATTAACAGCTCTCTCTGGAACACAGTGACAGGCTCTCCCAACCAGACTAAAATGTAAGGTGTTGTTTAGATGGGCACCCAGGAACAATAGCTAACACTTCCCATCCAGTAAATGTCATTAAGGCAGTATCAGGCTGTGCCAGCAGCTTGAAATCTAATCCATTTTCCAAAATGAGAAGTTTTCTGCTTGACCCCTAATCTCCCATTTAACAGTGTTTGTGGTTTTCTAATCCCATTTTCCTAGTGTGGTTTTGTGTGGGTTGTTTTTTTTTAATGTTTTTCTCACCCCTTTTCCCTAGGTGAAAACCAAGAATAAGCCAGGGGAGAGGACAGGTGAGGGGAAGAGGCTGCCACAGCGATACTGCGGGTAGACTGTTAAAGTGTATAAAACAAACAAGCACTTTCAATCTCGCCTCTGTTAGGACAATTTGAGACTGTAGCACGTAAGAACAGAACATAGTTGATGATTTCGTGCTCCTGGCAGCCTATCTGCATGAGTCAGATGTGTGCACAAGGGCAATCCCTGACTGTGCCACCTGAAGACACCCATGTGGGCGTAGTCTCGGCAGGAAAGCTGCCCTTTCGCTGTTAAACCCTGGGCTAGGTTTCTGTGCCAAAGGGGTTTCTTTACGTAGCACCTGGTGTAACCACACAGTCTGCTAGTCCCAGCATACTGGGGTCTAAATTACGCACTTCAGCTGGAACTGGATTTTCTCTTTCTGTGAAAACATTGCTGAAACAGAGTGGTTGCTCCATGAATACATTTGTGCCTGTTTCAAACTCTATAGTTTGATCTTTATGCTTTTTCAGAAGGCTGTTTTGCTTTTGCTATTAGGGAGAAGTGAGCATTGAAACAGAGTGAGGGGTTTAAAGACAGGACCGCTGGGCCAGAGGATGGTAATGGGGGAATTAGGAGGGGACTAAGAAAGGGAAGGAAGTGAAAGGAATGAAGAAAAGTGGAAAAGATGTGGAGTGGTGTACAGGCAGGCAGAAGTCACTGCAGCAGAGGCCAAATGGGCAGCAATCAACCAACAGAAAGAGGAAGAACTAAAATATGATAAAATAATCTCAGGGTCCAAATGCCAGAGGGTTGAAGCTATCTGTAAGCTGATGTCATTCTGTGCAGAGAGACAGCCCTAGGGCAGCCGTGCTGTGCCACCAGCTGTGCTGACTGCAGAAGAATGGTTAAGAGGTGCAGTTTTGTCACCTCTGCGCTCTGCAGAGGTGCCTGGGCCTGGTCTGCCAGTGAGTGGGCTGGGAGCAAGGCAGGGACCCTGCGGCTGGGTGAGCTTTGCCATGGGGGTTACCCCAAAATGCAGCATCCTCTGAGGACTGATGGTTCTGATGAAGTCAGCGACATAGCAAAGTGACAAAATTGAGGGTCTGGCACAAAGTCAAGTCATGCATGCTACAGCATCTAGTCCCCAATATTAGTCTTAGCGTTCCCCTGCAGCTGGGAGTCATCACCATTCCTCAAGAAGTAAGATAATCTCCAGAGATCCAGTTAGGAATCAACATCCACACAGCCAGGAAGCAAATCCCAATGTCCTGGGGCCACGCATGCCTTGGAAATGTATAGGTGGTGCTTCTGGTGGGGCTGCAGCTGGATTAAATAAACCTCCCTCAGGATGACAGTGGATTTACCGGTACATCTGCATCTGCAGCTGGGTGTTCTGGCACCTCTGGGGATCAGACCTTGCTGCTCTGATCAATGCTGGGACATCTCTGAAGGCAGCACAAGCTGTGCTCACTCCTCCAGGGCTTATGACTGCTGTGCTTGCCACCACTGCCCACCCTCTCCAAGAAAAACTGTCCACTAGAAACATGCTCCACTTCATTCTCAGGAAGTCAGTGGATCCCTACTGAAACGCTGTCTCTTCCTCCATCGTCGAGTGCTCCTGGAGCCTTTGGAAAGAAACCCAGGAGCAATACCCGATGCCAGCATGGCCACAGGGGCTGCCATCACCAAGCAGCTTCCCCCCACGCATACACACTACAGCACAGGCGCCCTGAAAAAAATCCGGCAGAAACAGTAATGAGGAGAAATTATGCTGTCCCAAAAGACTCAGCATGAACTGGGTTCACTGGTTGCGGCTTTGCCGAGGAGGGAACAGCCTAGCAGGAGTAGTTTGCATTCACCTCCAGTTCACACAGCCTTTGTGTAATAAACTGTCATAGCCCCAGAGAAGGGAACATTCAAAAAAGCGCCCCGAGGCAATGCATAGCAGGAGCCTGAGAATCTTACTGCATGAGTCACTGACCTCCACACACTGCATCTATTTCAGCCTTTAATTAATAAGGTTTTACATTTCTATGGCACTTTCCATCTGGAAAGATCCTAAAATGCTGTGAAGGATGAGGGCGCACAAGCACTTTTGAGACTGGGGAAGTGGGATTGTAGTTCCTGGAGAGGTGGGACTGGGCAGGGAAGGGAAGCTTAGCCAAAGGCACTGGGGAAAAACAGTTCTTACTTTTAAAATGGAGCCCCTGTTACATCACTGGGTATTTCTTCTCCATGGAGAATTGACAATAAGATTTTCGTTTCTAAGACACCGCTTGAATGAATAGGCATTGTAGATTGCCTCCATTATCCAAGAGGGATGCAGAGCTAAACAAGTACTGGGCAATTTTAATTCAGGGTATTATTAAAGGACCACAACTTAAGCTATAAATTTGAACCATGGTTGGATCAAGGCTTTCCTCCCTTCTGATGAGTACGTTATTCCCAAATCATAGACACAAAGCAGAAGGCAGCAGAGGAAACAAATCCCATGCTATAGCAGCACCTGACCCTACACTCAGAACACCAGACTCTTGTTGATGCTCCCTGGAAGCTCAGCAGCATCACATCAGCCTTCAGCGAAGTAAAAGCTGCTCCCAAGCACGAAGTAAAAGCTGTTCCCAAGCACCAAGTGGGGCAATAGAGAAAACAACATGGAAACAGTCCTCCTGTCCCAAGGCTGACACAACCCCCAAGGGGAGCCAGGGCTTTGTTAAACCCGCACAAATCCCTTTGTTTCTATTTCAAAAGAAGTCGGCTGACTTCCCTTGGCAGAGGCTTATTTCTGCCGATGAGCAGGGCCTGGCTTGTGCTAAACCAAGGATGACCAAAAGCACTGTCAGCCACACTGGCATCCCTTTCTAAGTACTTGGCCAAAACAGGCCAGGAACACTTGGCCACAAAGAGTTTTCAAAGGCTTGTCAAAATTCTCTTTTCTCACTGCGATTCTAACCTATTTTTATCCTCCACTTTCTGGAAGAGATACACGGGCATTGCCCTGGCTAGTCATAAACTCATTGCCTCCTGCACAGAAATTACAGGCAAATTACAGACTAGTGTGCTCTTTTTATGTCTCTCCTGCTTGGGGCATGTCAGCGCTGCTGCATTCCCTTCTACCCCCAACACATTCCTCCCTGCCGCGTCCTCTCTGTGCTTACTGACTGACATTAATGACCTGCCTCCGTAATTAACACATCTAGCACCACATTCAGAGCAAGATGAGTCCT
Source organism: Heliornis fulica (assembly GCA_013399135.1). Lineage (NCBI taxonomy): Eukaryota > Metazoa > Chordata > Aves > Gruiformes > Heliornithidae > Heliornis > Heliornis fulica. The sequence goes on along the minus strand of VXBZ01001034.1, from coordinate 50,875 downwards.
CAGTGCTGTGTCAAGGGGATGCTAGAGAAACGCACATCCCTCGTGCAGAGTGAGATCCTTGCTGACTTCCACCTCCACTTAAGTGTCTCTCTTGGTAACACCACACTTGAACTCCACCTGCTTCGTTAACCTAGAGTGAGGGCAGGGCTGTGTGGGTTCATTAAGCCTGCGGTTGCTTCCTATCTGATCTTCCCCGTGTTAGCTCCTGCTAACTCATACATTCCATACAAAGCCCCACATCACTCCTCTGGTCACACGGGGAGGGTATAGCCTCACCTCTCAATGCTGCAGTCTGGCACAGAAGAGCACCCTTAATCCCTCATGTTTCAGCATTTCTGAGGAGAAGGCATTACTGGCAGATAGTCATTATCCCTCTCCCATGAAGACACACATACATCCAAACACCTTTAACCCTGTTGTACTAGCAGGGAAGCTGAGGCAGAGCAGGTTAGAAGCACGCTGCCTGCCCTGCACCAGAAGGCCACAGCCACGTGGCTTTTTAGGCATTGAAACTTCACCCAAAGGGAGAAATCCTGTCATCAAGGTGAAAAGCATTGCTACCGAAATGTGATCAAAGAGAGAGTTATCAACTTAAGTGTACTCGGGAGTTTCTGTTCCAGACAAGAGAATTATCAACAAGAAACCAATCTTACAGGGTAGCTGCTATTGACAGGGAAATAAAAGGAATACAGTTCTTACCAGTCAGACCTAAGTTGCTCCAAATTGCTGTCAGCTTGAAATATCTTGCTGGTAATTTGTTTCCAAATTCTTTCTCCCTAAATTTGATTTGTTGCTGTACAGTGGATGATCTATTCTGCACAGCATCTCAAAGAGCATTCCTGTTGTCCTTCCCCTGATTGTTTGTGAGCTATCACTTCTGGGAGTTGGCAGCATTTATTATAAAAAGGGACATCATCACTTGAGGAGCAGATTTTGTCTGAGGACGCGGTATCTGCTGCCATTACAAGTAGCAGCTAAGATTACTGGGAGGAAAGTTATCAGGGGGAAAAAAAAAATCACATTTCCTCCCCACCTTTGAGTTTGTCTGCATGGGCAAGTGGCCATGCTGCATGTCTGTGCCCTGGGGTGAGGGAAGATTATCAGGGGGTTGATTCAAGTCTCCTAATGAGACTTGAATAAATCGTTTTACCAAGGTCTTTTTTAACCAGGAGAAAAATTAGTAGGGCTTCCCACCTCCCACGGCGTTGTAGGAAAAAGATGAGCATCACACCCAGCATTTATTTTTCTGCTGATCTCTGCTCTTTCATGTGTGAGGGAAGACAAGGTAACTGACTTTCGAAGCAGCCTGCTGGGTTCAATGATGTCTCCTATGTGGTATGTCTGGGGCTTTCCCATGCCTCTGAACACTCCTCTCCAGCTCTCCAGAAGCCTGGTCACTGCACAGGATGTATTTCTGCACACTTGACCAGAGGTAGAAATGCCAGCATCAGTTCTTGCCTGTCTGTCTGGATCCATGCATTCCGTGTCCAGATGTCAGTGAGAAGAGCAGTATCCTTGCCTTGGCTTTTTCATTCAAGAACATACATGTTTCTCTGATCCTTCTGACCTTGCCCTACTTACCTCATTCCACTTGTCCAATGGTTTAAGCAGATTCAGAAAAAGTCCAGTTTTGGAGCGAGGAGCTACCTCAGGTCAGTTACATGGCTTTGAAGTGTGAGCACAACAGGTAGACTCACCCCATGCCATCTGAGCACAGCTCACCAGGCACAAGGTCGTCCATGTGACTTCCCAAAAATGCAGGGACTGCCCCACCTCGTGCGTATAGCTGTACTGGATTAAAAAAAAAAATCAAAAAAATCAAAAACCAAAACCAACAAAAAACATAAAAAAGGAGGATAACATATATACCTGGTAATTGCTTATTTCCAAATTTTCTGAGAAAGTGTTGGCAACTTTAGCATATTTCTTCTCACGAGCTTGCTAGTGGGACCCATAGGTGGCATTGCTGTGGAGAGGGAGCTGCAGCCACCATGCCAGGCACTCCAGATCACCCCAAGAGCCTGCCAAGGTCTTGGTGCCCCCCAAAGCATGGAGAGAACTGGGGAATTGTGAGGTGATGGAGGGATCACACTGCACCCACTTAGGCACTAGAAAACTAGTAATTGTTTCAAACGCTGGAGAGGAGCAGAAAACAGCCCTAATTCAGCTGGCTGTAACTCCACCACACAGTTACCCTGACACCTCGGCACAGAAAGCTCCACTTAAGCAATTGTGACTTCACTGAAAAGAGTGAATTAAGAAAAAAGAAAAGGAACATAAACCTCCCTCTATTGTTATTTTCAGAAAGCAACAACAGGAAGAGCCAGCTGAAAGACCTTGAGGCTCTGAGCTGCTTTTCCTCCCTGGAAACCAGCCACGTAAGACACAGAAACACGCTGAAAGCTGTGGGAGGTCTGCTCCGTGCCCACTCCAGGGGCAGCTAATCTCCCAGGTGCCTCTGAGAGGGCTTGGGACACCACTGTGTCCCTGAGCACAAGCACTGCAGCAGGGCTGCTCTGGAGCCAGCAACTTTTCCTCTGCAGGAGCAGGCAGAGTCCTTCCGAGGTGACTGAATGGGGTGTCAGCCGAGCAGGAGCAGCACACATCAATCTCTTGCTTCTTAAAAATATATCTGTATATCAGATCCAAACCTTTTCCTCTGGAGTCTTGTGGCAGAAAATGGAGTTTTAAAATGCTCAATTATTTATAGCTGAAACGCTGGGGGGGAAAAAAAAACCCACCTCATTTGTCCTGCTGGAGCAGAGTGTGCTGGTCCCCATCACCCGCTGCCTGCTGAATTCCCAGGAGAAATGAGATCTGGAAAGGGGTATGAGGAACAGGGAGGAAGGAATAGTGCCCAAAAGCAGGGTGCAAGCACCCCAAAGCAGTCAGTTCACACGGGAACAGTCAGTTCACAAACCCAAGCCATCACAATCCTGAAGTGTTGCTTTCATGCCTGGGTGTTAGATATCACCAGTTAGGTGGGGCAGGTGGCTCCTTCAGTACAGACTGCTTCTGGCAGGTCAGGGAGAAAGGACAGGTTTTGTAGACCCAGGGATGTGGTGTCAAAGGGGTGCTTTGGAGACCTGTCAGCTTTTAGGAGGGAACCTGTGGGAGCTCTTCCAGAAGAAGACTGTCTGCCTAAATTTGCTCCTTTTTTTTTTTTTTTTCCCCGACCCCTCTGTGTTTTGGAAGAGCAGCCCCTTGCTGAGGGCCTGGCCTGGAGAGTGGGCATCTTGAGTCTCTGCCAGGTGAAGGAAGGGACCATAATCCAAGGTGATGCAGGACATGAGGAACAACGAGAAGAGATGAAAGGGAGAGAAAAGATGAGAGCCCAGAGGATGGAAGGACAGTAAGCATTGCATGACTGCTGGACAGGGACTGGAATAATTTTGCATGGCTTCTGAATGTATAAATTAATAATTATGGCTATGTAGAGTCTCACTGAGTTCCCCTCTGTCTTTGCCTTGTGATCATGGACAGGCAGTGGCATGTGGAAGGATGGTTTGAAGCCAAATTAACTATATCTCCACTTTCCTAATTTAGGCCAAAAGAAGAGACCCACCATCTGGGGTCCCCTACTACCTCCTGGGGACAGGCTCCATCCTCCCATCCTGGGGAACGTGGCCACTGAGAGGGGCTGAAATCCCAGGCCTTTTGCTTGGCTGCTTTGCGGTGCATCGCCCTGAGCACTGGTTAAAAACCACAAGGATGGTGAGGAAAGTGCCTGTAACCATGGCGATCCTCTGGCTGCACCCTTCCCCGCTGCAGTCCCAGGGCCAGCAGACATGGGACTGCCCCTTGCCCCATAGCAAGTGGGGACAGGTCCTGCCACCGGTGTTTTCCAGGGTGAAAAGGTGCAATCCGAAGGGAACGCTCACCCCAGGTAACTTGGATGTGCTCACAGCCGCCTGTGCCACCAGCTCCCAGGAGTCAGGGACAGCTGTCCCCTGACAGGACCTGCCCAGTGCAGGTACCAGCAGGAAGCCCTTTTGGTCTGGCCCTGAGACAAGCATCACCCTGCTCTGGCAACACAGCACCTGTCTGTCCTTCTCAACACGATGCTCAGGCACTCTGGGGATTTTGGGCCACATCCTCCAGTGAAACCAGGAGCTGCATTTGGCAACTGGGAAACTGGTGATTTGGATTTCTGTTAGGGTAAAGCTGTTCAGTCCCTTCCTGCCCCAGCGCTGCCTTCCCGCACGGCTCCGTTTGCAGGCCTGCGCACGGCACACTGGGGATGAGTGAGACAGGTGATTAAACACAGCTACGCTTAACTTCAGTCCCGAGAGGATGGATGTGGCACTGCCCTGCTGTGAACTAAGCAGTGAAGTGGGAGAAAGCAGCAGACGTGGTGGGAAGCGGTTCTGTTTCATTAGCACTCCTGTGCCTAACGATGTCAGCGCCTCTGCCCACTTAAGGTGTGAGTGCAACGCGATTTTGGTGAACCACACAGACCCTGGCCTCGGCTTACCTGCCACAACCCTCTGCCGCCCCGGCTCCGCTGCGGCACGGCCACAGCCTGGCACAAGTGCTCAGGCAAGGGCCAGCAGTGCAGTCAGGAGGGGAGATAAAAGGGCAAAACATGGCTTTTCACTCAGCTGGTGCCACTTTCTCGCGATGATCCTCTGTTTGAGCATCCCATCCGTGCCACATGCTCACCTCCAGCGTGAACCTCCTTAGCTCTGTCAGCTGAGCAGTTCCCCAGGCACGGGTGCAGCCCTCTGGGGGCAGAGCACCAGCACATGTTTTGGGGGCAGGCACAGCCCTGCAGCATCTCCTTGCATTTGCAGAAGTCATCTGACACTCCAGACGGGTCTAAAGGTAGAAAAATTGGGAAGAGCAGTAGCAAACCCCTTCCAGTGAGTGCAGTTTGAATCCACTGCTCTCAAAGGGCTCAGCAGTGGTGGCCAGCACCATTATCCCCTCCTTACAGATAGAGAAACCAAGGGAATTACTCACCCCATGTAACCCAGGAGAGCTGGGAGTGCAGCAAGATCCCAGTTTGGGGATATCTCAGCCCTTGGACTATGGAAGTGTCATCAAATGTCAGAATCAAGGGCTGTAAATCCTGAGCCCAGCTGCTCTGTGCCGCTGGGTGTCTCAGTGCTGGCAGGTCCAGGATGCAGCCAACACTGCCCAGCCCCATGCTCTCCACTAGCACTTTGGTTTCCTTCCAAGAGACCAGGATAAAAGCTCCCAGTGAGTGTCACTACAGTCATTGGGAGCGGATAACTCCAAACCATCCCTCTGCTTGCCAGTTTCCACAGAACAGCAGCCAGACTGCTTGTAAACTTATCACTACTTGAGGTTTGCTCAGAGTTCCTGCCCCGGGTTGCAGTTTGATGGAGTGAGCCAGTGCTAGCTGCTTCTGATGGATATACAAAGGATATGCAGTCTGACATGCACTTAGGCAAGCATATTGCCAAGCAAAATGACTCCAGTTTTACTAAGCTAATTAAAAATGGAATAAAGCAATGATCAGATTAAGGTCATAATTAATAACTCTATAGGTTCAAATTATCCAGTCACCAAATAAATACCACAGGTAATCAGAGGCTGATAACTGGAGGGAATTGGTGTCCTGCTCAGGAGGCAAGAGCTGCCTTTTGGGCAGCACAGGGACAGCTGGTAACCTTCTGACCAAGGACACCCGCTTCCTATGGCCTGAGCATCTGTGGAGCCCTGGTTGGTCCCTCAGGAGAATCTCTGGGCTCAGGAGGGGTGAGAGCCCCTCAATGCCCACCTCCCAGGCAATCAGGGCAAGAGCCACCACCCGCCAGCAGACATCTGTCCCTCTTCTCTTTCCACGCTGCCATTTCTCCTTTTTGACCATTTTAATGCTTTGAAAATTTCTTAAAGTATCCCAATTTGTGGAGTAGTTGGGTTTTTGTTAACACCACGAATCAGGCAATCAGTACAGGCTTCTAAAGCGGTCCAGTAGCTTTTAACCTAAAATACAAAAGCCATTTGCCTCTCTAGGAGCTTCTCTTGGAGCAGGATGCTGCCAGCAGCTTGGTGTGATCCTGCCACACCACACACAGCCGGGAAGGTCAGAAGCCATTGGGATTGCTCCAACACATCCATCACCCCGACCAGCAGAGCATCCATGAAACCACACCCAGAGAAGGTGCCTTCCCCAGGGAAGTCCAGGATGGTGATTTTCACAGCTCTCGGTTGTACCACAACAGGCAGAGCCAGGATGGGTTTCCCAGCCCCCTGCTTGCCGACGACAGCAGCAGGGCTTGCAGGGGGGCCAGGCTCACCCCGTGCTTGGCAAGGCAGAGACCCCAGCATCTCTCACCCCATGTTGGCTGGCTTCTGCCACCTCTCGCTCCGCTGTCCGCGATAAGGCTGGTGCTCTGGTTTGCTTTGATGCAGAAGTGCGGGGACAGTGGCTGTCACTCAGCTCGCAAGAGAGGGTTTGCCAGAGCTCTCGGGGAAGCTGCTGTGGCAGGCGGATGAGCCCAAAGGATTTTGAGTGTAAAGAGGTGAACCTGCTTGGGTGAGCTGTAAGACAGACCCTTTGGGGAGGGAAACCTTCCCCGTCTGCTCAAGCAACCAAGGGAGGGGGCTGTGAGTAAAGGAGGGCATTTTCCAAGGAATGCCAGAGTAGGGCTGTCGTGGCCACAAGGTCTCTGGAAGCCAAAACCCATCAGTGGTCTCAAAAGGGATTAATCAAAGAAGAGCTTTGTTAGTACTCACCAAGAATGGGTCTCCATACACAATCTGAGCTCTGGAAACCTTCAGACCCTCTGGCATGGGTGACACAGACCCCCGATTGCCACCCTCTGGGGTGTCTTTGGCACAACACCACCACCTCTACGTTGGATCCAAATTCAGATTAAAAAAAAATGCATAAAATCTGCAAGTGTTTGTGACTGTGTGTGCACAGCAGGTGTGCTGGCACAGGACAGAAGGTATGAGTTGTACGTGCAGAAGGACAGACACAACCATGGATGCACACCCAGAGGAACTCACTGCACCAGCCTGTCAGGGCTGTCCCATGAACTTCTTTAATTATTATTTTTTATTTTTATATTATCAACAAAACAAGATAAATCTGTTGCAAAACTAGTATTTAGCTGTTTCTGCTGAGAGAGGGGCAGGCATAGGGAAGGGATACACAAGAGGCCCTGGCAGGCAGCAGGACCCTCTCTTGGGTACCACAGTTCAGCTCCACACTGATATCCATCACCAATCCCCCAGGAAGCCATCATGGAGCAGGGGCCGTGTCCCCTCCTCCCCAAACATGCTTTGAGGAAGACACTCCTAAGCTATGTCAGCAGTGCCCCGAGCAGTATGCTAAGCCAGAGCTCCATGCCACGAAAAGCCACAACACTCAGGTCTCCAGGCAGAAAGATGCAGAGACACACGTCACCGAGCATCTCGGCTCACATGAACCCCCCGCTCCGAAGCGACCCCAGCCCTGCCGCCCCGGGCACCGCGGCAGGGCCGAGCAGCCGGGGCACGGCCGCCTCGCCTGCAGAGGAGCTGTGTTGCCGGCAGACTCGCCTGGGTCGTTCTCATGGCAATAGCCAGGGGATGATTTACTTTTTCTCCCGGCCAGCCGTGCTCTGCTGGGTTTCCTTCCAGGCTGGCATCCTGGAGGGAGGACAGCAGGCGTGCTCACAGGAGCATCCTCAGGCTCCTGAATTCGAGCAGACATAAACACCTTTGACACAAGTCGTGAGGCTCCTGTCCTCCCCTTCTGTCCTCTTACTGATGCACCAAACAGGCTTCAAAAGGGGAAATAACAGCTCGGCAGGAACCCCCGGAGCCAGCGCTCGCTGAAGTGCTCCACAGCCCACGCAAGCACCACTGTCTCTTCCAGCTCCCCTTGCACCCAAACCATGCCACCCACCTCCCACCGCCACACCAAGCTGTGCAGGGCACAGAGACCCCATGGTGTGGAGGGAGGACAGGCAGGAGCACAGCTACAGCACTCTGTGCCAGCACCACCCTGGTTCAGCACAGCTCTGCTGGCTGCGGGCAGGGCGATACAGCCAGGCAAGCCAAGTGTGGCAAGTCCTTGCCAGGGAGCACGGGTCACCCTGTGCCATGTCCTTCCTGGGGGCTGGGTGCTCCCTGAGCCGTTTGTAGGTGGGCACAAGCAGGGAGTTCCTCATCCCCTCCACCTCAGGCAGGGCAGCTGCTTGTGGCCTCTGGAAACACAGCATGGGCAAGAGGCACCGAGGGATAACCAACTGCTGCCGGGCAGCCGCTCGGCAAGACACACAGCCCGGGTTCCGCCTCACCACAGGCAGAGTGCAGCTCCGGGATGGGTAGGTCTCCACACCTTCCACGCAGACACATTTCTCCCAGCCAGCAGAGTCCATCCCTGGAGCTGAATGCAGCCGCCCAAGCTCCGCTGCAGCCCAGCGCTGTGGCCATGCTCCAGCCATGGGCGATGCTCCGAAGGGGCTGGCGAGGGGCCGCGTGCCCTGCGTGGCTGGGGCTGGGGTGATCTGCCTGGCACAGCCTGAGCATCTCAGCTCTGTGCAAAAGCCAGGTACTGCTGCAAATGAAGGAAGGAAGCAACGTGGTTAGAGGCAGAAAGCTTTTGTGGGTGCACAGCAGTAGAAGGATGCCCATCGCTTGTCCTGGCCTCAGCTGCAGCCTTAATTGGTTTGGTAAATTAAATGTACAGGTGATTTGTTTGTGGCATGTATGAGTTCTGCCCTTCAGCGTGGAGGGACGTGTCCCTTTCCGCTGCTGGAGGCGGTTGGCAGACACACACCCTGCACAGGTCTGTTCTGTGCTCGCTGGCAGTGGCGTTCGCTGTGCCCGGGCTCTGCTGCGGGGGGGACTCCCAGCAACGCTCCCACTTCGAGCCACTCACTGCTCTGCACATCCAAACCTGCTCTGCCAGGCCTGGAAGAGACCCCTCATTCCCAGCTCAGTCCTGGGTGGGCTGAAAAGTGCCCCTCGCCCCCGGAGCAGTTCACAGAGCCAGGGGCAGCCAGCCCTCCCCTCCCCATTCCTGAGGCAGGGAAAGTTCACCGTAAAACCATGAAGAAGAACTGCAGGCTGCTTCACCTCCAGAGTTAGGGCTCCTCTAGGAGCTTGGGGCACAGGGTAAGAACCCTTCCAAGGCAGCAGCCCCCCCACCCCCAGCCACCACCATCCACCCTGCCAGGAGACGGGCTGGGAAAGGCCAGTGTGCCAACCATTGTCCTGAAGTTGAACTCAGTTTCACATTCAGTTCTTGTACCTTCCAGTTCCTAAAAGCAAACAAAAACATCCCCCCCATTTCAAAGGCAGCACTGATGTAAATCCCTCTGCTTCTGTTCAGGCAGGCAGGAACAGAGCTTTTAGTATTATTATTTCACTGCTGCCAGTGCCTGGTACCCCCCACCCGTGTGTATCCCCCACACCGCAGCTGGAGCAGCCCAGAGCCATCACTGTCTCTTTCTGAAAAGTCCGTATGTTGCTGAATCACCCCCAGCCCACCCAAGCAGGTGCTGTCAGAGTGCCACAGGACACCAGGCTGAAAGCTGCCTGTTTCCCTGGCCTGACCCCTTCCCCCCCCCTCCATTGGGCACACCCCAACATCCCCTCCAGCTTTACCAACCCAGAAACATCCAATTCCATAAAACCATCCTGCTAGTGGACAACTCCTCTACATCCCAAAGAGCCTGGTGTAGGGTCTGGACTCAGTGACCTGAAGCCTTTTGATTGCTCTTGGTGGTGGAGCTCTGAGGTCCCTCCACCAGGTGATGCCAAGCACTTGGGTTCCCAGCATCTCCCCTAACCTGACTCTGCTCCCGCTCAGTTCTCCAGAACACCCGGTGTGCTGAGCCTCCCCCTGGGGTTTGGGGGATTTACCTTCTACCTCGGAAGGACTGGGACAAGTTTTGAGAGGGCAGCTGGAGCTGTTAAGGTCTAGGGGTGGGTCCTCCTGCTGCTCAGAGCTGGAGCAGCTGCAACAGAGGAGCCAAGGGCAGGGGGTTTGCCAATTACATGATCCTATTGCTAATTACACTAATGATGAAGGATACCTGCTAGGTGATATCTCCAGGCCAGGTTCCAATCCCTAGGGAGACTCACATGGACCCTTTTTGGGTTCCCAGGCAATGAGGGACAAGGCCCAAAGTGGGGCATGGAGGACCCTAGCACCCAAAGGGCTCCCCAAAGCAGGAGGTAGAGGTAGGAGGTGGGATGCAGGGGTCCCCAGGGCTGAGCCCAGGGATGCACCCAGCACCTTACTGGGAGGGTCCTCACAGCATCCTGGTGCTTGGGGGGATTGATGGGGAAACCTGAAGCACCCCTGCTGGTTCTCCTCCGGCCACAGCCCCGGGACAGCTCGCCCGGCTTCATCCCCTCTCAGCTCCATCGCCCGAAGTTGCTGTTTACAGCAAAGCTCATGTTTTACTGTTAGCTAATCCAGCTTGTTTGCAAAAGCCCCAAAGGCTCATTTTAATTGCAAGTAAATGATTGTTAACGATATAAATCAGAGCCAGCCGAGGCTGGGAGTGTTTGTGATATCCTGCACTGTAACCAGGAGTCAAGAAATGAATTAGTCTCAAATTGAAAAGAGGAAGTTTTCCATCTGAAATTGGGCAAATATGAGACTTCATCAAGGAAAGATAATCACTTTGCGGGATAATAATGAGCCTTCAGCTTATCAGTTTTGCATGGAGAATCCTTAATATGCCTGTAGCAGATTTCACTGCCGTGACTGGTGCAAGAGACAACTCAATAAGAAAGCTAAGCGAGGAGAAGAGCTACACAGCCCCCAGCCCTTCCCCATCCCAGAGCCTCAAACCCACCTGGCTCTGGAGACAAAAAGTCAGGAAAATGCCAATGACCCACACAGACCTCACCGTGTCTGGCTGGGGATGAAGATCTGCGGCCGTGGGTCCCACTTGCTCTGCCAGCACCTCTCATGTATTATTGTGGGGCTGGAGGTCTCCATGCCCAAAGAGGGCTCCTCACCTGCTTTTCACCACTCTGCCAAAGGTCCCAATCTGCCCAGCTGGGAGCAGCAGGAGGTTTCCACTCAGTCTCTGTGCCAGCTGGATTAGCCCCAGAGATGTTAAAAACCTGAGTGTGGAGGCATGGGGAAAGGAAATGGCTGAGGTCTGGTGTGTTTGAGTGCTGCTGCCCATCCCATGCTGTGCCATCCCATCCCATGCTGTGCCATGCCCATGCCATTTCATCCCACCCCATGGGATAGCCATGCCATGCTATGCCATGTTATCCCTCATCCCATTCCATCCAACTTCCTCGGCAGTTTGGGAAGCAGCTGAAACAGCTGCAGCCGTGGGCTGTCCCAAGAGCGGAGGGGGTGTCCCAAGGATGATGAAGGTTCTCATAGCCATTCTACCTCCATGCTCAACGGGAACCAGGGCTGGGTCCTGTGCACACCCACCCCCTGCTCATCGTCAGCCTGGCAGCTCGGCTGTAATGCACTTTAGTCCTGCTGGTCTCCAGTGACATTAGACCAAAACTGGATCTGGACTGGGGACCTTGTTCTCTCAGGAAAAATAATGGAAAAGTAAAAGGGTAACTGGGACTCTTGGTTTGGCACTCAGGGAAACTTCCTTTCCCAAGCTCAGGCTGCAAATGACTCAGCATTTTCCTCCCCAGTTGCTCCCACTATTGGCACTGACTCCCAGTGCTGATGCCTGCAGTGTCATTCCAAGCTGGTACCCCCAGCTCTCTGCGTGGCTGCGGGTGTCCCCCCCAGAGCTGAAAACACCCCTTGCACCGAGCTGGGTCCCTGACAGCCCTGGGCTGGCACACAGCCACCCTGGCCAGGCTGTGGTGAGAGGAGAGCCTGAAGGTTTCCCCATCAATCCCCCCTGAATCTCCCCTGAGCACTGGGATGCTGTAGGGACCCTCCCAGCTAAGTGCTGGGTGCATCCCTGGGCACAGCCCTGGGGACCCTGGCACAGAGGTGCCCCCAGCACCCCACCTCCTACCTCTTCCTCCTACTTTGGGGAGCCCTTTGAGTGCTAGGGTCCTCCATGCCCTGCTCAGGGCTCATCCAGAAGGGGTCCATGTGATTCTCCATGCTCAGCCCTGGGGATTTGGGACCTGGGACCCACTGGGAGGAGCGAAAGGGAAGGGACAATACTGGCACCGTGCTGGGCTCAGGGGGAGGCAGGACCCCATCTGCCTGCTGCAGGGGGTCCCAGACGAGGGTCCTGCAGGCAGAGCAGCCGCAGCCTGGCCGTGCCCAGGGAGCGCAAATGGTGCTTTGACAAACTTGTGGCAGTGCAGCGGCTGTGACGTATGATGGTGAGAGGGGTGCAGAGCTGAGCATCATCCTGCCCCTGGCAGACGAGGAGTCCAGAAGGAGCTCAGTGTCTGCATCAATCCCCCTCCATTCACACTGCACCTGGCCCACGGGACGAGCTGCCTGACCGCAGGACGGAGCTCCGCAGGAGCACCGCAGAGCCCTGCACAGCGATTCCCTGTGGGCCAGCATGGTGTGAGCACCAGCACGGGGCTCAGGGACACTCATCCTGGCTGGCCAGCTTGGCTCCCACCGGTGTGACCCAGGGACACAGTGGGGTGAGGGCTGGGGACGCACATCCCACCAGAGCCCCGCGCAAGGACACGGTGGGCAGTGATGGGCTGAGGCTGCTGCAGTGGGAAAGGTTTTTCACTGAAGGGCTCAGACATTGTGCTTAATTTGCCCAAATGGCATCCGGTAGCTTGCGTGGGATTAAGAGTGGGATGTAATTGCTCCGACTGGAACACCTCCGGCTGCCGGGTGGATGAAGCCGTGCTGGCCGCATGGAGAGTCCCGTGTGGAGCCAGGCAGCGGCACCACGCCAGCGCCTCTCCCTGTGCTCCAACCGTGCCGCTCAGAGCCCCGCGCACCAACGTGCTTCCCATGGAGCATCTCCCCTGCGCCAGGACGGGGGTCCCAACCCCCTGGGACGGGGTGGTGGCCGGGGCAGCTGACTGGGGAGCGGGTGCAGCTGCTGCTGGGTGAAGCTGTGGGTTCATTACCGACCTCTTCAAAGCCCGAGCTTAAAAATATCCCCCGCTCGCACGGGCTGGCTCAGCTGCGCGCTGGTCCTCATCTCCCTCTCGGGATATAAATAGCCAGCGCTGAATAGCAACGCTGGCCCAGCGCTTTTCACGCTGCGGCACAAGGCGGGACGGAGGCACGAGCCCCGACAGTGCTGGGGACCCTGGCTGGACAGCCCGGCCGTGTCCTGCCAAGTCGGGATGTGACTCCGGGTGTCCTGACGGGAGCCGCTTCCAGCCGAATGCTCGATGCAAAATGCAGTCAGGGAGCATCCAGGAAAGGAGCGTGGTGCAGCACTGGTGCAAGGGGGAGAGCCATTCCCCATGGCTGGTGTCTGCAAACCCCTCCCAACCCCCCCCAGGACCTGCCCTGGGATCCGTGCTGGCCAGGGGAGCCATTTCTGAGCCAAGCTTGGATTTCCTTTAGTGATCTGCTGGGGAAAAGGGGTGATTTTTGAGGAACTCTGAGGCAAAATCAGAAATTCACCCTTTGTGGAAGGGGGTCTCACACATTGCAGTGCTTTGGTGGCAGTGCAAGAAGATGTGCCCACATCACGTGTCCTCTGGCAGCCCCTGACGTCAGGGCAGGGTGCTGTACCCAGGACAAAAGAAAATAGACGCTAAAGCAAAAGAAACAACTGATCCCTTTGCAACCTGCTGTGAGAGGCTGGGATGTAACCACGAAGAGAGGCAGATAGATGCTCAGATGTGCCCTGACCAGATGAAAGGTGTGAAAGTTGTTGCTTAATCCCCAGTGCAGCCATCGGACCAAACGCCAGGCAAAGACTTCGATACCTTTCCTAGACAAGCAGCTGCTCTCCTTATTCTCCTGTGCAGCTGCAGCTTCCTCCAGCCAGGAGACTCCTCGACTGCTGCATCATCATCCCCCCAGACTAAGCCCCGTGTCCCACTGGGAATTCATTGTTAGTTTCCACTTATCACAGAGATAATCCATCACACAAAAGGCAGAGGAAGAAAAGCCCACGTGAAGCTCTGGCCTCGTCATGGGAGCGCGCCGCATCCTTGGAAGCAAATTAGTCCCAGTGCCACCAAGAGATGCCGTGAGTAACCCTGGGAGCTCAGCGGACTAATCTAAGCAGGAGGAAGGATTCATGTCCAAAGGCAAGGTGAAGAGTACCGTGGTTGTAAATGGTGGTTTTGAATCAGTGGTGAAGCCTCTTCTGGGACAGGGATGGAAAAATCTGCTGCAAAGTCATAAGTGCCCCCACATCTCCATCACTGCCCACCCACGCTGGCTTCATGTCACAGGCAGGGTCTGCACTGGAGGGTGATGCTGAAACTGGGGGGCGCTTTCACCCCACATCCCTCTGAGCTGGCACGAGTGGCTCTGGCAGTGTCACTGCACAGTGCGGACAGGGACAGCCTCTGTGGTGATGGAGGTGATCCCTCAGGACTCCTGCTGCTGTGTGGGGTCTGGGATGTTCGCTCTCGCTCTGTGTCCTCTTTGTTCTCACTGCTCTCTGTGCTTCTTGCGTTTAACGCAGAGGAGATGGGTGTGCAACCATCACACACGTCCCTCTGCTAGAGAGGAGGGGACGCACTGAGCCAGCCACCTGCTCTGGTGGCCAAGGAGACATCACGTGTGCTTGCTGGCCTCACCATCACGCTTGGCCATATTGCCTCTACCTTTTGGGAAGTGTTTTTCCATGAAAAGGGTCGTCTCATCACTGGGAAAACAAGGCAAATCTCAGGTTTGGGCTGAGAGAGGGACGAGTCGGTGCTGAGGCTGGGAGAGGCTGCCCCGGGACACCACCCCAGGAAGGGCAACAAGCCCCTTCGTGGCCAGGAGCAGCCTTTGCCTCTGTCCCCAAGCCAAAAACCAGCTGCAGCTCAGCGTGATTTCATGAATCATCCCCAGAGCATGAGTCACCGCTGCTCCCGGGTCTGTCATTTCCTTGGGAATGGGCTGGAGCTTGTTCCTCGGCAGAGGGCATGGCGGGGTGGGAGCCAGGGCAGGGCGGGAGGGCACGCTGGGGCTGGGCTCTGCGGCTGTCTCGATGGAGAAGACATCTCTCTTACGAGTTAAGTCAAAATAAGCCCTGCCAGAGTGACTCTCCTTGGAATCCCTACCTGCTTTCAGGAGACCTGAGGTGCTGGCTGCACTCCTGCTGTAAGAAGATTATTTCCTGCCTACACTGGGCTTGTTGCCTGCCCACAGTCGGTTACTAATCGCTCGTCTCTTTAGCTGGTTAACTCGGGGCTTTATCAGCTGACCCCTCCCCTTTATCAGATCGCAGTCCCGCTGAGCATCTCTCTGCCCCCTGGGCTCCCGGAAGGTCTCTGCCGCTGGCTCCTCAAGCGCTGAAATGATGGGGAAACTCAAAGCCCTGCAGCCCCGAGCAACCAGCCCCAGCCTGGCACACAACTGGGAGCAGGTGGCACTGAAAAGTCTCCTATACCCTCAGGAGAAAAAACCTGGGCAAAAGCCACCTGTGGGTGACACAGGGTCCTCACAGGGCTTCAGGGAGCCTTAAAACAACTGCAGTGGGAGAGTCCAAAGCTGCTCCTGCAGCCCAGGCTGCTGTGTGCATGCTGTGCTCCACATGTGCTCACACATGTGCCCATGCTTGTGCACACGCACCTGCACATGCTGCCTGTGGAACTCAGGGCTGTAGTTTGTCTTGCTCGTGATGTGCTCTGAGTGACGCTCCTGATGTCCCAAGTGATGAGGAGATGGTCCAGAGATAGTCCCACCAGTTCCCCAGTGGAGTGAGGACCTCCTGAAGTGGTCCTGCTTCACTGGCTTTAAACACCCCAAGTGTCAGGAGTGTCACACCCTGAACTCCCTGCCTTGATTCCCGGCTTGCAAAGCAGAGGTGAAAATACCTCGGACCACTGAAGGGAGCTGGGATCCTTTGAGAAGTGCTCAGAGACCAACGAGTGCCACAGGGCAGCCTGGGCAGGAACAGATACCCTCAGCTCCATGGAGCAGTGCAAAGCCTGGGCACCAAAGTGATGCTCACTGCCCTGCATCCTCCACGGCTGGTCCTTGTGGCACGCCGGGCAGCGTGCACAGAGGGATCCTGCCGCAGGCCATCCTCACCATGGCATTTGGCCATGCTTGTCTCTGTCACCCAAGGGAATCCCTTTGGGGAGGAGAGCACACGGATGTCCCTTGGAGATCTCTTTGGGAGTGTTGTCGCAGCCGAGCCCGGGATTGAATGCACACACAGGTGTTTCCTCGGGTGCCGGCACCGGGCGCGTGGGCACGCAGGGGTTAACGAGGCAGCCGGCCCTGCTCGGGTTTATTTTCTTAATTTAAAGTAAGCTTTTTTCACGGGAAAGCGGCTGGGCGTGTGGAGTGAAACTCATCACTCCAGGGAAGCTCAGCGCTGCTGCAGCCAATTTCAGGAGTAAATACGTATTTTTAATGTATTTCTTTTTATGAGGCAGAAAGGCGACATGGCTGGATGGTGGAGAACTTACCTGAGCTAATGGCCCAGCTGGAGCTCTTCCAACCAGCCTGTTTAAGGAAATGGATAGTCTGGGGCTGTGCTTGGGCTTTAAATGCTTCTAAACAGATCTGCACTATTTACCCGCTCTCGGTCCCTACTGTAGAGAAGGAGGTGGGTGCTGCTGGCAGGACCCATGCTGTGGTGGGGGGAGAACGATGCTGAAGGTAGACCTGGTCATGGATGTGCTGGCAGAAGGTTCCTTGGAGCCTTGCAGAGTGCACAGCAGCAAAGGAGCCGCCAGACCCTGACCCATGGTGTGTTCCCAGAACTTTCCAGGACAAGGACTTTCCCTGCCTGGCAGAGACCCTGTCGGTAGGGGCTACCTCTGGCACAGGCTGCTTGGAGCGGGAATTCACCGAGGGTGCTCAGAGGTCCTTTGGCTTCCAGCTGGATGCAGAGTTGCTTGTGGATGTCAGGCTTCTTCCTACTGCCTCTGCAAGAGATCTTAGTCCTCTTCATGGCTTCCTACCAGCTCTGTGCCTTTGCTCCAGAAAGGAAGCAGCATGCTTGGAGACCCAACATGATAATCAGCCTAGGTATAGGTTATGTGATGTTCTGCCATTCCTTCTGCACACTGGGAAGTTACTCATAAGACAGAGGTGCTGCTGCTCTCCTCCCACCTGGAGAAGAGCCTCTCACCACCTTGGACACCCAACCCTGTTCTCCAGGCTGGCATTTCCTCTGGAGTCAAGCAGCACGGCAGGAGCCATCTCAGCAGCCAGAGCCCCGAGCTGAGGGATGCACAGGAGTCTGGGGGATGCTCCTGTGCTCCCACCCATGGCACACACGGGGACTTTAATGAGAAATTGCTTGTTAATGTGTGCAGAGCTTTGTGATTATTGAGCTACAGTGTGACATCCTCTGCTGCCACGTTACAGGGCTCAGAAATAAATAAAAGAGACAATTCTCCAGGTTTACTGCGTGCGGGGGC
The DNA here is from genome assembly GCA_013399135.1 of Heliornis fulica. Taxonomy (NCBI): domain Eukaryota; kingdom Metazoa; phylum Chordata; class Aves; order Gruiformes; family Heliornithidae; genus Heliornis; species Heliornis fulica. Next base: position 33,481 of record VXBZ01001034.1, on the reverse strand, counting down.
TGCTGATCTGCCAGGGGTGTTCTGTCTGACCAGGCTCTGCACCTTCTGTGTGCCAGATAAAGATCAGCTGCAATGCAGCTAATTTGGGGGCAGGGGGTGGCACATTATTACCTGGTATAGCTTGTTTGTCCCTTTTCCCTGCACCCTAGTGAACCTCTTTGCCAGAGGGGCTCTCCTCCTCAGAGCTCGCTGTGCCCATCTTACCAGGGAGCGCCAAGCATCCCCGGCATCGCTTTTGAGGTCAGTGCTTCAGATTTGTGGTGCTCCCACCACCCCCAAGGCTTCCCCCAGACCCATGGGGTCCCTGTGCCACCAAAAGCCTCTGCCAGCTCGGTGCAGGCAGGAACGCTTGTACTGACCCAGTCAAGGCTCAGAGATCACAAATTATTACAGGCACCTCTGGAGCTTCCCCACCCCGGGGCAGGGGGAGGCATCCGGGCTGGAAGTCTCTGCCTGCATCCCCGTATCTCCCTGCCGGCTGTGATGCTCTTTCCATGCTCCCTCTGTGACAATCTCTGTGCTGTGGGGACTAATGGGCTGGTTTGTCTGTGTTGCTCTTCTGCTCGAGGGCTGCAGCTCTCACCGGGGCTCCTCCTCATGTCCCCTCGTGCGTGCCCTGTGATGGGCACCGCAGGTGCTCTCAGTCCCCTCGAATCAGCACGGAGCAGTTTTGACCCAGCCTGAAGAATTTAATCCTGAAGTCATGGTGAGATGGGTCCTGCCCCAGCTCTGGGGCCTTTGTAGGAGTTGAGCAGAAGACTATGAAAGCCAGGCTGGAGAAGAAGATGCTGCAAAAAGGCATCTGTATGAAGGCCAGGCAGACACAGTGTAAGGACTGGGCTGTTCTCCCCGAGGTCTTTTCCAGCTTGGATCCTGCAGGGCCGGCAGCAGCGGGCACAGGGTCTGCCCCAGGTCACAGCTTGGGTCACTTGCTCACATGGCAGCATGGCTTTGCTTGAGGTTTGGTCCTCAGGGCTCAGACTTAGCATGTTAGGAGCCATTTTCTCAGCTGATGGACTGGGCTTGCAGAGCCCGTGGTGTGTTGTGCCAGGGTCCCCATCCAGGATGGCAGTAGGGATGCAGACAAGGAGGAGCAGGGTAATGCCCTGCCTGACCTGCAACATCAACATGGGGGTCTGAGCCCCAAGGATGCCCAAGGTACGTTTGACACAGGGATGAACAAGGCTGTGTACAAGGCAGAAGATAATCCACCCAGCATGCAACTCCTTCCCTTCAGCCCCTTCAGCCCTGCTCTCCAGGACCCGTGCTGGGCTCAGAAAAATCACTGCCTAAACACAGATGTTTTGCTCCAGAAGTCCTGACCAGAGTCCAGGCTATAATCCCAGCATCCAAATGGAGATGCTGCCCCTCAGCCCTGCCCTGGCTTCACCCAACGTGCAGCAGTGGGCAGTGGAAGCCCCTTCATCAGAGCTTCAATGGGCACTGGGTCAAACTGACAGTCCCCAGCTTCATCCAGCCAAAACACACAAGAGATGCTGTCAAACCCTTCGGGGATGCTGCTCGGCTCCCTGCAAAAGATCAGGTTTGAGTGGTTTGTTTAAGAGAAAACCAGTGGTTTATTGGATGAAGGCAGGGGCATCACATTTTTCTCTCTTAAACTGAAGTTCCATTTGCTCCCAAGTTGACCTAATAATGGTAATTCTAGATTAAATGTAAATGTATTGGCTGCTGGTAAAGGTCATTCCACAGAAAACGGCTGTTTGCCTCCTTCCCGATGCAGGAACAACAAGCACAGTGTGACACGCAGGACTGTCATCACCCCATCGACAGGGAGTGGTGGTACTCAGCTGTGGAAAGCCTCAGCTTCCCTGAGCTCTGCTCCAGCCACAGGCACTCCGTGGGAACACACACCCAGACATGGCACACATGGAAACCACCACGGTTTCTTGCACTGGTACGGCCAGCAGCAGTGAGCACACCTGATGGAGGTACACCCAGGTGGAGGACCTCCTCTGCTTAGTAAGAGAGCTTTGGGTGGAGGTGAGGAGTATGACATGCTGCTGCCAGGCTCTGGCAGCCACCTATCCCCCTAGCCAGAGCCCAGCCCTGCTCCCCACCCAGCAGCCCCCCAGCCCTGGGAGAAAGGCTGCTGAGGGTGGAGGAGAGGACACAGTCCTACCAGCTGCTGCACCTCCCTCCAGCACACCAGGCCCAGGATGTGCAGTGGGGTGACTCCAGCTCAGCTCAGCATCCGCTCCCGGCCATGGCCCCATCCTGACCAGGAACACTGCACCAGACCCTGCTTCTGTCACTGGTCCTGATTGCCCTGACCAGTCCCACGGGGATCCAGCTCTACAGAAGCTCCAGCTCTTCCTGCTCCTCCTCCTCTCCCAGCCTGAGCCAACTCCCGGGAGCAACAGGGCTTGGGCTGCTCTGATGGGGTGGCTCCAGCAGTGTCCTCCCCTCCCCAGGCACCATCCTGGGGCTGAGCCAGGGTGGAGGCGGGGGAGGTGGCAGGTTGGTCACTAGCCTCAGCCACAGTAGAATAACCTCATGTAGAGCTGTAAGAAAGGCTGCCATACCAGTGTGAAGCTGTGCTGGTGATGGGGCTGGAGGCAGACACCTACATCATGTGTCTGCAGCCCCTAGGAAACCAGTCAATAACCTGACACAGGTAGGACAGCAGCACAGTCTTAGCTGGGGTGTGTGTTTGGACTTTGGTGGGCTGGGGGGGGACATGGGTGCAGCCAGGTGCAGTAGGTCTTGGTGCACTGGTTGCTCTCATGGAGTTGTTGCTGCTCTTCCAGGCATGACCAAGCCCATCCCAAGGGCTGTGTGTGGTGGTGTGGCTTCCTCCACGTGCTGAGGAACAGCCAAGCCTTGGTGGGGCCATGAGGCTCCCAGGTCCTCCTGGGTGCTGCTCAGAGCCGGTGAGGCAGCTGGTGTGGTGGGTCTGCAAGTGAGGACTCCTTGGTGGAGCACAGATGTGCAGTCACTGTCCTGGTTCTCTTTGCCCTGACAGCACCTCCCAAAACCTTCAGGGAGGCTGTTGGTGTGCAGGCACCCTCCCACAGGCTGCGCTTCTCCATCGCTTGTGCCCTTCAGGTGGCCGCGGAGGTGTGAAGCGAGGAGGGCGCTGGCAGTCCCTCTCCTGGAGGGTCTTCAGTCAGCCACGCGCTGACATGTTTATTTGCATAGAGACATTTTAGGCTCTTCTGTTGTTGGCTGACTTATTGTAGGAGTCCTCAAAGCTGTGATATTGAATTATAAATTGAGACACTGTATCCATGAAGGATTGCTCTTTGACTATAGGCAGCATTATCGAATATGACAGTCACAATAAATGCACGCTATAAAGCCAAACTAAATACGCTCCGCAATCCAAGATGTGCAAATCAAGCAAGTAGAAAAATAACCATAATGGGTTTTTTTTTCCCCTCACAAACGAATCCTGAACCTTGGGTGATGATTTTGTTTAGCTTTATGTCTTGGTTCCTTGGCAAAATACTCAGGCAGCAGATAATGAAATGACCTACTTTTGCTGTCTTTGTTCATGACAACACATAAATTAAGAATTATGCCCTTTCAAATTAAACTTATCGTTTTCGCAGAAATTAGAGTGTGAAGCAGGGCTGTGTGCTGGAGATGGGGGGGGAGGCGGGTGCTGGTCCAGCTTCCGTGGGGCTTCCCCCGTGCCATGCCCTGCTCCCGGGAGCGGGAGCCTGAGCGTTGGGGTGGTCCTGTGCTGGTGGTACCAGCCACTGCCTGTGGCTCTTCCTATCAGCTCATCTGACTCGTGAGCCTTTACCTTCTGGTGAACTTCTGGAGGCCTCAGAGGCTAAGCAGTGCCATTTAGCCGATTATTTAAATAATGCTCTGGGTTTAACCTAAGTGCTGACTTGAATGCTACCATAAATGGGTGTCATCTGGAGCGAGCGCCCAGGGAGACCCTCCCTCTCGGTGGGAATTGTTTTGCCTCCAACCACATCCCATGTGCGAGGTGCTGTAATGCTTTCTGACTGGGTGACAGCAAGATAATGTTTGCTTTAATTGAGTTCAGATTGGGAGTGTGGGCTGCAGCCTGTGGTGCTGGGGTGGGGGTGGTTGTGGTTCTTGTTTGGAGTGGGGGGCTGCTGCTGACCCTGGGGGGTCCAGGCTCTCAGCAAGGCTAGAGGTGATATTGAAGGAAGGTGTAATTGTTGTAGTCAGGGTTGGGGTGTGTGTGTGGCCACTGTTGCCTTGGAATTGGATGGCTGGGTCAGAGCAAGGTTGTTTAGTGTTGCTGTGTAATTTTATGTGGATGCCAGAGGCACAAAGGAAGGTGGAACATGGCTGGGGAGCAGTGATGGCATGGGCCGAGGTGGGCTGCTGGGGCAGAGGTGGGCTGCTGAGGCTGGGGTGACTTCTGTCCTCTCTGGACACTGCTAATGAATTTAATAGCCTACAAAAGCCATTATGAAACCGAAGGATGTATTTCTATGAGCAAGAGGCTAAATATAGCACTTGGAGCTTTCTGTTTCTGGGCCCCGCAGGCGTGTTACAAATCTGTGTGCTGCTGGAGCGGGGCTGGGAGTGATGGCAGGACCCTGGGCATCCTGCTGCCCACCCTAGCCATGCCCACCTCCTGGGCTGCGGATCCAAGAGCCCCTCCAGCCTCTTCCCAAAGGTCACTGTCAGGATACAGCGCTGGGTCAGTCTCCATCCCTGTCAGAGACCAGTGGGAACCTGGGGTAGGGTGTGGGGGAATGCACAGCACTAAACCCCTGTGAGATGGACAGGGGCACCTGAAACACATCCCTCCCCCCTGAAGCACACACACACCCACACACCACCCACCCACACACACCAGGATTGACACACAGCAATTTCTCTCTAGCAGAAGTCCAGTCCCAGCTTGCAGGTGCTGAGCAAGCTGCATTGCCCCACGCAGGGGCTTTGCTGGGCTCCTCAGGGGGCTGCTGCCCACAGCAAGAATGATTCTGACTTACCCCAGCCCTGGTTCGGGCCCTGTTCGCGCTGGTGACATGCCCGGGACCCGCAGAGGCTTGTGCTGCAGCTGCTGGAGCACTGCAGTACGGCGGGAGGCTGCGAGGCGCTGCCGTGGCTTTCTCCTAAATCACAGCGCCCTGGAGCTCCCATTTCCCTGCTCGCTGCTGCCTCAAAGCTCCCGACTCCCACATGCTGCCAGAAGGATTTGAGGCTCGGATGGAGAGCCAGCCACGCTGCCCAAGGCCTGGGCATGCAGTGGGTTGAGTGGTGCTTGGAATCCCAGAATCCCAGACTGGTCTGGGTTCGGAAGGGAGGCTAACGATCATAGAGTTCCAACCCCCTGGCACAGGCAGGGCCACCAACCTCCAGGCCTGCAGCTAGACAAGGTTGCCCAGGGCCCCATCCAACCTGGCCTTGAACACCTCCAGGCTTGGGGCATCCCCCACCTCTCTGGGCAGCCTGTTCCAGCACCTCACTGCTCTCTCCATGAAGAACTTCCTCTGATCTCCAACCTGACCCTTCCCTCCTCCAGCTTCAATCCATCCCCTTGTCCCACCACTCTCTGCCCTTGAGAAAACCCGATTCCCCTACTGTTCATACATTCACTTTAAGCACTGGAAGCTGCAGTGAGGTCCCCCCACAACCTTCTCTTCTCCAGGCTGAACAAGCCCAGCTGCCTCAGCCTGTCCTCACAGGGGAGGTGCTCCAGCCCCTGACCATCTTCATGGCCTCCTCTGAACCCTTTCCAACAGCTCCACATCTCTCTCGAACTGGGAGCCCCATCTCTGAACACAGCATTGTAGATGGGGACTCACGAGAGTAGATGGGGCCTCACAAAGCAGAGAAAGACCCACCAGACCCCAAACCACAGAGCATTCTTCCAACCCTGTCTGTGGCAGGGGCTCAGTGTCTGATATGGGTTTTGGGGTGCTGTGCTTGTCCTGTACTTGCTTTGGGCTTTTGCGTGACTTGGGCAGGTGTAACCTTTGCTGTGCCACAGAAGGAGAGCAGGGCAGACCCTTGGGTGCTGGTGTGGGCTGCTGCACCCCACAGCAGAGACCCCCAGCCACAGGGCAAGCAGGGCTGGCAGCTGTGACCCCACACCAGTGGGACCTTCTCCATCACCTCTTCAGCACTTTGCATCAGTGCTCTTTGTCCTGCCAGAGCTTCTCAGACTGTGCTGGTGCTGGGTAGTCCTGGAGGCAGTGGCTCTGCTCCCTGCCCCGGCTGGCTCCCGCGTCCCACTGTTTTTGAGAGGCGGCTGGCAGGAGTGCTTGTACTTCTTCCTTTCAGTCTGTTGTTTCCTGGTTCAGTGAGTAATTCCTGATGAGCTGTAATTTCTAAAATTAAATCCTTAAGATTACAAACTAGAGGCCTGAATTAATATTCCTGCAGTGTGTGGTGTGATAACCCCTGCTGGGATGCCTCACGAGGTGGCTGTGCCTGGGCTCCAGCGCTGTGCAGCCAGTGAGAGCCAGACAGGACCCTCTGCCTGCAGCCCAGACCCACCTCAAGATGGATGTGTTGCTCCAGACCACAGATGATCTCCACACTGATCTCAGCTTTGAAAGTAAATTATTTGGGTCAGATTTTTTTTTTCAGACAGATCTTCTGTTAGTCTTTTCTTAATCTGAGCTACCTAATTGGGGGCCCTTAATTTAGCTGAACATGCTGTTAGCCTTAGTGAAGCTGCTCCAGCCCCGTGGCTTGATTTTTTTTTTTCCCTTTTTGCAGTGGATTGATTTTCCTGCCAGTGTGATCTCTCCCCACTGAAGTTCCCATTGCTGCAAAGTTCAGGCTCCTCTTTGTTCTAATTATCGCTGTCTCCACACAAAGGGAAGGAGGCAAATGCTCTGGTCTATTTTAAGGTGTAACTGAGATGATAATCCTGCACAGCTGGGAAGGCTGCAGGAAGCTTCTGCTCAAAGGATCATCTTTCCCTGCCCTGAATCAAAGGAGCAGTGGGACTTTGCTGGGAACACCCAAGGGAAGGCTGTGTCTACCTGGCCAGGCTGTCCTCAGCAGGGAAGCAGTGTTGTATCCGGCTTCCTTTTCCTTTTGGGAAAGCTGAGACCTCAGGTGTCCTGGGGGTGCTTCGTGTCCTCCTGTGTAGCAGGAGCAGAAGATGAAGGAGAGGAGCCCTTGCTCGCTTGCTCCGTGGTTGCTCTCTTAGGCTGGAGAGCAGTGCTCCAGCAAGGCCTCCTGTTGCCCTTCTTTAGTTATTCCAAATTTTCTGGTTAAAACCCCAGAGAATGTGGGCTCTTCCTCTTGCAGGATGCCAACAAGTGCTGCTTCCCATAATAACCCTAGGGAGCAGGAGCAGTGCCAACTCAGCTGCCCGAACTCCAGCTGAGACACTGGCACACTGTCCCTGGGGCTGGCCACGCTCAGCAATGGGAGATGCACAGCTCTCCCCCCACCCACACCAGCTTTTACCCCTGAGCCCAGAAATCCTCCCAGCCCCGTCTCCCTGTGAGCAGGGTGCTTGGGGAGCAAACAGCCTGCAGTGGTGAGCCGTGGTGCTGACATCCTGCCTGCATGGGAGGGGTCCTGCGCCCCTCTGGGGAGGGGAAAACAAAAGGGGTGTCGACACATCAACTGTTGAGACCGTTGTGCATGTTGGGGGTCAGAAACCCAGCCTGAGGGGAGGGGGTGACCCGTGTACCTCAGAAGTGGCAACACTGTATGTGCTGAGCTCTGTCCTGGAGCGGGTCCAGAGGAGGGTGACCAGGCTGGGGAAGGGTCTGGAGAACAAACCTGCTGAGGAGAAGCTGAGAGCGCTGAGGCGGGGTGGGGGGGTTGAGTCTGGAGAAGAGGAGGCTGAGGGGAGACCTTCTCCCTGCCTGGAATGACCTGACAGGAGGGTGGAGAGAGGTGGGCAATGGTCTCTTCTGCCCAGGGACAGGGGACAGGACAAGGGGAACGGCCTCAAGCTGCACCAGGGCAGGTTCAGGTGAGATGTCAGGAGAAATTCTTNTGTGGAGGCTGGGAAATGGGGGTGTCCCAGGAAATACCTCAAATACCGCAGCAGCCTGAATACAGCCAAAAAGCATCTCTGGGGCCTCAGCCAGACCCGGGGCCTGCTTAGCATGATGCCACCACATCGTGTTTGGTTATCCAGGCTGTGCTAGGCAGGCTCTGCTGAGACACAAAGGACAAAATCCAGCTCTGTCTGATTGCCCAGGATTTCCTCTTCCTGCATGACCGAAGCAGAGGTCAGGGTGATTTTGCGGGAAGAGCAGCTAAACCGGGAGCACGTTGGGGCTGGGTTGGATTTGAGCTGGAGCATATGGACTTGCAGGGCCTGCTCTGACCCACAGACAACGTGCTCCTTTTCTGCTGGGATTCAGGCATTGACAAGAAGGCTATTTTTTGAGAAGGCTCTTGCTGACAAAATATTTGAAAGTGTTTAAAAATAGTTTGCATGGAAACAAGGAAAAGCTTAGGCTGGAAGGAGCTGTGGGGATCGTCTGTTCTGCACCTCTCTCCCCAAAAAAGAAAGCCAGCCGGAGCCAGATCCAGCTTTGAATTTATACCTTGTTTTTTACATTTTTCAGTGCAAATCTGAAATTTTCATCTTGAAGCAACCTTCAAAATCTCTGCCAAAACAGTTTAACTGAAACTTCTACTGAAAGTAGCAGAACACGTTGGTGTGAAGAGAAGTATTTCAAAACAAAATCTCGAGTGACCTCGTCTGGATTCCTTTTAGTGGTTTATTTTCTGATTTAGAGCAGGAAAATATTCTAAAATCTTCAGGTCCAAGGGTGTGACTGAGCCATGGATGAGATGGTTTTCTTGCCCTCCTGCATGAGACACTTTTGTTGAGCGCTTTGGGGCAGTGACTGGCTTGGACAGCACCACAAGTGCCGTAGGATTTGCAGATCTGCAGCGGATGCAGTAGCTGGATGATGGTATTGAGCATCCCCACTAGCTCATGTCCCCCCATCTGGACCCACAGAGCAATGGGATGGGCTGGGGCAGGCAAGGAGCTGGGCAGTGGGAGGAGTATGCAGGCAGACCCCTATGCGGGGGTTTGGGCTGGCTGTGCCCTCTGTGGAGCATCGCCACAGTGGGTCACCTGTCCCTTGCAATGCCACTTGCTGGTCTGCAGCTCCCACGAGGTCCTCGCGCTCCATCTGGTAAACTCTGCTTTGATTAAAAATGAAAGAAAGAGTTTAAACCTTCTCGCTATGCCAGGTGAGAAGGGGACTTCTGAAGGCAAAAAACTGGTATGTGCATAAAAAGGATCTGTAGTTTATTACTCTCATTTTGTTTTTTTCCTGTTACTAATCTCATTATGCTTAGGAGTATAAATTTAGGTTGGCACAAATCTGTATTGCTAAAATATTTTACCTTAAGTTCTTACAAGCTCTCTCCATCTGTGAGGATAATGCTAAGTATTAATTAACTAGCTAATCCTATGCATTGCTTGGAAAACATAAAACACGACATAGAAGCAAGTCCAAAGTGCGATTCCAACCTAATAAAAGCAAACCTGCCTTTTTTTCAGAGGAGAAGGCTTTGGGATTTCTTTTTTCATTGAGAACAGCGCTCAGCTTGCTTCAAATATCTGCTTGAAGCTGCAAATCACTTTTAAAATCAGATAGAGTGAAGCAAAGTGAGACTGAAAGGTGGCCAGAAAAATATAGGCACGCTGTTGGGTGCTTCTGCCCAAGTAAGCCCAGCAGCTATTTCTCTGTTCCTCCATCCCCGCCGTGGCAGCACGTCTTGCAGGTGAAGGGTTGGAGATCTGAGCTACGTGCTGGTCCGTGTCCCCTGGTCCCAGCACTGGTTTTGCTCTCTGGGGTTGTTCCCCCTACATGTGGCTGTTGCTGGCTCCTTATCTTGGCACGCCGCAGTCGTAAAAAGCTCATATTTAGCAGCAAACCTGCTCCCCTGTCATCTGGGGGAGTTTGTCTTTGCAGCGTAGCGCGGCGGCTCGGAGGAGGGCTGTGGCATTAGGATTCAGGCGGTGTCCGAGGAGGCACAGGAGTGAGTGCACATAAATAACAAGCTGGGTTCTCTACTGACGGGCTGGCAGCCTCCCCGCTGCATGTCACCGCCTCGGCGTCCTCTGCCACATCCTCAGGTTGGCTGGCATCTGTATTTCAATAATGTGGGGTAGGGGGCGTAGCGTGGAGAAACTAAGTCTGGAGCACTGGGGTGGTGGTGAAGGGGGAGGCTGGGGGTGGAGCAGGACTGCAGGGGGAAAGGGCAGGCTCTGATGCAGGAAGCAGGAGGAGGCATTTCACTCACTTTGCATGCCAGGCGATTGCTCCTGTCCCTGCAGAGCAGGGGCTGGGGATCTGGAGAGCATTTAGGGGCATCTTGAAAAGATTTGGGGGGGTTTGGCCTTCTCTGTCACAGGGATGGTTTGGAAAGTCCTGCCTCCAGTGCTCATATTCGCAGGCAGTTTGCAGAAGCCTGGCTCTGCTCGCCTCCAGACAATGCCAAGTGAAATGATTATCTACTGGTATTGTCTCCGAGTGCCAAGCTTGACATGAGCAGGTTCATTGCGTTCAGGAGATGTATTCACAGCTGCTAGCCTGGCCCTTCCCTTCTCCCTCGGCGTGCAGAAGGGTTCGGGATGGTGTGTGGGGTATAACCACGGCAGCACCGGTGCCCTGTATCCCCTTAACCTTAGCTCCACTTGTCGGAGCTGCAAAAGGCATCTGTGTAAAATCTCACCCTAGTGGCAGTGGGGTGACTGAGCTCCCTGTCGCTGATGAGTTCGGCCCTCATGCGCCATCGAGCGTGGCCCGAGCCCGGAGCTTGCCGAGGCAGCCGCTGCCGGGATGAAGCGGGGTGGGAGCTGCAGCCCTGTCACCACGCTGCGGGGCAGTTGTTATCGCGTTGGCACAGGTGTGGAATATGAATCCGCCTCCTGCTCCTGCTTCCTGCCGTGTCTTCAAGAGCACTTGTGCTGAGCTGTCCACTGGGAGGTGACAGGGTCTCTCGCCTGGGCTCTGAGGGGCTGAAGTTGGGTGAAGGGCTGGACGTGGCAGAGGAAGCTCATCGATGAGGTGCTGGGGTCAGTGTCCTGTGAGAGGATGGTGCTGGGGTGCACACCAGTTGAATGGGGCTGTTCTCTGTGCATCCTCATCCTCCTTCCTGCCCTCTCTAGCAGCCAGATTACACCTAGCCTGGACACCTTTCTCATGGCAACACCTCCCCTTGGCCATTCTCTGCCTGAGTGAGGGGCAGCCGGGATACCGGTGTGGGAGGCTGTGGGTCAGCCCTGGCAGGACCGGAGCTGCGGGCAGGAGCCTGCGGGTGTGAGCACACCTTCACCTGCGGGCAGAGGCCAGGTCTGTGTGTCCTTCCTGCACACATCCAGCTTCCCAGGAGGGGCTGTGCTGTTTGCACCGTGTTAGTATGGCACAGCAGAGACTCAGCATCCACTTCTGTGGTGTTTATAGAATCACAGAATCCCTTGGGTTGGGAGAGACCTTTAAGATCATTGAGTCCAACCCCAGCCTAACCCTGCCCAGGCCCCCTCTAGACCATGTCCTTCAGCACCTCATCTCTTGGTCTTCTCAATCCCTCCAGGGGTGGAGACTCCACCACTGCCCTGAGCAGCCTGTTCCAACACCTGACAACCCTTTCAGGACAGAAATTTCTTCTGATGTCGCACCTCAATCTCTCCTGGGGCAGTTTGTGACCATTTCCTCTCATTCTATTGCTTGTTACCAGAGAGAAGAGACCGACCCCACCTCTCTCTTCTTGAAGTGAGGGAGCCCATGGGCTGGCTGGCAGTGGGCCAGCAGACGGTCGGCTGTCCCAGCCTCAGACTCTGGTGACTTTGCAAAGACAAGTGATGTATCTGCAGGGTGTCACTCGTGCCAGCAGACTGGTTTTAGTTCCTTAGTGTGCTGAGATGGTGCCAGCCACCGATGTGATGCTGGCGTGCAAAGCTTGTGCTGAATGAGAAAGCTGCCAGCTCTTGTGCCCCTGTGATGCTCTGCACCCCTGGAAACCCACTCCCCATGTGTGCAATGGGAAGCCTCCCCAGCACCGCAGAGCCCAGCAGACTCTGTGCTCTGGCTCACAAAGGACAGAAGCCTTTGGGCAGCCCGTGCCTGTATCAGGGCTGGAGCACTGCTGGTGTTTGCCCTTCAGAGAGGTGATGTTCTGCAGCCACAGCAGAGCCCTGAATGCTGACACCATCCTGACTTCAAACTCCCACACTCCTACTTCCAGTCCTTGCTGTTTGTCTACACTGTTTCCAGCCCTGTAACATGCTGAGCACAAACCAGGGTGGATGGGGTGATAAACGGAGGTTGGGGACAGAGGTGTGATGCAAGCTGTGGGATCTGGAGGTCAGCACAGTGTGTGGCAAGCTGAGGGGACCTACCCTCAGCCCCATATGCCAGCAGCCTCTGACCAGCTGGTTCATCTCCCTGCACCTCATGAAACCATCCTTGAAACCCGCCCAGAGGGGTGCTGTGATGTGCAGCGAGATCCTGCACTAGGGGTAGAGCACCAACAACTGGGTGCCCAGTTACCCGATTGCAAATCCCTGCTCTTCACTGCAAGAACCATCCCTAGAACATCCTGACTACTACAGACATTGCTCTATTGGTCTTGAGCTGTCAGTATATTTGGAAATACCTGTGTTCCTCTTGGGAAAACACAGATGACAAGAAGCATTTCCAGTGTGGCCAGGCAGCGCTGGGAGCTGGGGAAGGTGCTCCACAGCACAACCAGAGGGTTACAGCGCGTGAAGTCAATCTCAGTCCTGGACATGGAAAGTAGAAAATTGAAGTGTGAGGAATTTGAAAGGGGATCTGAGGCCAAGTGTTGCCTGTGTGTCAGGAGTTATGAAGCAAGGGATTATTTTTTACAGCTCTGAGCACCACAGCCCCAAAAATGCTCTTGATCATCCTGCAAGCCAGGAGCTTGCTTTGCCCCTTGTCCTGGGAGCAAGGCTGGGGCAGGGTCCCCATCCAAACTACCCCATGCTGGGACCAGCTCTTCTCTCCCTCTTGCCTCTGTTTCTTGCATTCAGACTTGAAAAGTGGCATCTTCTCAGAATTCCTAAGCAGAGCACTTGTAATAGCCCAGGATAGTCCTCTCCTATGTGCCTGGACCACAGCTATTGCCTCCAAGCAGAGTCACTCCTGCTCACCAATAGGCAAGGTCAATCCCAGCATCAAATGTGCTAGAAAAGCTGCTGGTTTCAACTTTCAAATGGCTCTAACCAGAAATGGACTAAGTGTGAAGGCTTGGAGGATCTGGAAAGAGCAGAGGTATGAGATGTTTCTCCTAAAGTTTGGAGATGCTACCTGAGAAATGCAGACTTTGACCTGGATGGTCATCAGCAGAACCAGAATTTGAAAGCCCAGAGCTGGTGATGTTGCTGCTGGACCATGCTCCTTATTGCCTGCAGAAGGTCTCTGCAGAAACTGGAATACAGCTCCCTAATCTGGTGGAATGAGATTTTTTTTTCTTTTATCTCAAATTATTGATTCGAGTAGTAAATGTCTGTTCTTCCATCATCCAGAGTCCTGGTGCCATGGCAAGTTCACACCATAGTTTGGGCAAAGTTTGTGGGGAAGACAGACCAGCACAAGTATGCACAGTCCCTAGGAACTGTGTTGGGAAGAGATGGCAGCACAAGGGGCTGGGAGGTGCATCCACAGCTCTGGGAAGCAGACAGCTCCAGGAAAGCAGCATCTCCTAGATATGTGCTGCAGCATGCTGTTGCTGTGCTAACCTTCAAGCGGGCAGCAGTGGGACCATTTCTAGGGCAGTTCATAGAATCACAGAATCCCTTGGGTTGGGAGAGACCTTTAAGATTGAGTCTAACCCCAGCCTGACTCTGCTAGTCCACCTCTAGACCACGTCCTTCAGCACCCCATCTCTTTNTCCAAACTAAACAGCCCCAGCTCCCTCAGCCGCTCCTCGTAGGACTTGTGCTCCAGACCCTTCCCAGCTCCCTCACCCTTCTCTGGACACACTCCAGCATCTCAACATCCTTCCTGGAGTGAGGGGCCCAAACCTGCACACAGCACTCAAGTTGTGGCCTCACCAGAACTGAGGACAATGGCACAATCCCTTCCCTACTCCTCTGCTCCTGCTGGTCCCATCACTGGGAGCCCTCTGCACCGTCTTCTTCGTGCAGGCGTTACGAGAGTTTTAGCCTCACACTGTCCTGATGTGATGTGCCACATCTGTCCTGCTCGCTGTGTAAGCGTGGCCCCTGCTAGGTGAGGCGCACCGTCTTCTGTGAGCCCTCCTGGCATAGACTCCCCTCACACCAGCTGGAGGTACTTTTGTTGCAGGGCTTATGCCAGCTCTCTCTGACATGAGCTGGAAGCTCTTTTTGCTTCTCTAAGTGCTTGGAGGATTTCTGCCAGTATCGTAAAGTCACGTGGAAATCTCTCCCTGCTCCTGCACACATACCTGTTATTACTGGACCAGTAAATGATCCTAATGCGGACTTGGCCAAACAGTTCCTTCAATCAGTGCAAAACTGAAGTGTATCCTTCTTCAAGGCCACTTTCAAGGAGCCTTTCACTGGCTGTGATGGGAGCACAGCTCATTCTGGCCTTGGAAACACCATCTCCAAGTGCAGCTGGGCAGTGTGCCCAAGGCATTGCCTCTCCCCAGCAATGCCTGCTCCTACTTATGGACCTGGGGACATTGTGCTGCCTGTCTGCAGTCAAACCTGAAAGCATTTACTCCCTCAGCACTGCTCTGACCTTAGTCCATCTTTACCTCATAGCTGAGCACTTTCAGTGCTGCAGACATAGTGCTGAGAGTCTCCAGGGGATGGTTGCCTCTCCTGGGTGTGGTTTGCTGCCTGCATCGCATTTCTGGGACAAGAGGGGTGACGTGGCTGGGGGATCCTTGCTCTTGAATGGAGACGGAAACCTGCCCTTCAAACAAGATCCATGGCAGAACACCAGCAGCAGCCCAAATCGGTTGTGGGCAGCGACTGTGGGCGCTGCGCTGGGATGTAAACCCATGAGCTGCTTTGGGCAGCTTGGAGACGGGTCCAGCTCCAGCCCACTGCCCTCAGACACCACTGCTCAGCTCCCTGGGGTGAAGCCAGGATGCAGCCCGTGCTGTCCACAGTCCCCTGAAGAGCTGCTTCAGATCTGTTTATAGACACCTGCAAAATCTTCGCTCTGCTGAATGAAGTCAAAGACTAAACTCCTGTTGACTTCAAAGGCAGGAGGATTTCACACTGAGCCTGCATCTCCCATCCCCTCCTCCTCAAATCCTGCTCCTGGACCCTTAGATATCCTTCTCTTTTAACTCTAGATGATTTGTACAGCCTGAAGCTATATTTGGGTTGGAATATGCTGTGTGTTGCCCCCAACATCACTTGATGGGCAATTTTAAGCTGGGTTTAGCATCACTTGTCAAAGGGCTGTGTCATGCGTAGGTGCTGTCTCAGATGTGCTTCCTGTAGGGAGCTGCTCTGAGATGTGTCTGAAGGCACCTCTGCCCTCATAGGCTTTTTTAGATTTGTTCTGACTTAGAAAAACCCTGTATTTCTCTCTCTAGAGAGACATGAAGGTCTGTCCTGGCCCTGTGGACTTGAGCCTGTCTCAAGGGCAGACCCAATCCTGTCTGAACTTGATCAAAATCTTTACAGAATCTCCCACTGTTGTCAAATCGCTGATTTCTGCTGGATAATTGTTGAGCTCTGCATTTTTCTGACTACTGGTGGTGTATCTAGACTCTAGAAAACAACCAAGAAACACGTTCTCCTTTCCCCACTGTGTTGCAGACACCCGTGAGCCAGGCAGGGGTGCTGGGGTTCCCCTGATGAAAAACAGCTTGTTCCTCTGCAATGATTTTGCACTTCCAAAGTGTCCCTGAGATCAGACATTGAAATGCTATCTCTAATTGTAAGGAAGTTTTCCTCCACCACTTTGTATTTTCTCTCAGCTTCAGAGTACCCTGATGATCGCAGCCTTTCCCCCATCCCTCTAGCTTCAATTTTCAGCCCATCACAACGTTGGTTAAGAGAATCAATCTTTAAGGTCATTACCTCAAGCTCTTTCCCAATAAGTTCTCCTGTAGTTTGAATGGATTGTGGTGTTCTTCCTTCAGATCTTTATTTTTCTCCTCTGTGGTTGATTGAGACAAAAGACCCTGGGGTGAGGAACAACTAACTCCGATGCCACGTCCTCAGCGCTGAACGTCACCAGCGCTGGGTCCGGGGAGCACAAAGCGGCCCCGGCAGAGACGTGCCCTCTGAAGCTTTGCTCTCTGGAGGTGTCTGGCAGTAATAAGGTGGAATGTCTCGTTGTGGCTCCACAGGGGAGTTGGTATTCCTGCAGCCATGATGTTGGTGTGGGAAATGCCAAGCGATGCAGAGCATCATCCCCAGGCACTCCAGGGTCCTGCTGCAGGACATCCTTGGAGGGGTCACCATCAAACCAGGTTTTCCTGCAGAGGCCACCACAACGTGTTCATAAGCAAGTGCTGGGACCTCAGGCTTGTGACCTGGTTCTCTCCACCCACCCTCTTGCACCCAGCACTTCAGCAAGGCTCTGAGATGGGGCTGTCCCCTGCTTCACCACACTCTGCTCCCGAGGAATCTGTGTCCACACAGCGATGTGCTTTAGCTCATTGACGTGGTGTGATCCCGCTGCCAAAGTGAACCAGGTCAGTCTGAACCAAAGCTGCCTATCACAGGTCGGTCTGAGCACTCGGGCTTCCCGATGCGGTGCAGGCGCCGCAGCACGTGGGTCTGACGTGGCGTCGGTGCAATGTAAGAAATGGGCGATGTCAGAAAAATGTGATACGGCTTTTCATTTCCTCTGCCCTTCAGTGTGTAGCAAGGGCAGTTCAGTGTAATATATAATTATAGCTGTGCAGCAAACGGGGCTGTGTATGGAGAGAACTCTCCCTCCTGCGTGCTGGCAATAAATCACCTCTGGATGCTGAGCGCTACCTGTGAAAGCTGAAGCTTTTCTTCGTGCCTCGGCATCCCTGGTGGGCAGTAACCCCACACGCGGCTCCGTTTGTATTCAGGCAAACTCTTCCGTAATTCCTGGTGTCATGTCTGGGTATTTCTTTATTTATAGAGGCTCAAACTCACAGTTCTGGCCCAGATTTTGACTGTACCTTCACAGCTCCTGTGAACCTCGTTGGTCTTTGCCCTGCTGAGCGTCGTCGTGGCCGGGAGGCGGCTGCGGGTCGTGGTGTTGCTGCCGTAGGGGTGATGGTTTTGTTGTCTGGTGGCAGGGCTGCGGAGGTGCCTGCGGGTCTGAGGCTTGCTCTTGCAGTCGTGGTTCTTTATCACAGTCCTGGGGCTGGGGAGCAGGTGAGGGACAAGTCTGTGGGTCAAGTTAAGCATCTCGTGAAAAATTGTCTGTAACCACCAACAAGAAGGGATTTTAAAACCTGCTGGCCTTTTGCTGGAGATGTGGAAAAACAAGGGAAGTCAGTTTAAAAGGCTTGAAACATGAAGTCTCAAGTGAAGTATTTAATTCAACACCACCCCCTTATCCCTGTTCCTTTTAAGCAAAGTGAGATTTTATAACCTTGTTTGGCCACTGTCTGGATGGCTGTAAGGATGGCAATAACTGTCTTTTTGGGGGTGGAAAGAGAAAGAATTAGTCAATATGTGCTGGAGAAATTGCTGCTGTTCTTCTTCTCAGTGTCTGATCCTGTTTCCCTGAGGACAGAAGAGGCAGAGCAGGGGAAGGAGCAGCAGTGGCTGCCTGGTCTGACCAGTCCTCACTGCCTGCAGAGACCCCCTTCCCACTCCAGTACTGGGCCCTCCCCTGAGGCTCCATCCAACTAGGAAGGTGTGAGGAGCATTTCGGATCCAGGGCAAGGTGTGGCTGTTTCCCCAGGATGGGTCCCTGCCCTTGGGCCCCTCTCTCCATCCTGGGGGAGCAGCACAGCTCCCTGGATCGGCTGCCAAAGCCGCCTCCAATTTGGCTCCTCTGCTGAAATGTCAAAATACCGACAAACCAGTAATTTTTCTGCAGAGTGCCAGATCCCAGTGGATCAGCCACAAAACCTGCAGGAAAGGACACATCCTCCCAGCTCTTATTTGTGTGCTGGCTGGCCCTTGTCTGCACAGTCTCCGGCTCTCATTAGCGAGGATTTATTCCTGCGGTCGGCTCAGCGGGTTACCTGCCCACGCTGCGGGCAGGCTGCGCTGCCCCTGCCCTTTCCAGCGGGCGGGTGGTGGTGGGTGCCAGCATATCTGTCTGTCCCCGGGACCCCTGTCCTCCCAGTGAGCTGCCACAGAGCAGCCTCCCGACTGGGGAAGAAATCAGATGTGCAGCTTCTTCCCCGCTCCCCACTTAATCGTATCCAGCCAAAGCAGGACGACAAGCAGCGCTTATTCAGTGGCTGCGTCCAGGTGCGACCCCGCGGCGCTCCCAACCTCTCCCGCGGCTGGGGCCAGCGTTTGCTGCTCCCCTGGTTTATTATCACACTGCAGAGTTGTGTCCCCAAAGCTTTGAAAGCCGCAGGTCCCATCCTGCAAGCGCCCGCGTGCGACGGCTGCCCGTGTGTACGCCGTGCCAGCCGGTACGCACGCACGAGGGTTCTGCTGCTCCGGCGGCTGGGCCGGCAGCGCCGGGAAGCTCCCGGTATCTGTTTGCCTTCCTTCGTTTCTCTTGTTGACTTTGTAGGAGCGATACGTGCGCGCGGGGGACCTGAATACAGATGGCCCCGAGCGGCTGGGAGCTGAATCATGCATCTCTTCCTCTTCAAACCCGGACCCCGCTGACATTGAATTAAGGGCTTTTATTATCACTTGTGCGGGGATTTTTCTTTTCCCGACTGTTCTCCACAGAGCGGTGGCTGTGCAGCCGCGGACGAGAGGACGGCAGCGCTGCCATCCCCGCTGCCCCACTATTAATAGCTGCTTTTCTTTCATGTGTGAGGCCCGGCGCTTTTATTGCAGGCAAGAAGCAGCTCTTTGGATGTACTTTAGATGTTTCCAATTCTCCCAGCAATGTCTTCTCCTATTTCAAATTCTTGCTGCCTATTTTTATTTCCTTTTATCTCAAATCCTTTTTTTCCCACCCAGAAATGATCCCGCCAGAGGGCGATTTTGTCGGTAATATTGCTTTTGCATTTTAGACTTTTCAAGGACTAATGAACTTTATTAGATTATAATGAACTTATTACTCAGTGCTGCTGACCTGCTTTCTAAAGAACTTGAATTATTATTTGGAACAGGCCTGTTGAGGGACCATAGTTTTTTTTTTGCTGAGTAGTTTGGATATATTAACTGTTCAGAGTCAGGTTTTTGTGTGTGACTAATTATCTCAGGTTCACGTGACATGTGGTGGCTCGGCACAGATGGAGAGCCAGGGAGTGGGGATGGGTGCTGCTCCATCCTCCCAGTGAGCTGGAGGAGCTGTGCTGTGGTGGGTTATTTGGTTCCCATCTCTTGCCTCCTCCAGAGCATCATTCTCCATCCTTTCCCCAAGGCTCAGCCCCTCCAGGTTCTGGGCTGCACCTGAGCCAGTTCCCAGCATCACTACCCGAGGGTTGCTCTTCATGTAAAGCCCCAGTAGATCCCACACACCTGTGCTGGCTCCAAGGGTGCTTTGACCCCAGTTTCCTGGGTCTGAGGAGTCCCCATATGAACTTGAGGGCAGGTGGGTGAGCGGGGGTCCTGTCCAGTGGGTATGTGCTGGGCACCAGTATAAACTGAGTTCCAGCAATCCCACATCCATCAGTGGCAACACAGCAGTGCTGTTAGATCCCGCTCGCCGGGAGCAGGGAGAGGCCGCTGGCATGGGGGATAAGCCACCGCAGCTGGCACTGGAAGGAGTGGGGTCCAAAGTCTGGGGCTGATGAAGGTTAGCTTCAGCCCTAGACATTTCCTTGTCCTGGGAGTCAAAGCGATGTCCCCGCCGTGAGCCAAGGCTGGCTCGTGCGAGTCGGGCTCCTCCAGATCCACCGGTGTGTCAGTCCTGGCTTTAGTCCTGGCTGAACAAGGAGGCAGCGCTGGAGCACGAGCTGTGTGCCACCCCGGTGGCTGTAGCACTCCAGCTCTCCACGTCCCCACGTACCGTGCTTCTCGGTGTGGATCAGCGGGGCACCTTGCCCTCCCCAGCTCCGCTCTCACCATCTTCTCTCGCTCGGTGGGTTTCCATTCCCAATTTTCACCTTTTGCTGCCTGCCTTCTGCTGTGTAAATCCTCGGTGTTTTCTCTGCGTGCTGTGACTCCCCAGCGGTCCCGCTGCGTGGCCGGGGCTTGCGTCCCTCTTTTCTCAAACCCTTGAAAAACTCCTGCCTGCCTGCTCTCCTGCAGCGCTCCCTGCGCTCCGCAGCGCGACGGTTTACGAGCGGTGGGGGGTGTGTGTGTGGAGTGAATGGATGAGTCAGGCGTTGGCAGGGCACCAGTTCACCGCAAATCAATTTTCACCTGCCTGAAGCCCGTGCTGCCAGTTCAGAGGAGAAAAGAGAGCGCGGCGGCGGGAGAGGGCGGAGGAAGGAGCCTCCCCGACACCGGCCAGCCATCGGGATTTGGCTGCAACCCTCTCCCGAGCTGCAGAAGAGAGGTACAGCCAGGGAGGGAGGAGAAAGAGGTCCTGGCATGAATCCCCAGGCGCTGAGCAGCAAGAGAAAAGCATGGGCGGAGAAGAACAAGCTGCTCCTTGCTGCATCGCTTACACCAGGGCAAGATCCTGCAGAAGAGGCAGGGCAGGCACTTACATGTGCCCTCCCCAGGGGTGTTTCTGGTGGGTGCAGGCTGGTGCTCTCCAGAAGCCCACCACTGCCCCCCAAAATGCTCAAGGGGATGTTCAATGCGCTGCCCCACGGGGTGGCTGTAGGACATCCCCTGCAGTCCAGTGTCTCCATGATGCTGGGGACAGCTGGAACAGAGCCTGTGGCTCTGGGAGGGTGAGCAAGGAGCGAGAGGTACTGTCAGGGCTGGGGGACACCTACAGCCCTTTCCTCCCCCTTGTTGCAGCGGGGACTGACTCCTCAGCCTTGCTCCTGTGCAGAAAGCCACCTTTTTCTGCAAAAATCAGCAGATGCTGCTGTGGCGTGGCAGGACCAGCTGCCTGCAGCACAGGGGCTCCGCAGGGAGCCTTCCAGGCACAGGGAGCCTTCAAGGCATGGTGGGAGGGAGCCTTCAGCTCGGCTTTGGGATCTGAGTGCTGCCAGTCCTCTTGGCATCTCTGCCTTCACCCCGTGTGGTACCCTGCTTTGCTCCTGGATGCTGGCTGCTGTTTCACCATGATACAGGGGGCTCCTTATCTCTTGCAGCATTCCCTTGTTGTATAAGCACTCATCTCCCAGAAGCGCTGCCGGGTTGTGCTGGGAACGGTGTTCCCCCAGTGCTGCCCAGGGAGATGGAGAGCTGTGGCTGCAGGGGAGGTGTGGGGCTGGCACGTGGGGTCAGTGGGGAGGGTCTCGCCAGCTCCGGTGCTGTTGGCAGGTGGGAGATGCTGCAGAGTGGTGGTGTGGTCTGTATGCTGTATGGGGGACAGCCCCAATAAACCAGCCCTGCCTCTGGGGCAGAACACCCCAAAACTGTGCTACGCCTGTGGGCTTTGGCAGAGACCTGGAGCCCTACACAAACTGGATGGCTTCTCAGCATGGGGGATTCTCCGTGTGTCTTTGCTGCCTTGGAGCCATCAAGCTTAGGTGCCCTCCTTGACAAACCCCACGGCAGAACAAGGGTCCCGGTGCCTCTCCCCGAGGCCTCGGCTGGCCCCGTGCTCCTGTGCTAACCTTCCTCTGCAAGCCTGGCCGGGGACTGCCATGTCTGGGAGTCATAAATCAGAGAAATGAGCTTTTCCTTCTCCTCTGGCTGCTAAAGTTAGAACAGAAAGAGCAAAAGGCATCTTTGCAGCAGCATCTCTCCGTGCCAGCCTGCTGGTGGGCACTGGCTGAGAGCTGGGGGGAGAGTCTCACCCCTCCAGTTAGAAAAGGCGCCCCGTGCCCAGGCTGTCAGGACCCTCAAGGTGGTGTTTGGGAGCTGCAGGGGTAAAATACCTGTGAAATGTGTGAGCAGGGTCTCGGGCAGCATCTGGCCAAGGACAGCCCAGATGCTTTTCATGTGGCTATGGTGCCCCTGAGC
This sequence comes from Heliornis fulica, assembly GCA_013399135.1. Classification (NCBI taxonomy): domain Eukaryota; kingdom Metazoa; phylum Chordata; class Aves; order Gruiformes; family Heliornithidae; genus Heliornis; species Heliornis fulica. The sequence goes on along the minus strand of VXBZ01001034.1, from coordinate 11,502 downwards.
CATTCCTGGAGCTGCCAGGGCTTTGATCAGCCGAAATGTGATGCAATAACCAGCAGCCTGGTTGAGCCCTAACAACACAGCCAAGATAACAACGACCTTTCTGCTGGAATTACCTTCTCTCATTAAAAAACCCACGCTGAATTTCATAAACTAGAGAAGTGATGGCTTCATATACGCTGTCACACGGGAGCCTAACCTGCCCCTCCCACCCCAGGGAGACAGGGGTGCCCTCTTGTCACCCAGGAGTGGTGACACTGGCTGCACGGCGGGGTGCTGCGGCGTTCCAGCTGCCACTCACTGGCCGTGTCGGGTGTGAGTCGGGCAGGCAGCTGCCTGCAGCCCGGCGTCCTGCAGCCTGTTGCTGCCGCTCGTTCCCACCTGCAACGCTCTCCACGTAGGCAGCACACCGCGGGCAGGGTGATGAATAACGAACCCAAGACTCACATGACCCTGCGGCTGTAAAGCTGAGGGGGAGAGTCAGCGCTGGGCCACTTGAAAATTATGGGCCGTCGTAAAAGCAGCCCCTTCCGCGCTGCTGCTGGGCTGCCGCGGGGAAGGGTCTGCGTGAGCTCACGTCTGCTCTGAGACTGGTGCTGCTCCATCCCAGCGCCGAGCCACCGGGGACGGGCACATGGCAAACTGGGGGTTGTGGTTGGGCACCAGGGTGAGGAGAGAGAGGGGGTGGGAGGTGCCAGCAGCAGTGCAGGCACCCGTCTGCCCTCCACGCCAGCTGAAGACAAGGTTGGGCTGGTGCTGGAGATGTCAGCACGCAGGGGTCAGTGCTCCCAGGGCAGAGTCCTGATCCCGGGCACGGCTCAGGGTCGCTGCAGGGTGAGCCAGACACATAAGCACTGCCAGGCCGGGCGCAGGCACCCATGGTGATGGGCCACCAGGGGTGCGATGCCTGCGATCCTGCCCGACTGGGGCACTCTAGAGTCTGTGCTGGCATTAGCACCTCGCAGAGTGAGTCAGGCAGCGTGCCCACTCCCAGCCTCTTCTCATGTTTTATTGAAACCTCGCGTTTCTTCTGAGCGCTGCTGGGGACAGAAGTGGCCTGTGAATCTCCAAAGGCTTGTGTCTTGATCCTGCTTTCAGATGCCATTAGAGCCCCTGCAATGCTGGCTCTGGGGTGGAGATAGCACTGAAAGCTGGAGGCAGACGAGGTCAGCTGCCTGCGGGGCAGAACTGCCCGGCTGCGGAGACAGACCCTTTCCAACCACGTCGGCTTTGCTCCAAAGCCATCACACCTCACTCTGTCCTTCACACAGAGCAGCTTTAATTTTCAGTGCTCCCTGCTTAGCACTTCTCTCAGACCATGATCTCTTCCTTAATCTAAAACCTCTGTGCACTTCAAGCAGGATCATCAGACATGCTGCAAGACACCATGTGTGGAGCAGGAGATCCCTGTTTATCCCTGTACAACCCTTTATATCCATATGTGTGTTGGCCACCTCACATGTGGTGTGAGGGACCTCAGGGTCCTCCCCCTTGTGAGCAGTACCTGTCCATCAAGGTGGGACTCCATACCAGGTCTTTCCCAAAACTGCTGGGATCTCTGCAAGGTGAAAGGGCAGGTGGGCAGAGCCAAACGCTCGGACAGCCGCGAAAGCAGCCTGATGCTGCTGGATGTGCCTCCATGGATGGATGTCGCTGGCAATTATGATAATGGCTGGGGTACCCAAACCTGACATCTTCTTCATGGATGATGAATAAGCTGTCTGACTCTTGTTCATTTTTTATTCAAAACTTCAACGCTGGCTAATCCAGAGCTCCTGGTGCTAAATGCTAATGAGAAATGCGCTCCCTGACTCCCATACTTAATAGCAAAGTGACTCCTGGGATCAAGGGGGTTAAGTATTGAAATTGTCTCCTACATTAAATAATTAGTAGACAAACAGATTGACTTCTCAAGCCATCACTGGCCCCATCTGTTTCCTGCACATTTGCTCCCTCTCTCTTTGCTTGATCAGATAATTGGGTAGGGCTTCACCGAGTGGCACTTCCCTTTATTTGGGCAGTTGCAGTGTGTCAGGAGGGGAAATATGATGATGTGGCTCTAATCGGGCCTGGCTGTGAAGCCAGAGCGCGAGCGTGCTGCAAGTAGATGGTGGCAGTAAAGCTGTGGTGGGACAGCTGGCCCTGGCCACCAGTCCGAGGGCTGGGGTGGGATGCAATGAGGCAAACGAAGCATGGGGAGAGGGAGCCGCTTGGGCTTGGTTTGAAGCTTTGCTGAAAGAAGGTGTGAGCCTGAACGTCTGTGCCGTGGGCAATCGCTTGGAGGGAGGAAGCGAGGGCAGAAACCCGGGGGAAATAATCCTGAGGCGCTTGGGTCCGGCGTAGGCTGAGATCGGATGAGGCGCGAGCTCCGCGGCCCGGCCAGGAGGGAGTGCTTTAAAAGGCCATTTGTTGTGCTGAAATGTTTTTGTAAATGTTCCAAACGGGGAGTTGAAAGCTTTTTATTCTTTTATTTCCTTTTTGGTGCTAACGCTCGAAGGTTTCCTGTAATTGCTTCCCTGTTTTTACTGCTCTGTGGCTCTTCTGAAATATTTTTGTTTTAATTACAATATTGATTTAGATACAATGCTAAGAAGACCCCTGAAAAAAAGTAAATGAAAAGCAATTACTAGAGAGTGCTCTAATGGAAAGGAGCCTCATGTGGGGAATCAGCCCAGACCTCAGCAGTTATTATTATTTATAGAGCCCTGGAAACGAGCACTTGGCCAGCCTGGCATGAAGAGTTATGGATGGGCAGGCTGTTCCCATCAATAAAACAGGCGTTCTCCCCGCACAGAGACCTGCCGGTGGTTGCTGTCCCAGGTGTGACTGTCCCAGTGCCCAGTTCCCAGTGGAATGTTGTCTGTACGGCTCCTCTGCATGCATGGAGTGGTGTTTGCACCCCGAGTTACCCCCAAGCTCTGGGCAAAGCCTTGCCTTGGGCAGAGCCTGGTGGATCCCAGCCCATAGGAGGTCAGGAGCATGCCTGGGAAGGGCAGAGCACCCAAGTTGGTCCCACCAAAGGCAGTTTGAGCACCAAGTCTACCTTTTGTGGCATGTTTTGGTTTGATTTTTTCCAATATTAGGTTTTATTTCCAAGACTGTGCCATAAGGCTGTTGCCATGACAGATCACTATTCAGCTGGAATGCCGTGCAGGGGTGATGCGGGCTGGGGGAAGAGAGGCAGGCGTTGGCAGGGGAGGTGAACGTTATCTTGTCAAGGTAATAAAAGAAGTGAACCCGAGGCATGCCATAAAGGGGGAGTTGGCTTTTTCCTAAAACACATAAGACATATTGCTGGGAAAACTCTATTAAGGATTTTAAAAGGTGAAAACCTTTTATCCAGTTGACTCTTGAGAAAGGTTCCTTGGCACTGAACAGATAAATAGAGGCTTTTGCCCTTAGCTATTCTAGCATGAAAGGAAAGTCTTATGAATACTTGCCAGATTAATGAGACAGAGGACTCATAAATATGTCAGAAAAACACAATAGTTGGAGATGAAATAGATGCCTTCTTGGGATGCAGATTAATATTCACAAGGGTGAGGTCTTTGCCGGAGGTTGTCCCCCACCGAGGGTAGGCTGTGCCTGCTGCCCCACACCAGGGCTTGGTCTGGAGGAAAGGGCTCACCCTCTGATGAAGTGCTCACCTGGCAAGGGCTTGGCCAGGGCAGGCAGAGGCGATGGCCCTTGCTGTCTCTCCACAATGGCAGGGCCTGGCCATCCCACATCAGTGCTGTGCAGCTGGGTGTCGTGTCTGCTGTAAAAATCCACTCATGGTGGTGGGCAGATTGGGACGTTCCCAGTTTGCCCATGTAGGAGCCAGTCCAGGCTGCAGAACAGAGGTCAGCAGTGTCCTCTGTGTGTTCCTACTGGAGGCTGTAGTTGACATCTGTCGTGGTCCAGCATCCTACACCAGCCCCATAGAGACACCCCTCTGCAGAACAGCATCTGCTGCAGCTCCTCTGCTGCACTGGGCACCTCTGCAGAGCGGGGCTGGGGCTATAGGCACTCTGTGTGCAATGAGGAGTCACTGGGGGGTGGGGGCTGAGGGAAGGAGGACGAGATGCTGCCTCTGTGCTTTCTTGGTGAAATGAGTGCAGAGAGGCTGTTTTTATGGGGAGAATGATGGCTTTCTCCTCCCGGCTCTTTTCCTCTTACAGTTTGCCCAAGGTGTCCAAATGACACTGCAGTAGGTGACCCCAAAGTGACAACCCCCTTGACTGCTCCTGCGAGCCCCTGGGGGCTGCTTGCCCCAAGGGCTGGTGGCTCCCTGTGCTTGAGGAGCTAGCCTGGGCACTGCAGTTATTTCTCCTGTGTGTTGCACACAGACCACCTCGTTTCCTGCTGACAAATGCCCACAGGCTGGTACCAGGGGCCATCCTGACCAGGGTCCTGTGCATGTCCCATCCTGTCCCCGTGTCCCCAGGAAAACACCCAGCGCTGGGAGCAGGGACTAATGGCGGCGTTAGCTTCATAAACACTGGATCAATCAGGGCTGCTGGGAAGAAAGTGATCCTAAAAGACAGCACATGTATGACATGGAGAGGTACCTCATGTCGTGCAAGTGAGGCAGAGCCACGGGGCCGGTGTGAAGGCAGGGTGCACTTTGTCACAGCCATGCTGAGCTTAGAGGATGGGGCCAGGCTGGATTTTTCACATGCAGGTTGAAAGTGATGCTCGCTGCCGGCCCGAGGATGTGGTCATCTCGCCTCCTTACCCCTGCTGTGCCAGCCTGAGGCTGTGAGGATGGACTCACAGGGCCCACTCTGTCCTTGCCTTTACCCTCCCACCGGTTGCTGTGTGCTCCAGAGATATTGGAAAGCTTCCTGGGGATGTCAAGTCTTGGCAAAGCAGAACCAATCCCTCCAGAGGCCACTGCGGTCCTCTCTGGGGGCAGGGCGAGTGGGAGGGGATGCGGTTGACACGGGGACAGGCTGTGGCATGGGCAGGGGGAGCTGGGTGAAGGCTCCTAAGGCCTGGGGGAAGCTGGTCCCCTGGAGAAACAGCCCCGTGTGTAGGTGTTTAATAGAAGGATCGCATTGAGCGGCACTGCATTAATCGTCATGGTAACACGGCAGCGGTAAACACTCTGAACTCATCCCGGAAAATATCACGCCAGTGTTCACATCGGCCCTAATACGAATTAACAACCAAGTTGGCAATGACTCACTGTAGCATGAACTGCAGCCATGGCATCACAGAAGTCCCCTGAAGGGAAATTGCTGGGTGTGCCAACTGGGGAGTGAGCCCTGCACCCCGGGAGAGCTGGATTAGCTCAGTGCTGTCCCACACAGGCATTCCCTTGTCTTCAGGCAGCTTTGGAAAAGCTGGAATAAAGCAGCTGGAAGCACCTGGAGCAGAGCATCTCCTCCTGCCTGCCCTGCAGAGGTGCTGCGGGGTGCGGGCAGAGCTCGAGGCCGTGGCAGGACCTGTTGCCAGGCTGCTCGGGTACCACCTCCGGTGCCTTGTACCATGCCCCTCTTCCACCCCCGGTGCCACTCAGCATCACTCAGCATCTCCCATCAAGCTGATTCTTCATCAAAATTGGCTCTTCCCAGTGCAGCAGCTAAAGCAGCAGCTCACTGTGGAGCTCAGCCCGCAACAGGCTTCACCAGCCTGTGCCTCCAGCAGCAACCCCGAAGGACTCACACCATAAAACCTCCTTCCTGACCCACTGTCTGGATTTTGTCCTGGTCCACCACACAGTGTTTCCCCCTCTGTGGGAGCCTGTGAGTCTGTACACCCCTGGGACATTCCATCGAGTCCCTGAGCATCCTGCCCCCTGGGTGAGAACAGCGGCTGAAATAGGTCCTCCAACACTGCTGGTGCCCAAAGCCACCTCCCTTGGGGATATCCCCAAGCTCTCCTGAGACATAAGTCCTGGAAGCATGGCTCCCAAGGCATTCAGGGTGTCCTGGGGGAGAGCATCATCTCTGTAAGCCTCAGTGTCAGAGTCCTGGGCTGATCACAGCTTCACCAAATTGGTGCCTCAGGTCTTTTGCCATCTTTAAAAGATTCATCCAAGACCTGCCCCAGCATGTGCCTGGAGAGTGTATCCCAAAATTACCGGCAAGGGGCAGATGAGGGGTCTGTGGGAGACAGCAAGGACAGAGGGATAGCACCTGGGTGAACGATTTCATCAAGTGCTGACAGCAAAAGAGGGAGAAGGGAGCCCTGGAAATTTGTGATTGGGGTGTACATGAAGGTGTTGGTCCCCAAGCATCCCCCGGCCCTTTTGCCGTGTGGTGCTAATCCCAGCTCTGTGCACAAACTGTCACGGCATGAGGGATGGATGGTGGCTGGAATCCACATCCCTTGTCCTTTTTGATCTTTACAGGAATCTTTAGACATCCCTGGAGGCCACAGAGTACCGCAGAAACTCATGACACCTGTGACTGCCTCTAGTTGTAGCTGCTTTCAGCCTAAATCACCGCAGTCAGGGTCTGAGCTCTCAATCCTTGGGTTGAGACTGACAGGTCTCATTCCCCACTGGAAAAGGGAACCAGAAGGGCAGCCCACCCCTCCTGGGCTGTGGGTGATGCTCACCCCCAGACAAGCATCTCCCTCACACAGAGGGGGCAAACACCTCTAACATGCTGGCAGATGCTGTCACCGCTGGGCCTTGCCGTGGTGTCAGGTACTGTGTTTGCCATTGTCATGGAAACAAGGAGCCAGCAGTAAACAACAAGCACCATTCCTCAAAAACACACTGCCAGGGGGGTCTGTGCAGCAGGGCTGCCTGCCCGAGAGGAGGGGCCTCAAGGTAACTGCTGAGCCAGCCAGAGAACAGCCCAGGACCTTCTCTTCAAGGGAATTCCAAGCAGGGAAGGATGGAGACCCCAAGGACCCCAGCATCGGTGTCACCTCATCATGCAACAGCTCACCCAGAGAGCAGCAGGACCCACCAGTGCAGCCTGAAGGTACCCTCATCCCTTCCCACTGGGTTCAGCCCAACGTGTTGCACAGAAGAAGGGACCCAGAGCCAGTGTTGGCTGAGATGTGGAGCAGGTGATGCCACACACCATGAGGAAACAGCAAACCACCCCCTGCAGCAGCTGTGTTGTGTCCTGCACATCTCATTCCCGGAGATGCCATACAGGGATGTGGTTGAGCACATAGTCCTGTGGCCACCAGCCAGTCCCAGGAGACCGCTGTGACACCAAACTTCAGGTTTTCTGCATTTTCTGGAAGGAAAAAGCCCCATAAAACCTCCTCCAAGTGTACAGGGATGCTTTGTGCCATTGGTGAGTGGAGGAGGACCAGCAACACCCCCTGTCACAGCACATCCTGGGGCTGTGTCCCCCCATGAGGGTGTCCTGGGCAGACCACCACCCCCGTGTGGGTTTTGGCACCATGCTTTATTTTCAACATTTCAGAAGCCTGCTGCCTTCCTGATGCATTCCACAGGGTTTTGGGGTGGAAAGGAAGGACATCTTCCCTGTCAGGCACCGGGACTGCTCTGCACTATGGTTAAGAGCTATCAGTGCCCGTACTGCAGCCCAGGCTTTGTGCCCACGAGCCCACAGCCTGGTGCAAGGAAGGGTTTCCTTCAGAAAACCTTTTTCCACATCACTTCATAGTATTTGTCCTTTCATTAAGACCCCCAGTCTCCTGCTTGCCCCTCTTAGCTTCTCTTAGGGAGTTTCTTCGTGCTGTAATTTCAGCGGCAGTTTCAAGGTTAGAGCAAACTCCTCACGCTGCAGTGACTGCAGCTCTCCGGGGGAAGGTTAAAGGATGCAAATTGTTGACAGAGGGCTTTTCAATTTAGCATGCAAAGATCTGATGGTTGAAAGGTGAAGCTAAACAAACCCAGGGTAACAGGAAGGGTGATCGGCAATTGGAACAATTTGCCAAGGCTTGTGATGGATTCTCCTTCACTGATGATTTTAAAATTAAGATTGGATGCTTTTCTGAATGATGTAGTGGCGTTCAAAAAGCATTAATTAGGGGAAACGCTTCAGAGGAGTTCAGACCGGTCCTCCCTACAGAGCCCCAAGTCCTGCATCTCTTTTCCTTATCTCCTCTTTCTTAGCCTTGAT
>VXBZ01001031.1:529548-541927 GCA_013399135.1 Heliornis fulica | reverse complement strand
CCCCAGTGTGAGGATGGGGTAGGTGGTGCTCAGCCCTGGGAGACCAGGTGCCTTCAGAATGGCTTCTTTGCCACATGGATGGCACAGGGAAGGAATGTCCCCACGAGTCACAGGGAGGTCCCTGGGTGGTGGAGCAGCTAATGGTGATGGCACAAAGCGCTTGGTTTTGGCCAGGACAGACTTCAGGCTGCTTTGAGAAGCTCAGAGGCAAATGGGGGCAGCTGTCTGCTCCTCAAAGTGGTGAAAACTGCTGAGTCCCATCCCAGAGAGGTGCTGGCCTTGCAGAGCCTTCACACGACCAAGTGCCTCCTCCATGGTGATGCCACCACCCAGTCAAACCCTTACTGGGCAGCCCAAGGGCCAGAGCGAATCCCACAGCCAGGAAAAGTAACCAGCAACCCCTCACTGCTGCTGGAACGAAGTGGCTTGAGCAGCAGAGCCACATCCCAGCACCTCCTACCCCAAAACCCTCAAACAGGGGTTCCCAAAGGAGCCTGGGCCCCTTCAGAACCCACCGGGCAAGGACCCGAGTTCCAGGCAGCAGGACTCACCCCGGCTCAGAGGTAATGAGCTCTTGCACAGGGTGAGAGGGGTTAGGAAGGTTTAATCTTAAAACTCTAACGAAGATTTATCTACTCCAGTCAGCTGCACTGAGACCACAGCAACCCAGAGAGACACAAACCAAAACATGGAGCATCTGGGCAAGTCCCACTCTGCCAAGCAGTCCGAGAGGTTTCCACACCCCATGGTTTACAGGAAATCACGGGGACCCCCCCCCAAATCAGCTGTTCAAGCCATAGATTAGAGTATTAAATAATTGCTTCAGCCTTAGCTCTGGCCTTTGAGGTTCCAGTTAGCCCTTCCCCACACCTCAAACCTCAGCTCTGCTTCGCCAGCGCGGCGCCGGGCCCTGCGGTGTCACTGGGGTCAGGGTACCGACTTCCCCGTGGTTGGTGGAGGAGGAAGGGGATGAACTGTCCCACAGTAGAAATCATCTGCTACAGGAGGGGTAACCCTAAACCCCAGGGCTAGAGGGAAGGTGGCTGGTCTTGTGTAAGGGGTTAAGGCAAGAGGCTTATCGGAGATCCAGCAGGACCACGTCTCTCTCAACTACCGACACGTGACTGCAGGTCTGGAAGAGAGGGGAGAGAGAGGGGATGGGGAGTTAGTAAATTTGGGGCCATCTGAATACAAGTGAAGCATCCAACACACCGACTCAGGGTCCCCACAGCCCCTGGGGTGACTCACAGTGAAGAGAGGAGGGTCTTTGGAGTGTGGGTGGAATCCCTTCTGCCGGCAGGAGGAGATCTCCTGCAGGCCGTGCTCCGTCAGCTTGAAAAACCCCGTCCTAGAGCAAACACACACGAGCTCTGTGTAGCTCCAGCCTCCACAGAGAGAAGCTCCTCCACACTTGAGCCTGCTCCTCGAGTGGGAGGAGCTTCCCTGCCCGGCCCTGAGGCTGCAGAACTCTTTACTCTCATGGGTTACTCACAGCCCATGTACAACCCCCCCCAAAGCAGCTCAGAAAAGCCATCGAGTCACACACGCTCTCCTGGTAACGCTTTCACTGTGTGACTTGACATTTCCTCCCCATCTTAACAGCAGAAGGGTCATGGCAAAGAGCCCCCCCAGTAGCCCTAGACCCTGCTGGGCTGCCTTCCTCACCCCACACTGGTACTTACTCCTGGTATTTGGGAGAACACACAATAGCAATGGACTCTGGCAGCATCATCTGGTAGGAGCAGTGTGTGTGCAGGTCGACGCTGGAGAGGAAGGCTGTCTGCGTGGGGTGAGTCTGAAACAGAGAGGGGAGGTGACAGTGGGGCAGGAGGACTACTCCAAAGGGACCTGCCTGGCAGGAGAAGGCTGTGACAATGGATGGCACCCCTCAGATGGCACAGAGGACACGCTTCCACCCCAAAAATCATTTTGGATGGCTCCAAAAAAACATCAGGTCTCATCTTGTGTTTGGAATCGAGTCGTGCTGCGGCACAGCTTCACCCCAGGCACAGCACCACGGGCACCTAACGCTGCCAAGGCACTTCAAGAGATCACCAAGATGGCCAAGGGTTGTACTACCACAACCCCTGCCTTGCCCACCTCTGCCTGACAGCCAGATTTCACAGCCTAACTCCTGCTGCAAGGTCTTTCCCTTCGTGCTCGTTAGGTTGGTTGTTCGGTTTTGCTCCCAAGACCAGCAGAGGGGTCAAAGGGATCCAAGTGAGGCCCCCTGGATGTTGCAGGGCTGTCACTGAAGGGTTAACACCAGGAGTAGACACCCTGCACGTATCAGGCACATGCAGCAGGCATTTATTTGTCAAAGCCCACGAGGCAGCCGCTGCTTTCGAGAGATTACTCAGCAGCACCAGGCGCTTTGCTTGGCACCGATCCGACTGCCAGAGGCTCCGTGGGGACAGGCAGCAGGGCAGCACTGAGGCCACAGGAGGAAGCTGGAACTGGCACATCCCAGGGCTGAGCAGCACACAGCTGTCTGCCAGAAGCAACGGGGAGGCATCAAGGGAGAGGCCCCATGCTGACAGCTCGGGGCGCCCTGACAGCGCTGCCACAGCCAGCTCTGGCTGGAGGAAACATCAGCTTCGTGGGCAGCACCCTGATCTCTAAGGCTCTGATGCTTCAGGCAGGGACCCAAACTTAAAATACTGATGGAGACTGCACCAGGTGGACAAATCATAGAATCATAGAATGATCAGGGTTAGAAGTGACTCCCAGAGGTCATCCAGTCCAACCCCACTGCAAGAAGCAGGGACACCCCCAACTAGATCAGGTTGCTCAGGGCCTCATCCAACCTGGCCTTGAACGTCTCCAGGGATGGGGCATCCACCACCTCCCTGGGCAACCTGTTCCAGTGCTCCACCACTCTCACAGGAAAGAACTTTTTCCTAATATCCAATCTAAATCTCCCTCCATTTTAAACCCATCACCGCTTGTCCTGTCACAAATCCAGCTGGAGGATGGTGCTGCTGCTGCCTGCTCTGGGCCACCTCCTCCAGTAATTCCTCCCTGGCCAAGCCTGCTCCACACAGCCCTCTCCCTGCTGGCCAAGAGAACCAGGAACGAGACTCACATGGATCCAGCCCAGTGTAACAAGGCCATGCTGATCCTGGATCACGAAGAGCTCCTCCTCATTCTCTGTGTTGCAGTAATCTGGGCCTCCATGCTGCTTGGGGACGATGACATGGGTTATCGTGAACTCGTTCCTCATCTGCAAGGCAGCACAGGGAGGCTGTTACACCCCCAGACACCCCCAAGCAGGACACAATGCCACTGTCCACTGGCTGAAAGCCATTTCCTAAGCTTTGGGAATGCTGTATTTCCATGTTTGTCACTTGGGGCCCAGACAGGGGGACACCAGGTCTGGAAAAAAGCCCATGGAATCACCCACCTTCCATTCACAAGTCACAGTACGGTAACTGCAGCTCACTGACAAAGGAGTCGCAAGATTTTCCAAGTCTGAGCATGACCCACAGCTTCTTATTCCATTTTCCCTGCTGTGCAGAGCACCCATGAGAGCTCAGAGAAGTCCTGAGCACCCAACCAAAGGAATCTCTGAACTCACAAGGAGATGGTGCCTCATAATCAAACCACCAGCAAGCACCCGGGACCAGCTGAACCGCAGAAAGCTGCTGCATCAAACAACTGCATTTCAAAGCAGCCCCAGGTGACTGAGGAGATATCCTAGAGCTGCCCACAGAAACCTGAGCACATAAACTCTTTTCTTGGGGAGAATTAACCATCTCCAGGCAGAATTTGCACAGCTTGTGGAAAAAAAACCACCCCAAAAAAAGGAGAGGCAGATTATGCCCAACACTCATGAGCCCCCAGACTTCAGTGAAACCCCACTGCCGCCTTCTGTGGCGATAATCAAGGTCCTAGAGCCATTTTCAAAGCTCTTGCACACCTTGATGAAAGGTCCCTGCACCGCTTCCAGGGGCTTAATTAGGATTATGACCTTACCAGCTTACCACAGAGGATCCCACAGGTCTCCACACCCCGGCTCGTGTTGGCGTCAGCCAGCTGAAGGAATTTCTGACAGAGCTCCCTGGGGACGATGACCTGGCGAAGGACATCCACACTTGTACCTGTGGGGAGAAGGGGAGCACAGTGAGTAGTGACACTCAGGGAGGGAGGCTGGAGAAAACATTCCCTTAGGAAATTTGGGCTGGAAATGTTAACTGCACTGTCTACCCTTATAAGAGCAGTCATGGATAAATGAAGTCACTGTGACACTTCATAAGGGACATTTGCTACCTCTTCCAGAAGAGGGACAAGTAGAGAAAGAGACCTTAAACAGTGTGGTTAAAAATAAATAAAAAAGGGCATTTTGTTAGAGAAAATGAATCCACCAACACTTTCAGAGTGTCATTTAAAGCAATGTGTGTCACTGGTCCAGAACAGCCATGTGCAGGTATCCAAACCAGTATTCTGGGGCCATATTTGGCAGAAGAAGAGAATTCAGTCACCCTAGTCAGGAACTAAACCCCAATTTGCAACAAGTACTTGGGTGTAGGAAAGCCACACAGGTTGTAGGCTCAAACAGCAGAGAAACTGGGCTGGAGAAGTGTAGGAGGCTGATTCCTGGAGAGGAGACAGTTCTCCCCAGCCCTGTAAAAAACCTTACTGGTCAACAGGGAGAACACCCAGTGACTTGGAAGGCCAAACCCCCAGGATGGAGCTGTGATCAGATACTTCCAAGAACCCACCAGGCAAATCAGCTCCTCATTGCTGTTTGGCTCAGCCCCAACAAGAAAGAAGGGTGCCCTGAGAGGTACTAACTGTTCTCCATGCTCCCCAAGGCACTAGGCTTCAACGATCTGTCCACAACAGGAGGCCTGGATGAGACGTTCCCCGCCGACGGACTCGCAGGGTGAACTGGAGAGACTGGAACCTTTGGGATTAAGTCAGTTGGGGGTTTTTCCACACCAGGGATGAGGGGTCCATCCAGTGACTCAGGGCTTGGCTCTGGCTTTCCAAATTCCTGCACTATCCTTAGACGTTCCTTCTCCAACTCCTGCCGTCGAATCATCTCCTCAAAGGCATGGAACTGCTCTTGCTCTGCCTGCTGCTGCTTCATCAGGGCTACACGATTCTTCTCCTCTTCCAGCTGCTGCTGCAAAGCCAAACTGCGTGCAAACTCCTCTTCCTCCTCCTTCTGGAAGGGAAACACACCAAGGGACATCAGCCAACAGGGGAACACTAACCCAAGGCAGAACACAGAGTCTGTGTGCTGCAGACCCTCGGCAATGCCAGACTGCTTCCAGAGGGTGTGTAAAAGGTAACTAGCAAGAGAGTTTCAGTTGATAAAACACAAGATCTGCAAGTCCATCAGGACAGCCAGCCAGCCCAGAGCAGTAAAACTGCTGCCTTACCCTGCCTCTTCCACAGAAATATAATTCCAGGTTGATTTCCCTCTATCCCACCTCTAAAACCGCATTTGCCTGCAGAGCAAGTGACCGCAAGAGATTTCTGCTTTGCCCACAGATCCTTGCCCATGCTGTTACCAACAGCCTGTGGAGTTTCTGGATCATAAAACCTCAACTTCATGTTGGGACAAAGAGGTAAAACCTCGAAACGACAGTCCCAGCTCAGTCTGCCTCCAGGATACACAATGAAAAGAGACACAGGGATGTCTACGACAGATTCACCTACAGCAACAGAGACATGAACGGGACAGACCTGTGCAGCAGGTGACAAAGCTGGTCCCTGCAAGCCAGGGTGACCCCAACCTCACATTTCAAAGCACCTAGGGAGCCCTGGAGACCTGCCCTCTTCCAAACCCTTTGCAGTTGAGGGTCTTCTGGGGAGCACAGGCCTCCAGTCTCCTCTCACTCACCTTCTGCTCCTTGTACTTAGCATAGTCCTTGGCGTACCTCTTTAACAGCTCCTCCTTGAGCTCTTCAGCTCTGGGGAAGGCTACTTCTTTCAGTTTCTGGAGGGAGGAAGCACAGTCATAGAATCATAGAATGATTAGAGTTGGAAGGGACCCCCAGAGGTCATCTAGTCCAACCCCCCTGCAAGAAGCAGGGACACCCCCAACTAGATCACGTTGCTCAGGGCCTCATCCAACCTGGCCTTGAACGTCTCCAGGGATCCAGGGGCATCCACCACCTCCCTGGGCAACCTGTTCCAGTGCTCCACCACTCTCACAGGAAAGAACTTTTTTCTAAATCTAAATCTCCCTCTATTCTGAAACCATCACCCCATGTCCTGTCACAACAGGCCCTACTGAACAGCCTCTCCCCATCTTTCTTGTAGGCCCCCTTGAGGTCCTGGCAGAGCGCTAGAAGGTCTCCCTGGAGCCTCCTCCTGGCTGAACAGCCCCAACTCCCTCAGCCTGGAGTTTGTGCAGTAGCCCCAGGTAAGAAAAACAAGATATGAACCCAAATAGATTGGTAAAAATCTGTGGACATGTAGCACCCAGAGATCATAAACCATCTGTGAGCTGGAGGAGCCAGGAAGCTCCAGAGCAGCTGCAGCCAGGCACACTATGGTCAGGTGGCACAGACAGCACTGCCAGCACCACAAGCAAGAGCTTAGGGAGCGTTGTCCTTTTCTGCTCAAGCCTTGAAAGCCACCAACCATGCTGGGCATCCAGCCACCACACTTGGAAAAGCCACGTGGCCTTCACAAAGCCGACGCTCCACAGAAGGTACATGGGACAACCACAGCCAGCCCTGGGGTGAGAACCCCCAAAACTGTAACTCCTGAAGGCTTCTCAGCATTTGGGGGGATCACCCATCCCAGAACCATGAAAACCCAAGGGCTCCTACTTACTTTCACTGTCTCCCTCTTCTCAGGTATGACAGCAGTTTTGTAATCGCGGTGCTGCGGCAGCTTCTCAATGAAGAGCCTGAAAATACAGGAGGGAAACAGCATTTCTGAGTCACAGCAGAGAGGGACATGCACCAGACAGTATGGATCATTCCCCTCCAGCACTGTCCCCTTGCTCAGTCACCTCCCTGGGCTCTCTCTCTCAGGGATCTCAGTCCCAGGGGAGCACCTTGCATGGGAGATATTTCTTCCAGCTGGGCTTTGGAGAAGATCCTCAGGGATAAATACATTTGTTTTGAACAGAAACATTGATGAACTGGTCTAAACCACCAAGGATACTGGCAGCAATTCAGGAAGGTCCTTGGGCACCTGCCTAACCCTCTGTGAGCATCCAAGGGGATCACAGAGCAGCTCAAGGACTCGGCTGACTCAGTGCTCACACACGGTTTGTGCAAGGGCTGGGGAAAATTCACTCGACCTTGAAGAGAGAAAACTTGTGGGTAAGGGAAAAGTGAGTTCCCAACATCCCCAGCTGCTGCAGCAGGAACCTTCTGGCTCTGCAGCCCAGCAGGGCTGCGTTCCTGCAGGCTTCTGGGAGGGAAATTAAGACCGAACTCGCTATCACCATGTGCCCAGCACGACTACAAACAGGTTAATCTTCAGCTTCTCTACAGAGTAGCTGCACCCACTTCCCTTCCAGGGCACTCTGCAGGCAGTGAGGATGCTGTGAGAAAGCCTGAAAGCACGGGGTGATTCACTCTGTCTTGGCTTGAGGCCCCCTGAGTCACCTCTGTGACCCAGTCCCCAGCGGCGCACTAGCTGACCGCGAGCTCGGTTGTGCCTGAGGTGAGCTCAGCTGTGTCCTTGTCCCCTGCAAGCAGAGCTGTCCTCACTCTGAGGGACCACAAAGCCTGTGGGCATAAAAAAAAAAAAGAAACCCCAAAGCAACTCTGCCCTTTTTCGTGGTGGTGCTGCTTCAGCATCCTTCAGTGAGCAGAGACGAGGGAGAGGAGCAGTGAGGGAGAGGAGCAGTGAGGGAGAGCAGCAGTGAGGGAGAGCAGCAGTGAGGGAGAGCAGCAGTGAGGGAGAGGAGCAGTGAGGGAGAGGAGCAGTGAGGGAGAGGAGCAGTGAGGGAGAGGAGCAGTGAGGGAGAGGAGCAGGTCCCACAGAGCAGCACAACCAAAGCAACCAGTACCCAGTGGGGTTAAACTCAGTGGGGACAGACACTTATTGCATCACTTATTGCATGGAGAAGCCTCTGTGTGTGCAGTGAATGAACCCAGCTGCTCCAAACCCTCAGTCCTTGGGAAAGGGAACGACTCTTTGCAAGCCTGAACGCTCCTGGTTGCCATGGAGAGCGTGAGGATGCTCCTGCCAGAGACCACAGGATCAACAGAACCACGTCAGAGCCCAGAGCTGAGCTGGAACACCAGCAAGGTCCCCGCTCCCTGCTGGTGGCCGTGAAGTAGGTCACTGTGCCGAAGAGACAAAACAAGGCTGTGATCACTGCCAGCAGCTCACAGATTGAAATGGAAGGGATTAATTAAGAAGGATTAAGAGCAGATGCTGGCCTGGAGAGGATGGAAAAAAAAAAAAAAAAAGCAAAGGCAGGTGGGTTTCNAAAAAAAAAAAAGCAGAGGCAGCTGGGTTTCCACAAGTCAGGAAGGGGTGGGGGGAGGGAAAAAATTGGGCAGCAGGATGAGGGGAGGAGGCCAGAGGAAAACTCTAGGGCAAGACCAGGCAGCGGCAGGGTGGGCAAGGAGGCAGAGGAAGGGCAGGAGCGGTTCCCATTTCCTATGGGCAGCCCAGCTGAGGCTTGGCAAGACTGAAGCACCAGGAGTTTTGGGCTGGTTCAAACCTCCTCCTGCTCCTGAGTCCACTATGAGCAGCAGCTGTTTGGCACCGAGCAGCCACAGCACAGGCTATTTTTAAGCACTGCTGCAGCACGCACGCCAAGGCGGCGTCTCTCGAGTCCTTTGTAGCACCCCACGCAGACCCCCAGAGCCAATCCCAGCAGCTCCCAGCCACACATGCAAGCCATGAGGCCCAAACACCACAGAAAACTCACATCTTCAGGGTGGGGTTGTTGGGTTTGGGGTTTGGGTTTTTTTTTTGTTATTTGGCTCTAGCTAAATCAAACCTAGCGTGCCTGGTGGTGATTCATGGAAAGGATCCACTCAGATCATCAGGGAAGAGGCTGCTGGAGAAGACAAGCAAGCAGATGTCTCACAAGGTGGCAAGATCCAGGTGATCAACGTTCCTGAAGGCACAGCCTGATGCAGAAAGTGACACCACTAAGCCACCACTCCAGCAGGGAGCTGGACTCTGAGAAACGCCTCTGACTGCAGATGTGGGCAGAAGCACTGGGGGATGATTTCCAGTCCCATATCCACAAAGGAGAGAGCAGAGAAAGTCCCACGAGAGACTCCAGTTACCAGTGCCTGGTTCTTGCCTTCTGGATCACACCCTTGGGGCAGGACAGCTAGAAAAACCTGCCTGAGCCCACAGCTTGCACTACAGCTTCACACAACGTGTATCTTCGGACAACAGCTCGTATCAATCAGTGCTTGAGGAATCACAGCCCTGAGGGAAGGCTTTTTCACCTCCCTGGCAACCAGGGTAAGGTAAATTCCACGAGCATTTGAAAGCTGCTGGAGAGAAAACACACCAGCACCACTGTAAGGAAACAGCAAAGGTGCTTTTAGTTCATTTGTTTAAAGAGTTTCTCCATCAGCCTCAGCTACGTAACCAGCCTGGAAACCTTCCCGAGGGTTTTACACTTCCCAGCTCCCAGGGCACACGCTACAATGCCCATAAAAGCTCAGGAAGTACAAGGCTGGAAGGAAAGCTAATCAGAGAAAAATGTGTTGGATTTAAGGGGCAGGGACAGAAAAATACCCACAGAGGTGCCAACCACCTTCTGGATAAGCAGGTAGCATGGGCACAGCAGAGACTGTACCAGACTGGCATTGGAGAAAGTGAGGGATGGGCTTTTAGCCAAAAACCTACCCAAACAGGACACACTGTGCCACTGGGATATTTTCTGAAGATCACAACTTTGAGCCCTTTAAACACTGCCAGGCACAGCTACAGAGTCTCCCATGTTTGCTCCACTCCTACTCAGGGCTGCTCAGACACAATCCAGACCTGACACCGCGTCACCGTGTCGGCACAGCGCACGCTCCGGCTCAGCGAGGTTTTCAGACCCAACATGGCTTGTTTCTGGCCAGCAGAGGTGACAGCAAGAATCTATGGCTCTGCACTGACACAAGAAACAGGGTCTTGGGTGGTTTTATGTACAACCTGGGGCTTTCTAGAAGGGGGCTTGCTACCCTAAAAACCCACCAGTCAAGCAGGTTCTCTGGAACCAGAGTTCTTCCCCAGGTCCCTCTTGCAAAGGGCTTGGGTGTACATAAGCGTCTGGGGAAGGGGGTGTGTGTGGATCATCTACTTTGAGGTGTAAAAGGAACTCACTGTATGCTGTAAAGGGCTGTAGTAGTTTATCTTACAGAGGCTTCTCCTCCAAAGCCTGTTTACTAGAGAAACCACCAACCAACCCCATCCTTTCTGGGCAGATACATGATACCAAGATCCCTGACCATGGATTCTTGCCAATTTTATGATGTCACAGCCAGCCTAGTGACAGTCAAGGCCAGTCTAGCCCTTCTGTGGTGGTAACACACCCAGAAGCTTCAACACAAGGAGCTGAAACCTCCCTCCTGCTAACAGGAGCCTCTGCTAGCAGAGACATAAGATCAGCCTGGTTTCTAAAGGAACTTTTACAAACCTTCTGCAGAGGTGAGTGGTGTTTGTGAGCTTACACCTTCACACCATCTAGTCCATCTAAACAGTTGTAACCTCATCTCTGGTGTAACCAAGATTGAAAAGCAACAGAGCTCTGGACAGAACCCAGTTCTTCCAGCTCAGCAAGACCTCACTGTGTTTACACACCCTGGAAACACACAACCCCAAAACCCACCAGCCCTTGTGTCGACGCGGGTCACTTGCACGAGAAGCAACGCTGCTCTTACGTGATGTACTTGTTGTAGAGAATGAAAGCGTGCTCGATGTTGCCCTCCTCTGAGTAAACGGTGGCCATGCGGAGGATCTCCACCCCGGAGCGGTAGTAGCGTCGCGGCGGGACGTCCTCGTTCACTTCCACCGCGCTTCCCACCTGGATCAGCCTTCGGACCCGCTCCTCCGGCGGGAGGCTGACGTTGGCGTGGTCAGGCATTACCACACGCATCAAAGCCGCCGCGAGGCTGGTGAATTCTGTGGTGGGAGGAAAGTCAAGCGTGTCAAAACCAGCACCAGGCAGGCACCTCATCAGGTTTCCTCAGGACTGTGTCTCCTTGATAGAAATCTCCCCACCTCAGCAGAAAAGCATTTAATGGATGGGCCATGCCAGGTCCTGAGGAACCCGGGAGAAGTCCAGCTCATTTTGGGCACAGTGCTTGGACATTTACCTTTAGGACTTGAAGAGTAGTCACAGACTGGTGTAAGTCCTTGGTAACTAACTGCAAGCCAGGGTTTGACCCATCCATACCCTACCTGAAGTAGTGCTTCCTTTTCAGTTGTTTTTCCACACAATAAAACCAGCTCTGGTGAAACAAGCGTTTCATGCAGGCTTGAGCAGAGTGGCTTTACACAGGGCTGCTTACATGGCAGCGGGAAGAGGATGAGCTGAAGGCCATCCTTCCAGCCCTACTACTCAGAGCTGTCCCTACCCACAAACTCATTCCCAAACTGCTCCTGCTTGGACACAGGTACACTCTCTCTCTCAGCTCTGCTGCAGGAGGCACACCCGTCACCCCAGGAATGCACCTCGACCTGATCTGTGTGTCTGCCTCCTGCTTGGCTCTGACAAATACCTTCCTGCCCACAGCCCCACTGCACAAGCTGATAAATTCAAAGCTGATGAATCTGCCTGAAGAGCAGCAAGCCCAGGAAGCCCCTGCAATGCTCTTCTCCCTACACCAAAAGCAGTTTTCCCCTGGAAGGGCCAACCCAGAGCAGCATAAGGGTTAAACTCCCAATGAAGTCACAGTGCTGAATCCAAGGCGCCTTCCAGCAACGTGACGGCACAATGTCATGATTTACCACAGCTCCTTCCTAAGTTGGGGAAAGGTTCTGAGCTGAGCTAAGCACTGCCTGAGGACCTTGAGCAGCAACAGTTGTTGCCTTTCTGGGGTTACCTTGAAGCAGAAGCCCCCTTCTAGGGCAGGCAGGCCCCTGCTCTGGAGGGGATTGCCACATGTCTCTAAATAGAGGCTGTGGGATTCGGTCCTGCAGGATGCTGCCATGCCAAAGTGCTCACCTCAGCAACTTCTCACTGGTGCTCCTACCAAAGGGGTGAAAGGGGTCTCAGCTGCCCCTCCTCCCTGTTCCATCAGAGCTCCCTATCACCTCCCCAAACCAAAGTCTCCCTCCCTCTAAATTCCAGAGTCCTCCTGCTCCAAGCAGGGACACCACTCGCACACTGTGACCCCAACGCCCCGAGCACACAGCTCCTAATTCCCACAGCACCCCTCCAGCAAAGTGCCCAAACCCCCCCTCTGAGCTGCCGCCCCCCAAGCTACAGACACACACC
>VXBZ01001031.1:510145-521959 GCA_013399135.1 Heliornis fulica | reverse complement strand
CCCCCGCCCCCGGCTCTCTCCTCACTGCCGGAGCCATGCGGGCAGCTGGGTTGCTGCTGGCTTGGGCACTGCTGCATCCTGCCTGCACCCACCAATGTCACCTCGCCAGCCCCGGCGGCGTCCTCCGCTTCACCGACACCCACGCCGAGATCCGTGTGCCGGCGCTGCACCGGGTACCCAGCTCGCTCGATCCCCTCTACGGTCTCGTTCGGCGCTGCCTGGACCTCATCCAGCAAAACCCCCTGCCCACAGGTGAGCTCTGAGACAGGGAACCGGGACCCAACCACCACCGGTGCTGGGTCACACTACCACGGGTGCTGGGATCCCACCAGCGTGGGTGTTGGGACCACTTGGGTTGGATGTCCTGGTCTGGACATCCCTGTCACTTCATGGAGGAGGATGCTGCCTCGCTGCCCAGGAAGGGTTTGGGGTGTGTGTGAGGTGGGACCTCTTTTACCATTGCAGCTGTTTCTTTTGCAGAGCTGCTCAGGGCAGCCCTGAATGATCCCAGCTCCATACGGACATCGCAGGTGAGCCGGGATGCGGGGCAGGGGATCCCATGGGGATAGCACCCCCCCACCCAGCACCTGGAACACCCCAAAAGCTGGATACCTTGGTGCTGACCGGCCTCTCGTGTCACGTAGGTGGTGCAGTATGAGCTGGGCTACGTCGTCTGTGCTGTGGTGGCTCTGCTCTTCACCGTGGCCGTGCCGGTAGCCGGGATGTGCTTCTGCTACTGCCGGAGCCGCCGGCAGTGCGGGGGCCGCCTGCGCGCCCACCGGCGCTCACTGGGCTGCCGTCGCCGCTGCCTGCTGGCCTGCCTGTCCCTGACCTCCCTCATCATCCTGTGAGTCCTCTTCGCCCCAAGGTGTGGGAGACCCTGTTTCCCACGGGGATGGGAGGTTCTACCGGGCAGCCCCATCACTGCCTGCTTGTCCCTGGCAGAGCCAGCGTCATCTGCGCCTTTGTCACCAACCAGCGAGTGAAGGGGCAGATGGAGCCGGGGCTGGGGGCCGTGCCGACCACCCTGCGCACCCTGCGGCAGCACATCGACCACGTCCCTCAGGTGGGTCCCCAAGCAGCCTCCTCTGGCGTGGGGTGCAGCCTCTCAGAGTGGGTTGGGAGGCGAGAGGAGGCGGCATGGCTGCATAAAAAGATCGAGTTTGGATGGAAACGTGAGGTTTCCTCCCCTCCTGGCAGCTTCTAGCCCTGCCTGACCAGCTCCTCTCTCCTGCCAGGGGGTGCAGATGGTGGTGGACCAGTTTGAGGTGCCCCGCCAGCAGATAATCTCCGACTTGGGTGGTAAGCACTGCTCTGGGCACTGCCAGGCATCGGTCGAGCTTCCCACCAGGATGAGATGCTGACTGGGTGCCTGATGCCTTGCAGGGCTCAGCCGCAGCGTGGGGGTCTCCATCCACACGCAGCTGAAGGCCATGACCTACGCAGCACTGGTGGACCTGCAGGACAGGGCTGGAGGTACGCTTGAGCGAGGGTCTCCCCGGGGACAGTGCCGAAGCCTCGCAGGAGAGCCGGGGCGCCCGAGTGGAGCAGCGTGAACTAGCCCTGGGCTTTCTCTTTAAGACCTACAGACCTCGCTGCACCATTTACAGATTCTCGACAAGACGACGCGGGCGCTGGCATCGGCGCAGGCCGAGCTGGAGCTGGCGCTGCAGGAACGGCGTCGGCGCGTGGTCGCGCTCCTGGATGACCCGCGCTGCACCTCCTGCTCCAGCGTCCTGGGCAGGGCACAGAGCCTGGAGCTGGGTGCTGACTACAGCAAGGTGGGACGAGGTCCTGGTCCCCTGTTGTCACCACCCCCACCCCTGCCTCGGCAGCCCTGAGGCTCACGGGTTGGTTCTTCCACCCCAAGGTGCCGTCGGTGGAGAAGGTTTTGAAGGCGTTGGCTGGTCTTCCCCGAAGTGACTTTGCAGAGATGATTCGACAGGTTGGGGGGGGGTCAGGGTGCAGCAAGGGGGTCTGGTGCCCATGAGAAGCTCCACCTGAGCTGGTCAGCATCCCATTTCCTCACAGGGCAACGGCACCTTCAATTCCATCCCGGAGCTGACCGTGGAGAGGATGGCGCCGGTTATCCAGGGTGAGTGGGACTGAGCGGGGACACCCTCTGTGGGGCAAATCCCAATTTGGGGACTTAGGGTGGGACATGGGCATCATCCGTCCCGCCAGCATGGCTTTGGTCCTGCAGATCTGCAGGACGAGATGGCCCAGGTGACAGAGAAGGTGCAGTCCATCGCCAACAGCTTCCCCCTCCCTGACTACACCCGGCCGGTCAGTGAAGCCCTGGAGAAGGTGGAGGACAGGAGCCAGCCGTACCTCCGGGAGGTGGAGCGCTTTGAGCAGTACAGGTGACACCGGGGAGCACAAAGGGGCACAGGGGTTGTGGCAGACATGGGTGCAGAGCCCCACTCTGAACCCCAGCTGGCGCATCAGCCCGTGTCTTGAGGCAGTGCCTTGCTGCTCCTTCCTCCAGGTGGATTGCAGGCACGGTGCTGTGCTCCATCATCCTCCTCATCCTCACCTGCAACGTGGCAGGGATGGCCCTTGGAGCGTACGGGCTCTCCAAGCGTGAGGATCCCAGTGACTACGAGTGCCGGGGAGAAGCTGGTGCCAAGCTTCTCCTGGTGTAAGCATCCCTCCAGGTGCTGGGTGGGTGGAGGGGGGTGGACATGACTGTTGCCAGCTCACTCTCTACCCCCCCAAAATAAAAAAAAGAGAGGGACAAAGCCAAGGGAGGGACAGGGAGCTTGCAGCGTGACAGGGCTTTTGAAGCCGCCTCCTGTGCCAGCGGGTTTGGGAGAAGCTGCTCCTCCCTGGCAGCTCCAGCGCCCCGGTCCCGCTGCCCGGCACACCCCACTCCCGCGGGCCCTTCCCAGGCAGGCCGGCGTGCCCGGGCACGGGAGGGTGCCCCGGGGCTGCAGCTGGCCAGGCAGGTCCCCACAAGCCTTTCTGCCAGCTCGGGTCTGCAAAGTCGGCGCCTTCTCCCCCTCTTTCAGCGGCGTGGGCCTGGCTTTCCTGTTCTCCTGGCTCCTCATCCTCCTGGTTTTCGCCACCTTCCTGGTTGGGGGCAACATCCACACGCTGGTTTGCAGGAATTGGGTCAACCAGGAGATTTATAAGGTGAGCATCCACCTATCACCCCACACATCTCTGCTTGCTTGCACCAAAATGCCTCCAAATTCTCTGTATCATTCCCCAAAACCCATCAGGAAAAGCCTCATCCTAAACCAGAAGTTTAAGTTTAGGACTAGGATTAGGTCCTTGGGTTTGCATCAGCAGTGGGGAATTGCCTTTGTAATTCACTCGAGGTGACGATGGACCTCCAGGAGCCCTGTGCTGCAGTTGTTTGGGGATCCCTGGGGTGCTTGGGGCCGGTGGGATGCTGCAATGGGGCTGGGAGCTGGGTGGGGAGCAGGATCAGGGCTTGTCCCACGGCTCTGCACACACAGGCATGTCCCTGCACGGGGCTCTCTGCTGCTTTCCCTGCAAACCCCTCCCAGCAAGGCTCTGCGACAGTGATCATACAAATCAAGGCAACATTAGCTCAGGCTGGGATGAGGTACCCCAGGACACACCTGTGAGGGCAGAGCACCCCCAAAAGTGTTGCTGCAAATGCCTGAGCCTGACCCTGACTCTCTTTTTCATCCTCTTTGGCCCAGTTCATCGACACCCCTGGGAACCTGCCTCCATCCATGAACATCACCCGCCAGCTCAACCTCAGGAGAGACTCCAACCTCAGCGCTGCGTACCGGTGGGTGCTGCAGGTGGCCACCTCTGCCCCTGTACATCAGAGGGATAATTCAGGGTCGTGTCACCAACGTCTCTTGGCCTTCCAGGGAGTGCAAGAGCGGCGCGGGACTGTGGGAGGTGCTGCAGCTCGACAGGTCCTACGACCTGGATGAGCATCTAAAAGCCCCCAAGGTGAGGGTTGACTTCAGCCAGAGCTTCTAGTAATGCACGAGCATTACTGGGATTACTGGGATGGAGGGGACTGGCCTCAACCCACTGTCTCACCCCCACAGTACACAGCTGACTTCCAAAAACGCCTGAGCGACTTCACGGCGCGCCTGGGCGAAGTGCGGCTCCTCCGCAGCGAGGGCAGGCAGGACCTGGAGACCTTTGCTCGCAGCGGCGTGGATGAGGTGGACTACGGGCGCTTCCAGGAGGAGGTGAGAGGATGCTCCTGGGCAGTTGGTCCCTTCTGCAGCAGGGTCAGCTTCCAGGGTTAGATTTTGGGCAGCTGATACCTTCATCTTCCCCCAGATGAAAAACCCTGTGGTGCAGACCAGCATCCCTGCCTTGGCAAGGAACCTCGAGGGGCTGCAGAAAATGCAGGTGAGCAGCAGGGTGTGTGGCAGGAGCTGCCCACATGCCTGTGGAGATGTCCTCACCCTGCTGTGTCCCCGCAGAGGAACGGCACGGTGGCGGGGCGGCTGGCTGCCGAGGCCCAGGCCCTGTGGGAGATGCAAAACTCCACGGTGCAGTCACAGGAGGCTTTGGTGGTGAGTTGGTGCTGGGCTGGTGGCTTGCAGCACTGCTGACCTGTGTCCCCGTGAAAGGGGTGATGGGGCTTCTGTGCCTTTCTTATCTCCTGTCCCACAGGCAAAGCTGGCGGAAAGCATCCAGTTTCTCTCCCGCTTGGCACCGCACCTCCAGGTACTTGCACGGTTTCTTTCAGCTCAAAAAGAAATCATGGAATCCTAGAATATGTTAGGTGGGAAGAGACCTTCAAAGTCCATCTCGTCCCACCCTGCAGTGAGCAGGGACATCTTCACTAGAGCAGGATGCTCAGAGCTTCATCCACCCTGACTGTGACTGTTTCCAGGGATGGGGCCTCCACCACCTCTCTGGGCAACCTGAGCCAGTGTCCCACCCTCCTTAGAGTGGAGAATATGAGAAACACATAGTGCCATCTGGGTCCCACCTATGGGGGTCTTTCCATCTCGCCCACGCCCTGCCAGGGGGTTCTCTGCTGGGGCAAGTCCCTCTCTGCCTGCCCTTCAGCAATCAGACCCAATTCAGAGCTTGGCACATGTTGCATGCCTAGCTCCCTGCACCCCTGGGGCACCCATCCTGCTGCTTGGTGCTCTGAGGATGCTCTGCCCTTCCCATGCTTCCCCAGGAGCGGGTGAAGACAACACTGGCCACCACAGCCTCAGTGGAAGCCCGACTGCCTGTGCAAGCCCAGCAGATCCTCCGGCAGGTGAGTGGGGCTGGATTAGCCCTCAGGGGGTGCAAAATTCCCGGCAGCCAGAAAGAAAGAATGAGAACTACAAGAGGCAAAGGGGCATCTGAAGTCTCTGGCCCTCGTTTCCAAGCCCAGTGTTGGCACAGAGCTGGCTGGTGCAGGGCTGGGAAACGTGGTGCTTGGCCTCCATGCTGCCTTCCCTCTGCCCAGGAGATCGGCTGCTTCACGAGGAGGGAGCTGAGGTACTTCACACAGTATCTGAACTGGGTCGGGCAGACGGTAGGTATCTGTGGGGCCAGGAACCCCACTGATGCTTTTTGTGAGCCCCTTGTGACACAGGCAGCAAAGCACATCCCCCCCGAGCCAGGGGTGGGTTTATGTCTTGCCTCTGCTTCTCATTCCAGCTGAGGGAGGATGTAGCTTCATGCCAGCCACTTGCCACGGCCCTGGACAACGGGCGGGTGATCCTGTGCGACCGCATCGCTGACCCCTGGGTAAGGGTCCTGTCCCTGTCACTCTGTGAGGATCTGGCAGGGATCTGGGTGACACAGCATCCCACTACCAACCAGCATGAATTTGGGGCACTTAGGGCTGACAGCAGCCCTGGCAGCCCAACGCCATTGGGACCAACCATCGCAAGGCTCCCCAACCCCCAACCCAGAGCCTGGGGACTGCCTTTCCCCACACAGCTCAGAGGGTACCCCCATGCTTTCTTCTTGCAGAATGCCTTCTGGTTCAGCCTGGGATGCTGCACGTTCTTCCTCATCCCTAACATCATCTTTGCTATCAGGCTCACCAAACATTTCCGCCCCATCCGCAACCGCCTCATGTAAGTGGTGGGCACAGAGGGGGCAAGCAGGCTGCCTGGGATGGCAGGATGCAACAAGGGGAGACAGGGGCCTCCTCCTTGACACTCCCAATGCTTTCTCCTTCTTCTGCAGCTCAACAGGTTCTGAGGAGACCTGTCCCTTCCACATCCCCCGTGTCACAGCGCTCAAGCTCTAGGATGGGGGCCTGCCAGCTGCGGCGGCATCCCCTGCGACCCAGGGGCTCCCATCAAACTCATGCCCAAGCATTGCAGGGCTCCAGGTCCCTCTGACATCTCTTCCCTGGTGTCCTGTGGGGTCTGAGCATCCTTCCCAGACATGGGGCACGCCTCTCCATGTGCCCCAGGGCTCTGGGTCCCATCACATCTCTTCCTTGGCCACCCCTGGGGGCTGAGCACCATTGGGGATGGTCCTGGAGTGTGGCAGATCCGCGGCACAGAAGAAGGCTCCCCACCCGTGTACCCTCAGACCCTGTGGGGAAAGGCACCTTCTGCCCTGCAATGCTCTCCCCCACGCAGGATCCCGGGGCTGGGAGCACATTAAAGTCTTCTCCACCCAAACCTGCTACTGACTGTTTTGTGTCACAGCTGCCACCACCCCTGGTTATCCCCGTCCCAACCCTGGGTGACAGCCCCGAGGAGGACGAGGTGCAGAGCTGGCCCAGCCCAACCAGGACCGAGGCCTGTTCTGTGGGCCAGGGCTGGGCCGAGGGGGCTTCAAGACCTGCTGGGGCTTTGGAAGCCACAGCTAGAGGGATGGTGGAGCAAGGGAAGGCCACGAACTGATGGCTGAGGAGGCCAAGTTGGCCCTGGGCCCACCGTGGAGTCCAGGAGGGCTGTGGGTCCATCAGAACAAGGAGGGTGCTGGGACCTGAGGAGGGGGCTGGAGCAAACTCTTGGGTCTAAGACCACCCCAACTCACCTAACCCCACTCCCACCACAGAGCTGGGGGCCTTCTGTTAATTAGAGGGTAATTAGATCTTGATTAGAGGAGGGGTGGCTGCAGCTAGTTTCTGTCTCTTCCCCATCCCCACCCTGGTTAGGTCCGTTCCCACACCGCTGGCCTTATGGTGTGACACACCAGCTTTTCATTCACATCCTTCAGCCCCCGAGTTAAAAGCACAGCAAATTATTTATAAACTCTATAAGGAGTTGGCAGATCTTCCAAGCAGACAAAGGTTTCCCAGTATTTCCCTCACCAAAATGCTTTCTGTTTCCTAACCGACAGAGAAATGCCCTGCTTTTATGCATTATTAAAAGGCTGCACTACCACAGCCAGCAGTAATGAGTGAAATACCTGGTTTATGCATTATTTAGGTTATTGCTGCCTAGAGCCAGCTGGTTCTATGCAAGATTTGCCTGCAGAGGTCAGCATTTGAAAGGCTTTTTGCAAGAGGGATTTGAGGAGTTGGAGCCTGGAGGAGGATTTCTGCAGGAACTCCTATGTTCAGGGATGTCTTCAGCCCTTCTGGAAACCATCTGGTTGTGTTATCTGCAGAAACGAACTATAAACTGGAATATTCTGTGGTTGGAGGGAGGTTGGTGGTGGGGAGAAGTGATATAGGTTCTTGGGATTCAATCAGAAAATAAGTCTGTGACTCTTCGGCTCCCAGCTGGATATATTTTGAAGGCTTACAGTCATGAAGTGTTGAGATAATGATAAAAGAAATGTCTGCCTTATTTTTATAAGCCCATCTCAATAGCAGAGCTACATTTTAAATCAAAATAATACCCACTATGTGGTGCAGAAGAGCAAATGAATTATATACTTATAAACAATAAGTAACATAAATGCAATAATGTTTGTTTAGCTGATCTGTTGATAAAAAAAATGTACAGGTTTGCAAACAAAAGCTGAATTTGAACTGAATTCAGCTGGTTCTTCTTCCTGAAGTGATTTCTTGTAGCTGGGTCACAGTAAATGAAAGGTAAGCATTAAATAACAGAGCAACTCCCTCCCCACCCCAGGTACATGTGGTCAACATTGCCACATCTCTCTGTGCCCTTCCTGGGAAAGGATTAAAGTTGTGAGCAGATACATCTCTGAGTTAATAGTAAATCACCAATAAATAATCTAGAAAATTTCCCTAAATCAATTGGAGGACACTTTATCTTTTAAAAAAAGAAAAAAAAGGGCAAACTTGGTAATGATTCCAAGCCCCAAAAAAGGTCATGGTTTATGATTAACCTCCAATCCCTTAGCAAAGGGATCCTCTGGCAGGCCAGCACACTTCCTTCTGTGTGATTAGCTATATTGATGAAATTAATATTGAAATTAGCTCATTTCCAGCTCTTGAATGTGGTGGTGGCTTTACATAAAATGGATACTTCCTCCATCAGAGGGTTTTATTTTCTATCTCAGGTCATCTGGGATCTGTGTCCTGTGCACTTATGAGAATTTAGCTAAACTAGTGTTGATTAAAGCCCTTCTCAGATCCTCCTCTCTTGTAATTCAATTCATGTAACACCACCCGGCACAACTTCCACGTGCTCCACTTGGGGTTTGCTGACCCCAAGAAACGTCTATAATTAATATATGCACAATCAATAATTCAAAGGCTGGATGATAACTGTGTTGTCAGCTCTCCATCACCAGGTTGGGTCCATGGTGGACATCCTGGAGCTCTGCTCAGACCAGGTGTGGTTTCCCACCAACACTTCAAGGCATAAATCTCTCTTCTCTATTCCCGGAACCAATGAGAAATACAGGAAAAGCCCCTGCAGCCAAAATCAGCCTAATTCTAGCATTCAAATAGTATCCAGATTTACTATTATTTCCTTTTTTTCTTTTCTCCCTATTTTTAAAGGCCTTTTTTCCACCCAGAAAAAAAGGATCTGTGGCCTTTCCCAGCTGTTTCTCTCATTGTCCCATGAAAACATAGAAAGAGCTTTGCTCCACACCAGCTGCTGCTAAGAATAGTTCAAAACTTCATTCCCACCCACCCCCTCCCCTATGTGGGGGAGACCTCCAGCAATTAGAGGAATGAGCCCCCAGTTTCTCAGCTTTATTTCATTGGAGTTGATGTAATTCCACCAAACTTCCCTCTTTTCTTTTGAGCAACTGATGACCTAATGAAACCTTATGAGAACAAAGAGGAAGCTTTGTGAGAAATCAAGTCCCAGAGGCTTTGCTCCAGCTTACTTTTGTTTTTAACACAAAAAGCTCCTTGGGTTGTTGATACCCCAAAAATATTTTAGACAGCACAGATGTTCCAGGCCAGAATACAAGAAAATACCCCAGGAAAAATAAACTGTCTTTTGTTATTAGTGCTAATTATAATTTCCTATTTAATGGCTGAAGATGGGGCTCTGCTTGCAGGAAGCTTCCTTGTGCTGAGCCTGATGGGAACAATTTGCCTGGTCCTCCTCCAGCTTAGAATAAACAGCAGGTCCTGACCCACTGTCATAAATGCAAAACTAATTTCCTCTGGTTTCTGTACTTTGATCATTATTCCCTCCCCAGAGTCTTGCCTGGTTTGTTGAGAAATGTACTGAAAAACAAGCCAGGGGCCAAGGTCACTGGAGCTGCTGGGAAAAGGTCACGTGTGAGTTATGTAGTTCAAGCAGACACAGCCTTAGAAACAGAAAAAAAAATATCTCCTTGCCTATCAGTGGAGGAAAACTCCACTTCTCAGGCTGGGGTTTATCTTCTGGTGCTGCTCCCACACGTGGACTCATAGTGAGGTTTATATTCAGCATCTTATAAACAATTTTCCTCCATCCTCTCTCAGCATGGCTCAATAAAATGCTTTGCAGCCTGTGCTTCACACCTTTGATTTTTTCCTTCTTGGTGGCACGAAGATCCCAGCAATCCCAAGCCCTGAAAAGCCTAGAGACTTCTTCCCTTGTAACTAAAGCCCTCTGCACAGGTTGAACATGATTTATTGTCCCAACTTTCATGCAGGCTGCAAGCTGTGGCTTTCGCACTGTGTTGGGAGCAGCTTTGGAAACATTATGGAGATAAGGAGGAATGTTTTGGGGGAGTTGTTGGCTCTGCTTCTCAACATCTCAGCTCCAGACTGTATTAACTAGATGTTCCTATTGTGCATCATCTTTGCTGTTGTTTACAAAAAGAAAAAAAAAAAACCCCAACATAATTTTGAGATGTTTCCTTCTCCACACATCAGTCAAGGCTCAGCTTCCTCATTTACACACATCTTGCTTGCTTGCTTCCTCTTCATACCCCATAGCATAACCTTGTGTCAGAAGCAGGAACATTTTCTGGGTTTTCAACCATGTTGACTAAGGGTGAGTCAAAATAAAACCCCCTGAGCCTCATCTGGGTACGTCGTGCACTTGCACTCCAGTGCATACACCATCAAAATACCTTCAGGGAAATGCTGCTAAACAAAAGCTGATGCTCATAAATCAAATCTATAAAAATATTTGCAATCTCAGCAGCCTTTGAGGTCTGTCTAAAACCAGCTATCAGCCCTGGAGATAAACCTCTTGGATGATCCCAGGCATTACTTACTTATGCCAGCCGAGAGAGATCATGCAGCATTTAAGCTACTGACTGTTTCCATCCCCTCTGCTCGATGCTGAGGTAGCCATGGAGATGACTACGATGAGCATCGTGCCCATGACAACTCTGCATGAGCATTCTGAGCATCTTCAGAGCAGTCTTGTCTTCTCCCTGGGCTTTTCCTCATACCAGACTGTGGTTATTGGCTTGTTCTCGCTCCCACGCAGGCAGTGGGAAAGCTTTCCCCCATCAGCAGCTCCCCTTCCAAGATAAAAGGGCAGAGAATTAAACATATGGAGCAGAGTTGGCATATAAGGCCTGAATATTTGGTATATTATGTCTCTTTGGTATATGATGTCAGTCAATCCTCAGCACAAGCTCTGAAAAGAGCCTTTAATTTGTTGCTTTAGGGAAAAGCTTTGGATTAAGCCACATGTGGTCTTGGCTCAACATCCCAGCTGGAAGATGCTCCAAAGTGGATGGAAAGCTGTACATCACGTGGGAAGCCTTCAACAGATTGAAAACTCTAATGGCTAAAAATCTGGCCCAATCTCCCCCAAGGACACACAATTCCCAAGCTGTTTGTCCTATTTTCATTTACATCCAGGAAAAACGGGGATGGAACTCCACAAAGCCATCCCCAGCCCTGGAACCCTTTTGTGAAGGGGAAGAAGGGAAAATCCAGGTGGAAATGTACTCACTGGATCAGCTAAGAGGATTTGCACAATCATTTTGTGAGTGAGTTGGGTTCAGTCATCTCAACTTTGCCAAGTGTGTGAGTCAGAAACCAGGTCATGGGATGCGAAAGCTCGATTCATACTCGTGTGAGCAAACGAGGCAGAGACTGGACCAGAATTACCTGTATACAAGAAAAAAACATATGGCTGAGGGGAAAATATAACAGTTCTTTTAAATATTTCTCCATTTTCAACCTGATCCTTGTTTCAGTCTGTTGCTTGACTTTTATTTTTGTAATTAAAAAAATCAAACAATTGTCTGTTTTTCCTGAGGTTGAGCTCCTTTTCCCGGTGGGAAAACTGTTTATTCTCATCCCTTTCCCAGTGCAGCCCAGCCAGGAATCCACAGGGATCCCCAAGGATTGTGCCATTACCCTTCCACCCATCCCACCTGTGGTGGGTTTGCAATGTGGCTTCTTTAAGAAGTGGCTAGAAAGTTTAAGGGTCCAACAAAGCAAATCCCAGCTGGGCTCCCAAGACCAAACTCCCAAACCCTGTTACTGCCCAGGCCGGGCCAGTCAGTGCCGGTCACAGGCCTCTGGGAATCACATTTGAGAGAGAGAAAAACCCAAACAGCTGCATT
>VXBZ01001031.1:485029-500339 GCA_013399135.1 Heliornis fulica | reverse complement strand
CACCACCCCCCCCCACCCCAGCCTGTGGGCGCCTTTGTTCCCGTCCGGCGCTAAATTTGGCTGAAAACCCGCAATTTCAGTTAAGCTTTTCTCCTCCCCTGCTCCCACTAAGAGCGTTGTCGCCAGCCAACCGATACTTTCTCATCAATCTCATTCCAGGCGGGGATTTCTCCTCCTCCTCCTCCTCCTCGGAAGTCAGCACCCATTTACACCTTGTATTTACTGTTTTCTGTCTAATAAAGGAGTTTTTACATTTGCTGTTTCCGTGGCGTTAAGCCCGACCAACCTCACCCAAAGCCCAGAACCCCGAATCTCCCCATGCCCTAAATTAGCATTGCCCTTAGATGGCTTTGATGATAACGAGGGTTAAAAATTACAGTCAAAAACATGGAATAGTTTGGACCCCTCAGCCTAGGTAGGATTTGAATTTTAAGCTCAAGACCAAGCCGTGGATCTGTTTGGTTTGAGCCTACTGCACTGCAAACACCCTTGTGCACAAGGATGCTAAAGATTTTGGCCTTTAAGTGGTGCTTCAAGTAAAATGTGACACTTTGACACACTTCTGGTGGAAAAATAAAGGGGAAAATAAAGCTATTCAGCACTAAAGAGAGGATTGTGCTTGCAAGCAGCTTGCTCCCAAAGAGGAAACACTAAGAGGTCCATAACGGGGATGCTGAGATCCCAATAGTGTTGGGAAAAGATAAATAAAAGAAATAAAAGCTTCTTTTCTTTATTTTTTTTTCTTCTCCTTGAAGTAGGCTACTGGGCATCACTATGTTATCTCTGAATACTGGGAGTGGAGCTGCAAGTTGGGCAAAAAAATAGATGCCAGGCAGGGTTTAGTGTTGGTAGGTTCCCAAATGAGGAAAATAAACCTCTTTACATCTTCTCTGTGCAGGAACTATTTTAAAAATCATGGTGGAAAGGAGAATTATGGAACTAGAACATTCCTGTGAGGTTATTGGGTCTGTCCTAAGCATCCCTATGGTGCTGTTCATCCTACTGCATCCCAACAGCCCTCCAGCTCCAAACTTTACTGGGACATTTTATTTAGGATGTTATTTGGCCCTAAATACAATGAAATATCTCAAACTTTTCCCCTGTGTCATTTAAAGGGAAGAGAGGGAATAAATTCAAGACCCCAAAACCCTCAGTGCTGCAGGGGAATATTTTACCAGTCCCCAAGCTACAGGGGGACCCTGCTGACCAGGGCTGTGGAGGGTTGTACAACTCTTCTTATTAATTAAGAATATTTTTTCCCCCAAGGTAAAACGAGAGAGATTTCAAACTTCAAATAAAAGAGAAAGAGGTGGCAGTGAAGATCTCATCCTGCAGCAATGGGTTTGGAGGACCCATCTCCTAACAGACCTTGGAGCAATGAGGTGCTACTGAGTGGTAGGAGAAAAAAAAATCCCAATGACCCAGGCAGGGAGGGGAAAAATCCCAAACATGGAGGAAAAAACGTCCCAATAGAGAGGAAAAAAAAATAGTGAAGGAATAAACTTCCCTTATTGGAGTTTGCTCGATGCTGCAGGGTCAGTGGGCAGTATTGGAGGTTTCAAGTCTCCAGGAGTGCTGGAGCGTGATGCAGAGACACAGTCCAAACCCTTGGTCCTTTTAGGCCAGTTGGATCCAATAACCCTGGAGCTCTCCTGACCTCTAAGAGTGCTCTGTTGAGCTGAATTAATTAATTACTCTGTATTAATTTGATAAGTGCTGCAGTGCAGGCAGGAGCCAGGCAGCTTGTCTGATTTGTCAGGCTGATAAGAACCACCCCCCAAAGTACAATCACAGTGATTTTGGGGGTTGTTTTTTACTCTCCTCCAAGTTGTCCATCCAGGGATTCTTGGCATCCTTTGCCTCCACATATAAGTGTTCCCCACACTGTTTCTGAGCCTGCAGGTGGGCTACCAGGAGAGGTTTCAGGGCCAGTAGGATATGTGGTGGTATCTCCACCAAACACATTTTCCTTCCCCCCTCAAAAAAAATGAAAAAAGAGGATTTTTGGTGTGAGGCTGGATGGTTTGCAGAGAGCTGGTGGAGGAAATTATCTTATTTGGAGGCTTGTAATGCTAAAAGCAAGCGCTCAAGCCTCACCACGGGGGTGGTTATCTGGTGCAGCGGCTCCAGGGTGGGGGGGGATAAGAGCCGCATCGCTGAGCCAACAGCACCATCTCCCGTCGGAGCCCAGCACCAACCTGGCAGTGGGTTTACAAGGCTGGGTCTCCTAAAGAACTCCCCAAAATTAGCTTTACCACCCACTGCGGTTTTAGAACAAAACCGATGAAAACACTTGGATTTTGTCCACCTAGAAAAACACTTCCCTGAGGGATCTCGGAGCCGGAGATGCTCGAGAGGCTCCTCACTCTCCCGTACAAACTTGTAACCCCAGAACTCCTCGGCATGAGGTGATTAACAAAGATTTTGATTGCTTTTAAGGCCTTTTCCTGCAAGGCAAGGGCTGGTAATCAAACTGTGGAGGAAGAGCGGAGCATATCCCTGTGTGTTGCACACTGGCAAGAGGGAAAAAGCAGGAAAATATTGGGAATGCCCTGTTGGAAACTTAGGATGATCCCAATGAGAGATGGCTGCAAATGAGGGAAACGGGCAGAGGATGCTGGTGATGGGGTTCAGACATCCAAGTGTAACCTGGGCAGGTCTGGAAGCACAATAAAAATGCAGATTTGTGCTTTAGCTGGAGATTCTGATGAGTTTATTTCTTAAATGAGGACATTAAGACCCCCAACCCCCTAAACAAAAGCCCTCGGTGCATTATAGGAATAGTTGGATTTGATGGGTACGATATCGATACCCCAACCCCACCAATAATTCCAAGGGGAGAAGACTTGCTTGCAGATACCAAAGATGCCTCAGTGAGGAACTTACCTGCCACAGGATGGTAATTGCAGCTGCCCACAGGTTGGTTGGGTTTGTTTTTTTTTTTTTTGGGCCCCTAATATTTCACTCAGGACCTCCGGGATTTCTTTGCTGCAGTTAAAGCAGGTTTATAGGGAAGGTTTAACCACCCAAGACTAGAGAGGTAAATGCAGCTGCTGGAGGGGGAAACATCCCTCACTGCTCCTTTTAAGCTCTTCCAGGGGAGGATTTGGGTTCACAAAGCACCTGAGGCAGGGACAACCCCCAGCTGCGTGTGTTTTGGGTTGGGGATGCTAAAGGTTGGGGTGTGTCTGGTCATATCAAAGCCAGTGAGGTGGGACTGGAGAGGGGCAGGGCTTGTTCTGGAGCATCACACTCATCCCTCCCACCACCATCACCAGTTCCTGAGGATGCAACTCTTCCTCTGGTTGCAAATGATGCTAAAAATAATGGATTTGGTTAAAAAAAATAATAAATAGAGGATGCCTCAAGGCCAAACTTTATTGCAAGGTGGAGGGGTCCATTTTCAAGCCCTACACACCCCCACTTCCCGAGTCCCAGTGCTCTTTTTGGGGAAAGGAGCGGTTTTTTTGTAAAGCTGTGCGGTGGGAAACCAGAGCCGAGTGCTGGTGGGGCTGATCCAGCATCTGTCCGGGGGAAAATATCCACAGGTCCTGGGCGGGGGGCGCTGGGTCTGCTCTTGCAGGTGAGGCTTTGCAGGATCCATCCAGCTCCAGGAGCACGGGGACGGCTGCCCAGCTCTGGCTGCTGGCACAGGGTCCTGTCGTGCTGGTGTGGGGGGGGGGCAACTGAGGCAGCAGCGGGNGCAAGCAGCGGGACTCCTCCCCCCCCCAAGCCACATCTATTCTCCCAGAAAAGTCATTCACTAAGAAATCCTGGTGGGCTCGGCCAGCCGGGGGTCCCCAGGGCTCCCCTCCCTGTCCTCAGCGCTGCAGCCCGTGATTGACAAAGCAGACGGTGGGTGCCAGCAGCAGAATGGGGCTGATGCCACCACGCCGGTCACCGGGTGCTCGGTTGGGGGGTCCCTGCTTGGCACCCATGTCCCGCCAACTTGGGGCGTGAAAGCCACCCACTGGCGGGGGCTGCCGGGCTGCCGGGACGCCGTGACCCAGGCGGGACGGCCGCGGGCGCCCCAGTAGCCCCATGCCGTACCCTGCGGCAGCGCCGGCTGCGATGGCCCCCGCCACCTTCGAGCCACGGCCGGGGGTGCCACCGCTGCGGGAGATGGCCCGAAAGCCCCCACGCAGCCTCCCGCCCCCGCCACCTCCTCGCCCGCCGGTTCTCCCGCTGGCACCGCGGCGGCCACCGGCGACATCGCTGAAAAGGGCGAGCAGCAGCATCGCCACCCAGCACCAGGCGTCGAGGGGCCTCATCCTGCCCGACCTGCGGAAGGGGCACAAGGAGGGATGGTGAGCGCAGGGATCCCGGCTCCGTGCACCGTGTGTGTTGCTTTAGGCTTGACCCAACCTACGTTTAATGCGGTTAAGTATCTATTTAACACCTTAAACGCACCTATTTAATACCTTTAACGCACCGTTTGCATAGATTCACCGTATTCACCTTACACAATTGAACAGATTCGCCAGCACGGAGCTGCACCTTCATTTTTCCAACCCTCTGCAAAGCACCAGAGCGTCACGATGTGGTTCCCGTGGTCCTGTCCCCCCACCCTGCAACCCCTCCAGCCGGTGGCTGAGCAAACAGCCTCATTGTACCAAAGCTGCTGAGCCCTGAAATCATCCCGACAAATAAGCAGGAGCTGCCCTGACAAAAAGCCTTTTGAAAAAGCAGAGCCCACCCTGGCCCGCTGCCCCGGCTGCAGCGTCGCTGTGTCAGCGTTTTTCCTCTGGTGGCCCCTGCTAGAAGGTGCCAGGCCTGGCCACCCCCCGCTTTTGAAACCCAGTGCTTAAAAAAAGGGAAAAAAAAAGAAAGAAAAAAAACCCCCCATTAAATGTAATTTCCCTCATTTTTCTTCCCTGTTCCTCCCAAAAATGTGGTTTATTATTATGAAAAGCAGGAGAAAGGCCTGTCCCCCTTCCAGCTGTTTGCATTGCCACCTCTGGAGCTGCCACCAACCCAGGTGGCAAAGCCTGTAACTATTAAGACATGGGGAATTTTTCTCTTCTTTCCTTCCCCTTCGTTTCCCCTGCAGTATCCAAACTTACAGATAACAACCCTGGTGTGGGACCATCCGGGTGGGATATGGTGCCTCCTCGGGCTGCTCCCACCATCCCAACCCCCAGCTTGGGCATATGCCAAACCCCAACACTTCTCACCTCCCTCTCTCCCCAATTCCTTCTCTTTCTCTCCCTCAGCTCCATGCTGGGGATGCTGCCCTTACCAGTGTGCCCGGTGCCGCGCCAGCGATGGCTCTTCCCGTCTGTTCCCGCTGGGTTTGACTCGTGGTGGGACTTTTCCTGGTGGATAAAGCTTGGATAAGCAAAACCAACGTCACTCTTGTCCCCCCCCTGCACTGGGAGGGATAAATGGGCTTCAGTGGTCTGGATAATGCAGAGCTGGTGGTTGTGTGAGTGCGGCTGGGGATAACCTTGGGGACACAGAGAGCTCAGCCTTGGGGAGGAGAAAAAACCCCCAATATATCAACTTTAACACCTCAGCGGGTTCAAACCCTGGCTTAAGCCGTGCAGTTTTCTTCTAGAGGTGAGTTTTCCTTTCTGGAAGGGAAATATCTGAGAATGGAGCCTGCTGACCACAGTGTGTGGGGATCAAGAGACTCTGAGGGCTGGATAAACCCTGCAACACCCCAAAATTCTCCAACAATTGAATCGAGTGAGTCCCCAAATCTGCCAGGTGGGAGCTTTTCTCCTCAGGGAACTTCACTGCTGGGGCTTGGGGAGGTTTTGCTCTTCTCCCCCGTCGCTCCCACCCATGGGGAGCCGATTTCTGCAACGTTTCTATCCACAAAGTGTTTTATTTTGAACAAACCAGGCTGAAACTTGGGGGTTTCTCATTCTGTATTAAGTCTCTACATATTCTGTTTCCTCGTTAAGCAACGAAGCGACGCCACACTCATCCCTCAAATACAGAAAAAGCTTTTCTGGCTGTACCATACTTTTCCAAACTCATGTCAAAGGTGGAAAAGATACCATTAAAATAAAAAAAAAAAACCTCCAAACTTACAAAGATCCATTGTGAAAACTCAAGGGAGGGAGAAAGTCAGAGTTTTAGTTCACATCGAGGTATAAAATGGATATTGCTGGTTTAGCCCAAGAGGAAAGAGGTTTTTTTTCCTGGTGTAATGGCAATAACAGAATCAGTTCTACTCCCACCAACACTGCTGCAAAATCCAGTCTGCAAAATAACACCCCTCCTCCCATATTCCCTCCTCCCATCACCCCCACCCCGTAGGGCATCCCTTGAGAGATGCTCGGCGCCGTCAACAATTCCCACGAGCGCTATTTGGCATATTAGGGCCACCAGGGAGCTTTGACATCGTGGTTTTGTTGTGGTTTTCTTTTGAAAAAAAGTCCCTGACATTAGTGCAAATTAGAAAGCTGGGGAGGGGGAAGGAGGGGGCTACACAACCAGATGCAGGTTAAGGGAACGCGCTGGAAGAAAAGGCGATTTATTCTTTTGCTGTAGATCCAACAGTCAGTCCCCAGGTTTGCTTTTCAGTAGTGAAAAGTGTTAAAAAACACCCCCCAAAGTCTCAGCAGACCCAATTTACAAAAGCTTCCTGTCACCTGTGAATTATTGCAATAGAAATGTGCTTTTTGTTGGTTATTTTCTTTTTTTTTTTCCAAAATAAAAAAAAAAAAAGAGGAATTACTTGTGCTCTCCTGCCACCGAGCAGCCGATCCTCTGCTGGGATCCACACGTGGGCATCACCCAAAGAAGCAGCTGAATCCTTTCTCTTGAGTGCTTGTGGCACTTGCTTTTTCTCAGCCTCAGCATCTTTGTCCCTATTCCCAGAATTCCTCCTTTTTTTTTTTCCTGTTCCTCCCCATTATTTCCAGGGATTTGAGGTTTTGGCCGGAGCTGTCACCAGCCGGAGCCTTGCCGGGAACCTCCATTTGCAAAGGAACAACCCCCCCGAGGATGCTGCACAGATGAAGGCACAAGAGGATGGGTTGGCTCGGAGCTGGAATGATCCAGAAGGACACTGGGAATGCTCCAGGAATGATGGGAGGGTTTGGGATTTGGTACAGTACGTCCCGCAGGCAAACTGCTCTTCGTGCAATACAACCCAGCGCTGAGGCACCGGCCAAGGGTTTCACATCGCTGTCGGACCTTCAGAAATCTCCTCCAGCCTCTGCTCAATCATCAGCCGGAGGATGGAGTATCTGGAGAGGGGAAGGACAGGGAAAAGAGGGGTTTGTTACAGAATATCATGGAATCACAGGATATCAGGAGCTGGAAGAGACCTCAAAAGATCACTCAGTCCAACCCCCCTGCCCGAGCAGGATCATCTAGAGTAGATCACACAGGAACGTGTCCAGATTGGTCTGGAATGTCTCCAGAGAAGGAGACTCCACAACCTCTCTGGGCAGCCTGGCCCAAGGCTCTGTCACCCTCAGGGTGAAAAAGTTCCTACTTATGCTAAGATGGAACTTCCTATGTTCCAGCACAGACCCATTTCCCCTTGTCCTGTCACTGGCCATCCCTGAGAAGAGCCTGGATCCATCCTTCTGACACTCCCCCTTTACATATTTATAGACATTAATGGGGTCACCCCTCAGTCTTCTCCCAGCTCCAGAGCCCCAGCTCCCTCAGCCTGTCCTCAGCAGGAAGATGTTCCATCCCTCCATCACCTTGGTGTCCCTGCACTGGGCTCTTCCAAGGAGTTCTGTGTCCTTCTGGAACTGAGGAGCCCAGAACTGGACACAATACTCCAGGTGGGGTCTCACCAGGGCAGAGCAGAGAGGGACAAGGACCTCTCTTGACCTACTAACCACACCCCTTCTAATACACCCCAGGATGCCATTGGCCTTCTTGGCCACAAGGGCACACTGCTGGCTCATGGTCACCTTGCTGTCCCCCAGGTCCCTGTCTCCTCCACTGCTCTCCAACAGGCCAGTCCCCAGCCTATACTGGTCCCTGGGGTTGTTCCTCCCCAGATGCAATACCCTACACTTGTCCTGATTAAATCCCATTCAATTTCTCCCTGCCCAGCTCTCCAACCTGTCTAAATCCCATTGGATGATGGGATTTAGAATGTTTATTGCGGTGTCAACCTGGGCTTTTAGTTCAAATCACCACGAAAATCCTGGAATGATGAAAATCACACGTGTGTGCCAGGGATGCAAAGACATGCAAAGGGGTTTTGGGTGCTAAAATCTCCCCCCCCCAACTCCCAACAACATCCTCCGAGCTCAGCAGTTCCCTTCGATGGCACCAAGCCCAGCGTACTTGCGCATTAGCTTCTTCACTTCACGATCCTCCTCTTCCTCCAGCTTCTGGATGAAGCTCCTGAGGACGGGCATCTCAAACTTGATGTACTGAGCGACCTGGGTGGGGGGAGAACCAGCGAGCCAGGAGATGAGGAAGGTGATGCACTGACCCCTGCAAGGCTGAGGGCCACCTTGCAGCATCCTCTCCCCAGGTTTAGCTGGGGGAATCCAGGACAATCCCCCTCCATGGACCTTTGGGTCCAGGGAGAGGGGTTGTCCTGGAAAAAAATAACCTCCTCTTAAAGGAGGAGGGAAAAAAACCTCCTCCTAAAGGTGATTTTATTTCACCCACTGGCTGCAAGACTTGACTCTTTCCTGTGGAGAGCCCTGCACATCCCTGAGTGCTATTAACCCCAAGTGTCCCCAGATGTAGCTCAGAAGCGCCTCCTCTGAGCCGAGGGGCCGGCAGATGGCACGAACGAGCCGTTCTCCATCCTCACAGCTTTTCCCGGCTGGAAAAAAATACGGATTACGCCGAAGGATGTGCAGCACTTTGCTCTTCTGCGATCAGATTTGGGGTGGTGAAATAGGACTGGGGTGGGGGGCGTTTGCTCTCAGGTCGAGTTTAAAGATGTTCTTCAAGACCAAACCAAGGTTTTCCTTATGAGATGAGGAGTTTCCATGGGGAGTACGTGGGAGCAAAGCAATTCCTGCATCTCCAGCCCAGATTTATTCCTCCCCCACCCCACTTCTCCAGCCCCGGTTCCATCCTGATCCCATCCAAAAGCGACAGAGCGAGCGCCCTCCATCAGCAAACTCACATCATAGGTGACTTCTTCCACCTGGTCCTTCTCCATGAGGAAGACCTTGGAGACCTGCTCGCAAGGGCCCTGGAGGATGCGGGCGATCAGGGGGTAGTCGCTGGCTCGCAGCTTCTGCTTCTCTGCAACACCAAAACCACCAGCGTTCGGCGGGGCCGGGCCTGGCCCCCTCCCCGAGTGGGGAGGTACTGTGGACACTCACCTCCACTGGTGTGGACGATGTAGAGAGCAAACTCCTCCGCTGAGTTCTCGATCTGAGCAGAGACATAAATCCTGATTGAAAACCCCCGTTCCCACCTGAGCCTCTCCCAGCAATGAACAACCACGATAATAAACCCCCGTGATTTCCCTCTCCCGTTGCATTTGAATAGGTGGGATAGGAATTCCCCATGCAGAGGGAGGAGGGTGGAACATCAAACATACCTTGAATTTATTGAGCAGCAGTTTGAGGACCTGGGGGGTCGTCATCGTGCTGTTTATCCGGACGTTGGTGACGGAGCCGTACGCCGGCGTGAACACGGACGTCTGTGGGGTGCAAAGTCCATGTTAACCCCCCCCCTGGATCTCCCCACTGATCTGTTGGCAGAGGTTTTGGGGGAACCAGGGGGGTTCTGGGCTCACCTTATGGTTGTAGAAGTGCCCGTTGATGGAGAAGCGGTGGCGGCGGATGCGCCGCTGCTCGCTGGGGGTGCGGGCGCTGCCGCGGCGCCGCACGCCCACGTCGCTCCGCGTCCGCATCAGCTGCGGCGTCTCCTCCGCTTGCACTTTGGTGGCTGGGGGGAGACCCGGGGGGAGGATGGGGTTGAGGATTTGGGAGCACGAATGAGAACCCCACTGGGGTCTTATCCCAGCGTCCCCCTGCTGCAGAACAGCTCCTGGGAGTCCCCTTCAGGGGTGCAAAAATCCCCATCCCAGAAACACGGCGCTAGATGGATTGAACCCGCCCAGTTTAAACCACAGCAGCTACTGGTTTATCCTCTCCCAGCTCCTGAAGGCGGCTATTAATTCAGATTTAACCCTGTCAAACCTGGATGAAGCCTCCTCTCTGGGGGATTTGAGCCTCTTTAGTCACTTTTTCATCATTTAACTTGTTTTTTTCTGTGTGTGTGTCAGTATTTTTTCCCCCCTCCTTTAATGAGAACAGGCAAACGAGGCCAGTGCTTCAGATCCCGGCGTGAAAACTGGCCTGGGTCCAGATTATTATAAACTTTCTCTTCATCCCTTTTTAATGAACCTCTCGGGCTCTGGCTTGGATGTTTTAATTCAAAGCATGTCTGAGGCAAGAACCAAAATAATCTCTCTGGTGCACATTCCTCTTGATGCACGGGGAGGAAACACTTGTGAGGAGCCTTGAGTGCACGTTGTGTGCTGGGTTTTGTGAGGTTTTGGGAGAAAAATAGAAGAAAAGCTTCTCCCTGGGTGCTGGCAGAGGATTAACATTGTAGGGCCGGTGGAAATAGCTGCTGGGTTGTTTCTGCGGTGCAATACCTTGAGGTTGTCACCCAGGGAAGCTTTAATGAAGGGGGAAAAAGTGTTTGGGTGTGGGGAGGTGGAGAAGAGAAAGGGGGAGAAGAGAAAGGGGGAGAAGATGGTGGATCAAGGATGAGGAGAAGGGTCTTGTGGAGTGATGATTTGCAAATGCTCAGCTGCTCCCGGAGCTGGGAAGTGGATGAGCATCCAAAGGGACTGGCTGGCTCCAGGGTGTATTTCTATTAAAAGTGATTAAAAATTATACCACCCACCCCCACAAAGGGAAAAAAAATAAAAAGAAGCCAGGAACATCCTCAAAAATGCCCCAGTTGAGTGAGGAAAATGCATAAAGATGTTTTTTTTCCAGTGGGAATTGCCGGTGGGACAGCTCCTGTCTCGGTCATCGTTGCCTCCTGCTAATAACAAGGGGTTAACGAAGAGCTGGGTGAGCTCTTCCCCCCTCTCTACAGAGGAAAAACCAGGGAGGGCAAACAGGACTTAGCAGAAATATTGACTTCCCCATGGTAACAGCACTTCCCAGTGGCGCCTATTCTTCATCCCTAACAGCGGAGCCGCCGGGAAGGGGAAGCGCCGACATCCTTTTCCCTACGATCCCACGAGGCTCTTGGCTCTGTCCCCCACTATTTCTTACCCAGCTCCTCCTCACCACATCCCACCCTGGCCCCTTCTGAGAGGAAAAGCCCTTAGGAAGAGTTTTGAGCCATCAGGGATGAGATTTTTCTTGCTGCAATCAAATAAATTAAATACCGGAACTTTGGCTGAAGGTAACCCCGGAGTGAGACGGAGACACCCAGGCATAAAGCTTTAATGAAGGGGGCTGGTTTATATTTCTAACCAAACTGGAGCATAACTGGAGCTGCTTCCCACTCCCCAGCCAAATCCCACTGGATCCAACTCCCCAGCCAAATCCCACCGGATCCGAGCCCGGCTCA
Organism: Heliornis fulica; assembly: GCA_013399135.1. Lineage (NCBI taxonomy): Eukaryota > Metazoa > Chordata > Aves > Gruiformes > Heliornithidae > Heliornis > Heliornis fulica. Next base: position 488,846 of record VXBZ01001031.1, on the reverse strand, counting down.
CCTGTCCCGCTCCCCTCAGCCTCTGCGGTTGGTGCCGCCTCCGTATCCGTCACCTGGATGTCGGGCAGGGTGCTGGGCTTCAGCACGGACCTGGCGATAAACCACCCCGAGGTGGGTGCCCTGTTAGGGTGCTGCTGCAGAGGGAAGGACAAGGAGGATAATTTCCCCTCCTGAGCCCCCTCCTGTTGTTAATTCCAGGGTGGGAAGCAGCCCGTTCTCCCTGCAGTTTTGGCAGATCACAGATGGGATATAAATCCCAAATCCCATCTTCTCCCACTCCCCAAAAACCCTTTGGGGGGTCTTACCCCCACTGCCCTGTTCCCAGCTGCAGCTTGAAACAGCCTCTCACCACCTCCAGCATGCAAACTGTGCCAGCAAAGCTCAATTTGCCCCTTTCCCCCCAACTCCTTCACAGTTATATTAAAAAAAAAGGTGAAAACCAGGCAGCACCTCCCCTCCCCAAGACATCCCATGGACCCCTGGGCACCAGAGGACCAAGCTGCAGCCCAGTTTGCAGGACTGGCCCAGGGGGGAGGGTGTGGCTTGGGCAACATCCAGCATTAAACTTGTATTAAAATTCAAACCCAGGGTGGGTTTGGGAGGAGCTTGTTGTAAAGGGGTCTTTGCAAAAAGGCAAAGGGGTGGGGGGGGGCTGGCAAAAAAGGGGGTGTTTTGGAAGGAGAAGGGTCTTGGCGAGGTGAAACCAAGCTGGTTCCTTCATACTTGCAGGTTGGCAAGATAAGAAAGGACCTACAGAAGGGAGCTGGGTGGGGGGACCCAGCAAAGGCCGCTTTGGGTGGGGTGGGGGATGGTTCTCTCCCCTCTGCTCACCCGTGGGCTCCCAGGTTGCAGCCGGAGTGCCAGGAGGAGGAGGAGGGTGGAGGGCGGATGCGCTGGTTGTCGTCCTGCATCTGCAGGCGGATGGGTCTCCGCAAGCCCCAGGAGATGTTCAGCAGCCCCTCCACGATGAGCTCGCCTTCCTCCTGCACCAGAGATGTGCAGCTCAGCGTCAGGGACACAACCAGCCATGGATATCACATCTGGTGCTTGGTTTGGACCTCCCAATCCCAAACCAAACCCCAATTTCCTCGGGTTTTCTCTCTTGGCCTCTAAGCCAGGTACCTGCCAGGGTTTTCTTACCTCCCGGTGCCGCAGCTGCAAGTTTTGCCCTTCGTAGTAGATGTTGTATGTCTTCAAATGTAAGAGCAGCTCATTCCTGGGGGGAAAGGAAAAAAGATGGGGAAGATGCTGAGAAGAGGAGGAGGGAGTGGGGATGTTGCTGGTACCCCCCCCGTACCCAGCGTGGTAATTCCTGGGGGGAAATTTTGGGGAACTGGGAGAAAGCAGGAGTTGCTTCCCAAGGCCAGGCTGGGCAGTGAACTTGTAACACTGCTGGGAGAACCAAACCTGCTTCATTTGGGGCCAATTTGGGGTTTTTTCTGCCTCTAGGCCTTCCTTGTTGAGGAGATGCGTTGCAGGTTCAACCAGGGATGCCCTTTGCAACCACAAGTGGGGGGCACAAGCTCCCCTGCATCCGTGCTCTTCAGAAAGCCGTGCAAGAGATGTCAGAAAACCCATTAGACCTCGGAGGGGTCAGTCACAAGGCTGGGAAACATGGAAATTCTCGGTGCACACAAGCCCTTGGGTCATGCTGAAGTCACAAGTTAGCACGGGCGAGTTTATCGCGTCGGCTTGTTGCTCCAGACCCTGAGCTCGAGCTTAAATGAAAAGTCTGAGCCCTGTTCTAGTGGCAAAGTAAATAAAAATAAATATAATAAAAATAAAAAATTAAAAAAATTAAATTAAAATAAAACAATCAGGCTGCCCAGCTATGAATCACGGGGCAGCGATGTCACCGTGGCTCACATAGAGCCAGCTGGGCTGGGTGATGGTGTTTAAGGAAGATCAGCACCACTGGACTGGTACAAGGAAGCACAAATCAGGGGGATTTGGGGTTATGTGAAAGAAAAAAGGAGGGAAAAAAATCACTTATGTGATTTATCTCCTCCAAAATCTTCTCTGAAACTTAAACATCCTTTAGTTCCTTACCAAACCACGGCAGAGCAGTTACTACCTGGGAGCTTTTTCAGCAAAAACCTCTATTCCATGACAGTTTATAGCACATTTGGCCACACTCTAAGAAGAAAACAAAACCCCAAATCCCACCACCAACCCTTTCTTTTTAAAAAGGAACTTCCCATTTCTCGCCCCCAAAACAGCTTTTTCTTTCCCAATCCGACCAAACCGAGTTAAAACCCAGTTAAATCCCTTCCTCCCAGTTTGAAGGTAAAAAACACCCAGGGGAATATTGTAAATAACCCCAGCACTGGTTGTACTTCTGCATTACCGCCCCACTGAGCATCTTACTTGGAGATATACTTGTCTTTTCCGCAGGGGACCAGGTACTCGCAGCCGCCGTAATCCATCCTCCCGCTCTTCTTTCATGGGAGCTGAATTGCAAAGAGGGAGGAGAGAAAAGCATCGGCGTGAACCGCCCCGTTCCCCCGTCCCTGACACACACCCATGGATAACAGGGAGGGGAGGGGTTAAAAAAAACCCCAAAACCCAACTAAACCTCGTTGGATTTGGAAAAGCCCTTGGGAAAAGGCTCCGGCGGCTGGAGCCGCGGGTAAAGTTTGACGCGGCTCCTTCAGGAAAAACCAATGGGAAGGGAGGGGAAATCAGATAAGGGGGAGAAGTGGTGTAAACTCACTGAAAATTTAATACTGGCAGAGATACCCTTACGCTGCCATTTGCATTTCCAGCATCCACGGAGCACCCCCCCACACACACAGGTCTGGCTCTGGCTTGATGTTTCCTCGCGCCGCCTCGGAACGGCGCAAAGGATCACTGACTTCCGCAAGCAGCGAAGGACACGGGACTGGTTCCTTTAGGGGTTTTTTGACAACACTGGTTGAGATTTTGTGCATTCCCTGCAGTGCCAAAACATCTCCATCGCTCCCATGTGAGTACTCGAAAACCACCACCCCCCAGATCCCACCTTTGGAGCAGGAGTGTGAGTTTGGGATGCTGCGAAAGGGAAAGATGCTGCTTTTCCTTGTGCAAACCCTCCTAGAGACCAGCTTGCTTGGTTTTCCCTTCCCTTTTTCCTGGTATCAGGAGAATTTTCTCCCTGAAAGGGTTGTCAGACGTTGGAACAGGCTGCCCAGGGCAGTGGTGGAGTCCCCATCCCTGGAGGGATTGGAAAGGCCAAGAGATGAGGTGCTGAAGGACATGGGCTAGAGGTGGCCTGGGCAGGGTCAGCCTGAGGTTGGACTCCATGAGCTTGAAGGTCTCTTCCAACCCAAAGGATTCTGTGATTCTGCGATTCCCTCACCCAGAAAGCAAAACTGAGGTGTGAAAAGAGCATTTGTTCCCCAAGCTGCTGTTTTCTTCCACCTCCCACATCGCCATGTGCTTCCTCCCAGTCCCGTGGGGAACAAACCCGTCTTCCTGCACAGAACAATCCAACTCTCCCTCAGCTCCATCCAGGCAGATAAACGACTCAACCAAGGCCGTGTGGCAAAGCCTGTGTTGGGGGATGGACCTTTATCCCACCCCAAAAACCTCAGCACAGCAACAATCCCTGCTTCTTACCCCTGTGTGTCAGGGTATATCAATTAAATATAATTTTCTATAAAAATAAATTTAAATAAATTATACCCAACGGGCAAAATATTCCATGTCACACTTCAAACCGGAGAAGAGGTTGCAAAAGCAAAGCCTGTCCTTAAAACAGGCAGGGGAAGGGCAGGAAGAGGGACCGGTCCCCAGGGCTTGAGCTCTGCCCCGAGAAAGCAGAAGAGAAACACGGTGC
>VXBZ01001031.1:430362-482617 GCA_013399135.1 Heliornis fulica | reverse complement strand
ATCCTCCCCCGCTTCCCCCCTCCCTGGACCGGGACCCCAAAGGATGCTCCGGCTCTGGGCTCCCGGGGGACACCTCGTTTCTTGCAGCCCAGGACCAGGATCCCAAAGGATGCTCCATCCCACGCACCCGGGAGCCCGATGCTCTTCGGCTGGGCTCCAGCTCCACGCAGGACTCCCGGCGGGAGCAGCACAAGGGCTGAAGTGGCTTTTTCTGCCTTAAAATGCCCCAAAACCTGGGATATTCAGTGCTGGAGCCACGCAGGCAGCACCTACGACCCTTCTGCCTTTGGGTGGGTGTCACAGGACCGTGTGCTGGCAGCAATCGGTTCCCAAGGAGTTGGATCCCATCCGGATCCAAATCCGCCCCCGGGAAGGGGATTGAAGAGGAAAGAAATTTAAAGAAAATAAATCAAAACAATCTGCCTGGAAGCAGATGCTGCAACTTGGGGGTCACAAAGTTACCTCTGAAACGGAGCTCAGCCTCCAGTCCCTGTTGCTGGGTTGTGGGTCCCATCCTGCCTGAGCCCCCCNCCCCCCCCCCCCCCCCCCCCCCAACACCCTGGAAAGGTTTTGGGAGCTCAGAGGTATTATGTATTCCACAGGCAGCAGCGTGTGGCCACGTCCCTCCCCCTTTGTCTGCTCCTGACCTTTCCCAGCGCTTCTGTAGCTTCTCTGGACTTGCTTTCTTTTTAAGGAATTCGCTTAGAAACAGCCCACACTGAGGGGGGAAAAATAAAAAAATAAAAATAAATAAAACAACCAAGCCAAACCATCCCAAAACCAAACCCAAAGAAATAATCCAAAGAGCTGGTTCAGCAACACAAGCAAGTCTTTATGGCTGCAGGTTTTCTTTTTTTTGGGTAATTCTTCCTATTTTTCTGTTGTTGACTTGTAAAACAGGAGTTGGGGAGGAGCCATCTGGCCTGGGGAAACACTGACTCGGCGCAAGCGAGCGGGGCTGGGGGTTAGTATTTATATTCCAGCAGCATCTCCGAGGGCTGGTGGAGATGAGAGGCCCTTTGTTGCTGGAGAGCTCAGCACAATGGAGCTGGGCCGGCCCCGGCCGCCCGCGCTGTGCAAACCCCAGCCCCCAAAGCCAAGGATTTAGCCCCAAAGGGAGAGGAAAGTTCAAGCCCGGGGCTGGGGTGTGGGTGGGAGACGCCGTCAGAGCGAAGGGAGAAGTGAAAACTAAAATAAATTCAGTTTTTACTTGGTTTTGGGGCACCTGCAGGAGCGCAGGAAGAAACTCTGTTGCAGAACTGGGGTGAAATCCTGATTTTTGCACGATCCTGGTCGTTGGCTTCAGTGCCCACGGGGTGCATCGGGCCAGGCTGCCAACTCCTCACCCGCACAGCGCCTGCGAGCGGGGCTTCAAGAGGAACAGATCCACCAGCAGCTCTCCTGGCTGCCACCACCCCCCAGGAAAAGGATGCTCTGGCCACACAGGGATGTCACAGCACCCACTTCACAGGTTCAATGGGTGTTTTGGTGCTAAATGCCACGCAGGGAATGTGGGTGATGCTTTCAAGCCATTGGCTTCGATGGATTTACAGCTGCTTCCGCTCCCACAGCCGAGCCGGGAGGTCACGGAGCTCAGTCGGACACACGTGTAATGCCAAAAATTCCCCCAAAATCAAACATTTCCCCCCAGACTGAGTCCAAACTCCCTTCTGCACCCTGGCAGCTTCCCATGGTTTCAGTTTGAAGACCCCCAAGCTGATTGACAGTAAATACCAAACAGCATTACGTGGTTGGACACACAGTGGCTCAGGAGCATCTGTTCAGCGTTTCAGACTCCAGGAACCAGATGGGAAGAGACTCAGCCCTTGATCAGACACTATGTGTTTCCTCGAACCACGGTCGCTGTCCCTGGTTGAGGATGTTTTGGTCTTTCTGAAAATCCAGAGGGTTTGAGGTTCTGTGTGGTGCAAAGCCCCTCCCACCGGGATGGATGCTGCTGATGCTGAGTTTTGCTTTGGGCAAGATGCAAGGAGGAAACTTGATTATTTCCAGAGCTCTGACCCAGTAGCACAAAGGATTAATTGGGATTAAGATCAGAGCAGTTTTCATTTTCCCCAACCCAGCCCAGGAACGATGAGAAATCCCCTACCCAGCTCTAAAAGCTGCTCCACCAGCTTTGACACCAGAGATCAGATCTACTTTCACCCCTTCTTGCTGCTGGATTTAGGCAGCTTTTTATCATTTTTCTTCCCACTGGACTAGACCCTTTCTGGACTAGTCACAGTGAGCTATGCCTCATTTGAGAGGTATTTGGGTGTCTTAATTCCCCCTTAAAAACCAGTAGGAACCCATGGAGGCTTGCAGACATCTAAAGGCACTGTGCATCCTCAGTCAGCCCTTCCCAGCTCCTAATTCATCACATTCTTACAAATAAACCAAGGAAATTTAAGGTGTCCTCGTGGTAGGAGCTGTGGGCTGAGAGCTGGAAGGGTTGGGAGAGCAGCTGGGGGTTAGTTTTGGGTGGCACTGGTTGGTCTTCACCTTCCATTCACCAAAGAGGATGTTTTAAAGGAAGTGTAACACTATGCTGCCAAGTTGCATCTATGCCCGCGTTTATTTATACTGAACAGCTTTAAAAATACAGAATAAAATAGCTTTATCTACTATTATTCACAACATCTGGTCCAAATATTAACATTTTTAAATATTTAATTGTTTAATGAAGCAATGTTAGAAAAAAAAATATGAAATTAAAAAACAACCAAACAACCAACCCCTCCATAAAAGAATTAACACATCTTGGAACAAAACAAAACAAAAAAAAAAACCCCAGAAAACCCTCTTGCTGTTTAACAAAACAACAACAAAGAAAAAGAAGTTTTACAGCCAAAGTCAGTCACAAAAAAGGTCATGGGAAAGAAATTAATATATTTATCCCCACCGCCTAAGAACAGTCAATAGTTTGTTACGCCGAAGGTTGTTCTAAACAAGACAAAATACAGTAATTTGGACTGGCAGCAAGATGGTTGACCCAGAAAGATGTAGCAAATGCCAGAGAGTACACAAGGCAATCCTAAATATCTCTCATACCAATATGTATGGATGACAATGCACAGTCACAGTCAAATCTGAACGAGACAGGAATAGCTTGGATGGCTCCGAACACGGACCCCCAATACTTAAAGCAGCCCAGCACTAAGCTGTCTACAGACTCATGGGCAGAAGCAAACACTGGCAAACTCGTGGCCTCCTCCAATACTGCAACGACCTCTGGCAGGTATATAAAGGTGAGAGCGTGGGGTACCTGGTGTCCCACGGTCCCAAAGGCCGCGTAGCCGTTAGGAATACTAAGAAATGCGCCGAGAGGGACGACTGCTGCAAGAGATTGATTTAAACTAACGAGTGAGACACCTTTCCCCTCCCCCCCACCCTTTAAATTAACAAAAAACCAACAAAAAGAACAATAAAAGAAGTCGCTTTTGGTGTATGAAGGCCATGGAAATGAGACACCGTAGGTTGTGCTGGTCTGTCACACATGCAGTTTCTACACCAATACACAGATGACGCTTTGGATCGCGCGCCAGCATCCGATGGCTCACTCCATCCAGCCACCAGAGCCGGCTGTGTTACACCACGTGTGCCTGGAGAGCCGTTTATACCACAAAGGATGAGATTCTCCAGCCTTTTTGTTTAAATTTTCTTGTTCAGGACACAATGTTACAGACATTGTGGTGCTCAGCGATGGTCTTTGTGGTATAAAGAGTACTGAGGATTTCAGTCTGCAAGCGCCAATTCCGCGTCGGGAGTACCGAGGTCTCAGTAGGGAGATGACAATAAAGAAATCCTTTTAGTTTTCTTTTTGGTAGGAACATAAACATGGGTAAATAAAGTATACACAACTACTATAGATTCGTCAATGAAGAAATTCTACCATCACATGACATTGTCATGACAATCATATCACTCCCTCCCAGGAAAACCGGTCATTTCTCCTGAGCGGAAATGTTATTTTTAATATATGGAAATAAAATACTGCAATATTCATGTACAAACCAAGTTGCCATATTTAAAGTCAGTATTAAAAGGCATAAAGCAAATTCTGGGTTTAAAGTCTGAACGTTCTGAGCGAGGTACCTGATGAAGCTCCTCTGACAACGCACTGTAGCATGACAACACTGAGCACAGCTCTCAGCTCGGAAGCCTAAATTTGCAAGGTATAATTTGCTTTAGAAAATCTGTTTCAACATGTCAGCAAGATTTCTCAATTGAACCTAAAAAAACAACCCTCCCCCAAACCCAACAGAACATCAATTCTAAAAGTCCCAGGTTCTTTTGTTTTGCCATCTTGGATATATATGACAAAATGATGGTTCTACCATGAATATTTGCCCTCCTCAGCGTTTGGTTGAGATGTCTCATCGCCTCTTTCTCTCTCACGTGACGCCTTCCCTACGCGGTTGCGTTGACATGAGCTGTGTGAAAGGCAGGTGGTAACATATCCAGGAAAAACACAATGTTGCCTTTACAGTCACATTCCTACAGCCAGCCACCCTCAGGCGTCGAAGCCCCGATGCAACCAGCCAACACCAAGTATTTAAGTGCTTTCCCAATGGAAAGCTGATTCCCAGCAGCTCATCCGTGGCTCTGGGCACTGAGCTCCCCAACCCAGCAAGGCTTCCCCAGCAGGCACTGGAATGCCAGTGTGGAGAAGTGGAGGTGGGAGGAGGATTTAAGGTCTGCAGGCGCTGGGGTGGATCCGCTTTGCAAAACCGAGGCTTGTCTTAAACCATTCGTGTTCGTAGTAAGACAGAGAGTTGTTAACCACTCGAATTTGGTTACAGAAAGGGCTAACCACTACTAACAGCTAACTACTACTTTTAGTGTTACCAAGGTAAATGGCCAGGGAAGCAAACATGCCGGCTACACGCCGGCGACAGAATCGGCACGGTAGGACCCGAAGTCACAACAGGAATTAAACCCAACAGTTACACTGAGGGATTGGACTTCACCCACTGGGATAGTCCTTCCTACAGTGCCTTCCACACGGAAGGGCCGGTGTTCTGCCCCGGGGAGATGGAAACTAATATCCTTGGATTATTATAACTAATATCCTTGGATTATTATAACTAATATCCTTGGATTTACTGGCCCTGCAATTCTGGCTGAAGCACACTGGCAGCTCTCAAGGGAAGGCATTGCAGAACATGCACGGCCTCACTCCAGCCCAAGGGCAGAGAAGACAAACTCTACTTCTCATCATCTCCTGATGGGTAAGCACTGAGGTGATCAAAAGAGCATCTGGGGGGGAGAAGTTAGAAGTTGGATGCCCAGTGGCACCCCAGGACTCGACATTTCAGTATTTCCGAGGCCTCCCTTTCTCAGCATGGGTAAGATAACCAGCTTTGGTGTTTTACATCATTACCACCACTGTACTTAGGTGGCTTTTTTTTCTTTTTCCTTTTCTTATATATAACTTATTCAGTTTTTCTCTCTCCCACACATCTTTGGTTGCACAAGTTGGGAAATTTAGAAGCTTCGTGCCGCTGATCAGAGGTCTCCGCACTCGCGCTACCTGCGAGCGGAGGTGGAAATCTAACACCTCGCTACCTGAAGAGGAAAAATTGATAAAAGTGATAAAAAAAAATGACTTTTGATTCACAGGCAAACTAACCTTGTCTACTACACGATAAATCTTCCGACCAGAGACAGTCCAATTGACACCAAGACTGCAAACTACTGAAAGTTCCCTGAAGCAGGAACAAACACATGCTTCGTTATGGAAAAAGCGGTATAAAAGTTTCTGGAAACAGCCATGGCATGCTGAGAACGATATCAACAGAATCATTCTGACTCTACACTATTCAGTACTGATCCATTAAGCTCTTTCCTTGCCCTCCCCACCCCAACCCTTCCATGCTTCAATAACCAAGAACAAATTCACCTGGAAGTAGACTCAGAGAAAACAGAGTTCCTGCGCTCCCGTCCAGTAGTCAAACTTTGATAAATATATTAGTGAATTACAGGATCTGCTGTTCTGTTGTTTTCCAGGAATACAGAATGCAAGCACCTTAGAGCATACTGGCCTTGAAATTACATTACACTACAGTTCCCTGATGATCTCCACAGCTTAAAAATGCTTTGGGGCCACACTGAAGTCTAAAACTAACTTGCAATAGTAAGAACATTAAACATGAATAAAACTTTTAATTATGAATGCATGATGAGCATGAACACCCACATAACACCAGAGCTGAGACTATTCCAGGAAAAAAAAAAAATTTTACTCTGAATGGTGCCCTGGTTGGACCCAATACCCGTGAAACCATCCAGTGGATGTGGACATCAGACATAGTGTCTCTGCTGTTGGAGATCACGAGGTTTTGCAGAAGCCTCTGTGAGAGAGAAGAAGCATCACACCATCAGCTGCTCATAGGCAGCACTGGCTCTCACCATCAGCTGCTCATAGGCAGCACTGGCTCTCGACAGCCAATCGAGAAAATTTCTGCCCAGATCCAAACCAGTGAAGGCCGGCGGTCAGCGTGGGTTTCCCCACAGGGAAAGCTCCTTGTGTGCAGAACTAACTGCTTACAACTGGTCAATGAGTCTTCCTGGATGCAGCCATGGCACTGTGAAAACTTACTGGGTCCCATCTGAACTCAAGAGTTTCCCATTTCTGCAAAACTTGAGCTATGCGTGGCCCTTTCAAGCAAATCTGCACCTGGGCTCTGTTGTGAGGAGCTGGGATGCCAGGCAGGAAAAGCAAATGTTTAAAACAGAGCTGACTTGAAACGTTACCACAAGTTGGTTGTAGTTTTCATCAGCCAAGTTGTTAGAGAAACTTTCTGACTTAATACTGGACGTCTGAAGTATTGGCAATTAAAAAAATACTCTCATGATTTGCCAGTATCAACTAAGCCTGGTTTCCAGGGGGCTGACAATAAAGAATGTGCAAATTTCTGAGCAGAAAACAATATATATGGGATTTGACATGACTGGAAGTCAGGTTTTTTTCTCTCCCCCATCCTCACCTTCTCACAGGAATCCATTTTTTCTGGCGTATCTACCATTGCCAGCAATGAATGCGCCAAAAACACCAGCATCAAGGACTTAAATAAAATGTAACATTTTCCAATAGCATCTCCATACTTCAGGAACCTAATTCCCATTCTCAATAAACACTCTTAGGTGCATGGGGATCTCTTAACTTCTGAAAATCCGAGGAGCCTGTGCAAGCAAACGTGACCCAGAGACACTAGATCTGGCTTCCACCACCCACGACAGGAAAGCTCTCTCTCTTTTTTTTTTTTTTTTAAATTTGTCTCAGCTCTGGCTCCAGAATTTAAATGCAGATATACAAAACATATATTTTAATGCTTCTTAAATCAGCAAGAAACTGCAAATACATCTTTTACTACAACTAGATAATAGAATTTCACCTAAGGCTATACTGTAGCTTCTGAGTCTTCATCTGAACTCCTGCAGTTACTGCTTTTCCTGAAGCCTTTCCACGTGTAGCCCATGAAGGTAGGGCTGATGGGCAGGAAGCTGAAACACCTGTATTTTTTAATGAAGTTCATGCCAAAAGGCAAATCATATGTTTCCATGCCATCCAGTGACTTGCTTCCTTTCCCAACCCCTTTCTTCCATTTCCGTATTCCCCTTTCTTCAGGGCTTCCTAGAGGGCAAAAGAAAAGAAATTGTATAAAATAATATATATACATGACTATCTTTATGCACACATATATATAGTAGAGGTTGGGAGAAGAAAGAAAACCCCAAGTCTTGGTGACTGCTTTCAGCAAAGCCCTGATAGGTCTTCTAGACTCACAGAGGCATGAAGAGAGAAAAAAAAATATTTACTGGAAACAGCCAAACCAGTAACTGGTAGTTGAGGCAAATGTTTGCTCTCAAATGGAAGCAGGTTTGGAGCTGTAAGGATTTTTGCTCTGTCTTTGAAAGATGACTACTCTGGTTTGATTTTTATCTGCTTTTTTAGTTTAATAGGATGGAGATGCTAACCTGAAAAAAATTCACTGTTCTCAAAGAAACTGAGGCACATAGATGTGATGGGGTTTGCTCTACATGTTAAAGGAGCCCACAACAAAATACAGAATACCCTTGGGTTGGAAGACACCTTTAAGATCAAGTCCAACCCCAGGCTGACCCTGCCCAGTCCACCTCTAGCCCATGTCTTTCAGCACCTCATCTCTTGGCCTTAACAATCCCTCCAGGGATGGGGACGCCCTGGTAGTCACCATCCTGGTGGTCTCTTCCCAACTCCTGCTTCCATAAAATCCTGTGCTATCTTCATTCAGAAAGGAGTAAAGTTATCACTGCAGACAGAACAAGTTCACATGCTGACCTGGAATGGTATTGTCCAAAATAAACGCCACGCAGCCACCGACAAACATGGCTGTAGTGAGAAGGACGTTTAGTACTTGATCAATGCCAGCTATTCCTAGAAGGACAGGAAAAAAAAGTATTGAGAAGTTGGATTTTTATCATACACACATTCTACAGACTGTTAATGCAGGAAAACCTCCTCATGAGTTCACTGAGGAATCTGCTCAACTATGACTCTTAAAACCATGTGGGAATAGATGCCAGACTTTCAACTAATGTAGTACAGCACAGGGACCCATTCTGTCCAAAAACATACCTCCACTTGCTCATAAAAATGTAATAAAATACCATTTCTATTAAGACTGCAGACAGATGTTGCATTCATAGATCATCACCTGGCACTGCTTGAATGGTCTACTTTTCTGCACAACTAAAGTGGGTTAATATGCTCTTAAATCTTAGCTACAGTCTTAGTTAATCTCTAATTTAAAATAAATACTGAAAAATCCAGTTAAGTATTCCTGCAGAGAGCCTTCCCTCAGTGACACACACTGCTGTCAGGAGCACTATTGAGAAGCCAGTACTTAAAGAGAAAAACCTCCTCTGTGATTTCACTAAAATGGTAGCTGGGCTAACTGTCTGAAATGGAGTTAGTTGAATTTCACATTCAGCACACACACCTGCAGTGACAAAAGCCTCTGAAAGCCCCCCAAATACATTCCTAGCCTCCAAGCTCTGCCTTGGTATCTCCTCTGTTCTTCTAACAGCATCTAGAAGTTGGATTTGCACTTCTAGTCTTTCTCCCAATCCAACAGGCAATCACCTCCTTCAACTGCACGCTGAGAAAGCAGGTCAACCTCAGGTGCACCCCCATGAAACATTCAATTCAGGTTTGATATCTTAATTTGCCTCTGCACACACCTGCCTTGGTATCTACAGCTGTTGTTGTCTCCATAATACTCTGTGTTTTTCTCTTATTTACCTTTTCTATTTCCTTGTACTGGTATGTACTTTGCATACAAATACAAGGTAAAGGTGTGAGCAGCAATACACATACCTGTGACGAGTGGGTTTTGTTTGAGATAGCTTGGAAGGACCAGTCCAAAGAAAATGGAAAACCCAAGTACAAACAGGTTCCGAGAGGAATTTAAATCTATGAACTGGAGGTTGGACAGACCCACGGCTGTAATCATCCCTAGAGGAAAAAATAAACCAAGTCTCAGCTTTTACATGGCCTTTTTCTTCAAAACAAGGCAGCACCAGCCACATAAACACAGCACTGGAGTAAAAAGAGGGGGACACACAGTGGACAGAGTGGAAAAACCACACATTACCGAAGAGAGTGCAGAAGAGGGCACCGAGCACGGGGTCCGGCAGCGACGCGAAGAGAGCGCTGAACTTGCCAACCATCCCGAGCAGCAGCATGAAGGCTGCTCCATACTGAATAACCCTGCGACTACCGACCTGCAGGAGAGCAGAAAGGAACACTGAGTCCACACTTAGTCCAACTTGACACTTTGTGGGGTTTTTTTTTATTATTCTCTTTTGCATTTAAGGCTTTTCAAGCCTCCCTATGTATTTGCTGCTGGTGTTAAAACCGGGCGCAGAGGCTTTACAGTGTCTCGGAGGGCTCAGCTGTCGTGTGGCTGCACTCCAGCTACAACCTAATGAGGGTGATGAAAATAAAACCAAACAAAAAGTCATCTTTAAAACCATCTGCAATTGCTATAGCCACAACACCCATGAAATGTGGCACAGTCCTGTAACGAGGAGATGGCAAACAGCTCCACTGCAATGCAAATGGGAAAACCTAAATAAAATCCACGTGTGGCTGCCCTTTTACCCAAGACTACCTGTGCTGGTTACCTACCATGCAGTTCACCTGAAGGAGATGTAGGCTTTATCAAGCTATTTGATATTCACTGATTTTCTAACACCCCTCTTTGAGATCAGAACTGATTTCACAGAGTGGTTTTGGTTGGAAAAGACCTTTACGATCATCAAGTCCAAATCCACCACTAGAACATGTCACTGAACACCAGATGTTTTAAAATCCCTCCAGGGATGGTGACTCTGCCACTTCCCTGAGCAGCCTGTTCCAGTGCTCAACAACTATTTTGGTTGACTGAATTTTTCCTCTTCTCCAATCTAATCCTCCCCTGGTGCAACCTGAGGCCATTTCCTCTTATCCTAATGCTTGTTACTTGGGAGAAGAGCCCAATCTCCCCCTCACACCCTCCTTTCTGGTAGCTGTAGGTAACAACCAGGTCTCCCCTCACCCTTCTTATCTCCAGGCTAAACAACCCCAGGTCCCTCAGCTGCTCCCCATCAGTCTTGTGCCCGAGACCCTTCACCGCTCCATCACCCTTCTCTGGACACATCCAGCACCTCAATGTCCTCCTGGTAGTGAGGGCCCAAACCTGAACACAGCACTTGAGGGGCAGCCTCACCCAGTGCAGGGGACAGTCACTGCCCTGGCTCTGAGGCCTCACCATTGCTGGCACCAGCCAGAATGCTGCTGGCCACCTGGGCACACTGCTGGCTTGTCAGCCAACATCTCTGGGGCCTTTTCTGCCGGGCTGCTCTCCAGCCACGCTGCCCCAAGCCTGTAGCATTGTCTGGGGCTTGTTGTGACCCAAGGGCAGGAACTGGCACTTGGCCTTGCTGAGACTCAGCCAGCCAGCCTCAGCCCATCAATCCAGCCTGTGCAGACCCCTGATCAGGGCTGTCACACCCTCCAGCAGATCAACACTTCTGCACAACTCGGTGTCGCCTGCGAACTTCCTGAGGGTGCCCTCCAACTCCTCGTCCAGACCACTGGTAAAGATCTGAGGCCTGGGGGACACCACTTGTGATCAGCCACCAACTGGTTTTAACTCCATTCACCACAACTCTCTGGGCCTGGCCAGACAGTCAAATTTTTCCCAGCAAAGAATATACTTGTCCAAGTCACGAGCAGCCACTTTCTTCAAGTGAATGCTGGAGGAAACAGTGACAAAGGCTTCACTGATGTCCAGGTGGACACCATTCACACCTTCCCTCATCTGCTTACCAAGTCTCCTTGCCACAGGAGATCAAGTTGGTCAAGCAGTACCTGCCTTTCATAAACTCATGCTGACTGGGCCTGAGCACCTTGTGTTCCTGTATGTGCCATGTGATGGCACCCATGATCTGCTCCATAACCTTCCCCAGCTCTGAGCTCAGAGGTTTGTAGTTCCCTGGATCCTCTCCGTGGCCTTTCTTGTAGATGGGCCTCACAATGGCCAACCTCTGGTCAACAGAGACCTCTTCAGTTCACCAGGACTGTTAAGAAATGATGGATAAATTCACTTTATATGCAAACCAAGGCTGGCTAGCACTGTGAAACCAAGTGACTGCACTTCCTTCCTGGTTTTATTTTAAGTGTTCAAACTTCAGGGTAGTGTTTCTCTGACACTATGTTAGAGTAGTAGCCCACAGGCCTGAATGTTTGATATTTTAGTAGTGTTATACTTGTGTAAGAGGTACACCAGAGCCACAAAAAAACCTGTTATGCTGGTATGGTGATTTCTATCAAACCTTCTGTAGGTCTCCTGTTACAGAGTATTAAGCTTGAAAGAGAAGTTGATATGAAGTTATTAATCATGTGTGACTGAGCCTAATGAGTGAAATGAGGACAAAAAAAAAAAAAGATACAGTAGACAAGTTTAGGGTAAAATTACTTCTTTGCACCATGTACTTTGCTGTTTAACTATCAGGAGAGATGTGTTCACCCACAAACAACAGCTAGACAAGTAAATTAGGGTGTTCACTAGAACAAGAGAAGTTTTCTTGCACCTTTCTCTGTTTTTTAGAGATCTAAGGACCACCAATACCTTGCTCTAAAATTATCCTCCTGCATGGAATAGGCAGATTCTCTAAAAAAACCCATGCATATTGGTGACATTTACTTATGCAAATGCCCAAGGCAAACAAATTAAGCTCCTTTTGAAAGCATCCTGGTCAGCTTTTGGCTCCAACTACATATTTATTCCCAGGCACTTTATGTGATTATTTTGGAGTGCATGATGCAGTATCTAGGACCATACTGGAGCAACCATTTAATCATCAACATTAGGGCATAAGCTGCCTATACTTCTGCTCTAACTAATTAGGTTTAATTGATTCTCCTCATCAAATCAAACCCACTCACAGACTAGCTCAACCTTCCAGTTGAAGCCCCAAATTTAAATTCTAAGCATAATCATAGATGTTGCACTGGTACATCAGGATCACCAGGACTAGACAGTATTTACTCATGTGCATCAAAGATTTCCCTTCCCAAATAAACATCAGAGGATCTACATGCCAAAAAAAATCTATTTTGATATAAACTCAAGTTGAAAACCTTTTAGGTTTTTTTGGGTTTTTTTTTTGGTTTTTTGGGTTTTTTTTTTTTAGGAAGGAGTACAGAGACAAGAGAACAAGACAAAGCAGTGAAGCACAGCCATCCAGCTGTGCCATTCTGGATTAGACATATTCTCTCTTCCATCCTGTGCTCTGAACAGACCTAACTGTAGTGAACTCTGTTCTCTGTAACAGCTGCCAGTTTAACATTCATTTTTTGCAAACCCAAAGCAAATTTACACTCCTTTCTGGGGACTGTTAATAAAAAAGTACTGTTAATTCATATCAACTCCTATGAAGCAACAACACAGAGGAAGCAGAACAGAAGAAGCCTTTTAAAAATGATTTTTCTAAAAAATGCACTTCTTTTAAGGAAATTTCCATCAACTGAATGGAAGACTTCCACAAACAGCAGATGGTGCTATTAGTATTTATATTCCACACTAAAACCGAACAGAAACATCCTTTGTGCAGAAAAAAAAGAAAATGGTTGAAGATAAATTCATCATCTACATTGGATTAAGTCAGAGGGATGAGTTATTCTAACTGGGGTGTGTACATTTTCTGTCTTGTACTCAAGTAGCTTTACAGCAAGTGAAACATGCAACAAGATGTAGGCATTTCCAACATAAATTACCAATTTTGCTGATGTTTCTTAACAAGGTGAAATTAACATCAAGCAAATCTAGTTGCAGTCCAAGGTTCAATGGCACTCAAGCACACATCCAGTTCCACACGTGAACAAGGGGATTCCCCAAGTGCTTATACATTTTGCTGAGTAACACTTCAAAAATGCATAATCCCCTAAGCACACTTAGTGCTTAAAAAAACCCTTTCATGGTGGAAAAAGGCATTTACAGTACATTTAACTTTGAAGATACCTTGACTGCAGCTTCCAGCTCTGTCAGCATAACGGCCTTGTACAGATGTAGGGAAGTCAAGGACCTCAGGTTGCATTTCATTGTGTGTTCAAATGAGGTATTAAAAATAGCCTGTTCTCTCCTGATGCTCTCAGAGCCAAGACATGATTTCTTTACAGTTTCTATACAATTTTTTGGGTCCTTATCTAGAGCCCCCTGCCATTAGATGATGGCTAAGTTGCCAAGAATGCTGTGTAATGTCCATCTGCACAAAGCACTAAGTAGTGTGGTTTCTTGGAAGATGATCATGCTATGAAACTTCAAAATGGCACGAGCCCACCACCAGAGATCAAGCACTCAAGTCACTGAGTCATCCAGATGAAGCACATACCTTTGTGATTCCCAGGACACCAATGTTAGGGCTGGAAGAAGTGGATCCATTCCCTGTCCCAAATACGCCGTCCAGAACACAGGAGAGACCCTCAATAAAAATTCCTCTGTACATAACAAACAGAAACAACCCCCCCCAACTTGGATTAGCAGAGACTCACTTCAGCATACAGACATAAAGCACCATCTATGGGGGTGCCTGTTAAGGCATCTGTCCAACATGGATTATTACATTCCATGCTTCAAGCTCTAACACACCTGGAAAATCAACCCGAGTTCTGTTTTCAATGTCTAAGATACCTGTGTTCTTAAACTGAGGAAATTACAAGATAATTCAAGTAAAACTCAGAGCTCATCTTGATTTCTAAAATTGCATTTCAAGTGAATTTGACAAGATATCGTGATTCCAGAACCAATTTGGAGTTCTGTCCCTATGGAAACTGCACTATTAACTTCACAGGCTCCTTCAAGAATAGGACTAAGTTTCCAACACTACACTTGCAGCAATATAAAATTCAGCATGACAGTTGCATCTTGTATTTCTGATCCCTGACCTCTGTGTTGTACTAAAATGTAACACTTAAATCTCAGAGCACATTCCTGTCTTATCTCAAGGGGAGAACAAAAAGAAAGTAAGGGAAACAGAAATAATAGTAAGTTAAGATGCTGGAAAGAAATTAATCTTTCCTTTTTTTTTGACATACCTGTTTATTGCATGAATAGGTGGAGGAGGAGCACAAGACAACCTGGCACAGGCATAGTAATCTCCTATTGATTCAATAATGCTTGCAACAACTGCACTAAGCATTCCTATTACTCCAGCAGCTGAAATTGTTGGCAGTCCCCACTGAACTGTGAAGAAAAGAAAACTGAAATCTCTCATGCCACAGAAAACAATTTAGATATCAAAACACAGAGCAATTTATTCATCTTTAATGGAATCAACAAACTCCCTTCACAGTAACACAGTCTGGCAAGTTCAAATAGATGAAAGGAGCAAAGGAAAAACTGCCTAAGCGACCGCTTTGATCATGCTTGGAAAAAAACCAAACTCCCCTAAACCCCCACCAAAAAAAAAGCCCCAAACCTCCTGTTCAGCAGGAAGGAATTCAAACTACTACTTGAGAAAACAATTCTGATCAGTGAGGCAAATGCCACTTAATTATTATTGCTCTAAAAACTCAGTCTTTGGTTACAAGTTTAGTCTACTGAAGAGAATGGCCAACGATCGTTGCACAAACACCTTCCAACTCCACATTTTTATAGAAGAGATAAAAAGATTAATTTAAGCCTGCAGAAAAGTTTGGCAGGTTTTCCACAGCAATTGTTCTCAGTGCTTTCATCTCTTGTAGATAGATGAGCCTCTCACAACAAAAGGAGCCTTAAGTCACACAAATGTGAATGAATAAGGCTTCACAAATGGGAAAAGTCTACTTGGAGGATAGAAACTCTTCTTTCCCAAAAGCTTCTATTACATGTCTTATGAGTACTGCTTTAGAAGTGGTTTCCTCTTAAGAACTTATCAGAAGCAAGGGATACTGAAAACTGCAGCAAAGCCACCTTGGTACAACGTAGTGGGGTTCCTACCAAAACCCATTACTCCATGCTAGTAGAATATTACTCTCTTACTACACCATTAATTTCTGAGCAGCATTTCACAGTGGTGAACAAGTTGTGCAACTATCTCATGCCTCAAGAAACAGCCTTTAACAGCTTTAAAGGTGGACAGTAAAAGACCACAAACATCCAAGGCCTTATGTAAAGCATTTTGTATTCTCTTGTAAATACTGTTGTACCCTTTGATATACATTGACTGGCTTCCTCCAACTTGCCATTAGCCAGATTCCAACACTGCTTGTGGAAGTCAGGGCTTTTCAGTGTAGTTGTGATGTTGTGCTAAGTCAAGGACTGGTGTGTTTGGGGCAGGAAAGTGGATTAAGCTGGGAAAAACTCCACACACTACTGGCTCTTCAGACTACAAGAATGAATGACCTCAGTAGCTCTACAGGAACTGTAATAACCCATCCCTGTTGCTCGGTAACATTAAGCTGCTGACTGCCACACTGACAAAAAACACATCAACCATCAAATCTGTATTTTACACACAGTCACACTATGTTATCAGAAGTCAAGAGTTACCTAGATAAGCCCTTCAAGTGCCTTCTGCAAACCCAAGTTTCAGGGATTTAAGGTTTCACACAAGAAAAACCTGAAGGTGGTCAATTAAAGAGGAAAACAAGAAAAACTCCATCATCTGCACCTATGATGTCTTTAGGTCAGTGCATACACTGAGGAAAAAAACGCTTCTGAGAACAGAAATGATACTGACAGACATATTATAAGCAAAATTACCCATAAAACCTGACATACTTACAAGGATAAGGAACCTTGAACCACGGAGCTACCAAGAGCACCCCGCGCCGGGCGTCTGTGCGAGCGTAGAAGCCATACTTGGAACTGTCAGGGGGAAAGACGTCTGTCACCGTGAAGATGAAGCAAAGCAACCATGACACCAAGATGGCTAAAATAATCTGGGAAGGAAGAGAGAAAAGCTGTTTAAAACCAACCATCAGTGGCAATATTCATCAACAGCAAACTGTTCCTGCCCAGAGTATCTATTACACATAGAGCTGAGTGTGATCTGAAGTGATGTTTTAAGTCTAAATAAGCAGTAAATCCTGTAAGAGATCTGTCAGGTGTTTCCACCATAGCCCCTAACAAAAGTGTTGTTACAAAAGCTTTAGAATTAGAGTAAGCTGCTTCTTTCTCCCCTAACAAATGGGAAAGCCTCCAAATGGGCACTTAAACTAGTGAACTAGTCTCTACTGTACTAGAGAAATAAAAAGAAACCTTTCACGTGGGGGAATGGAGTATTGCTTTCAAAAAAAACCTGAAGATAATGATCTCACCGTCCCTGAAGGCTCAGTTTAGGCTTTCACTGCACACATAAACATACCTTTCTCTATCCCCTTCCCTCCCCTCCCTCATCTTCATCACTTCAATGACTCTTCATTAGAGATGGATACCACAACAGGATCTGGCAACTAGACTGTTTCCTGAGACTATTTCCCCTGGCAAATGAGCCACTATTTAAGTTTCCCACAAGTTCATGTAACCTTTTCTCTCACCTCTGTGATCTGCTGCATTATTATTTAAAAAAAAAACACAAACAAACAAAAGCCAAGAGGGAAAAAACTCCAAAACACAACTTAGGTTTTGGGTTTTTTTTTTTGCCAGCTGATAAACAAGCTCATCTACTTACAGGGAACATCTTGAAAAGCTGCAGCCTGTATGCTGTCCATCCTTTCTTGGATTTGTAAATGGGTAAGGGAAATTTGACATTTCTGGCATACTGAGAAAACAACAACACTAGGAAAATAGTCCTGGGAAAAAAAAAAACAAAAACAAAACAAAACAAAAAAAGGAGGAGGGTGGGACAAGAAAGACACATCATTAGCACCAATGTGTTACAATCCTTTGCAGTATAAACCTGTTCAGACTCTTTAGACAGAAAATATAAATGTACATTTTCTACTCAGCATAAATGAGGCATCATAAGAGAATCTATTTTAAATAAATCATAATTCCACTTAAGCCAAAACAAAGTAATTTGTATTCTAGAGTGCTACAAAAATAGCTAGCAGTAAGGAGGTAAATGAAACCAGGAAAATTAATCAGATTAAAGAAAGATCTGAGGAGCTGAGGAGCTGTTAGCAAAGGGCTAAAAAGTGTTTAACTCAAGCCCTACTACCTGCCTGTCTGTCCAGGTCTGCTCTGTGTATGGAGCACAGAGATTGTGGACAGCGAATGGGAAGCAACAGAGACCAATCATTTTTACATCATTTCCCCCTCATCAAAACTGATGGCTGTATAAGTAAAAAAATAATTGAATTCTACAGCTAAAGTAAGTATCCACTGCAATGAAAAATAAAACAAAAAGCCAGGGCAGGTTGATCAATTCTGAAATAGCCCTAACCAGTTTCCTACTGAAAGGCTGCATGGAATTCAAGCTGCCCAAAGCAGCAAAGCTCTTCTGAAATTTGAGATTTTTTATACATGTCTGCTAATAAAAACAAGAAAAATAGAAAAAAAGATAAGTGGATTTTAAGCTTCCCTCCCTCTCCTGTCCAAGATCAGTTTCAGGCTGTAAGAAATGAAACAGAGCTTTATTTATCCTCCCTCAAGCTCCAGGAACAGAGCCCTCTGCACAAGAACAGTGTCATTCATAGCTTCTGCCCCCAGCCCGAGCTGGGTGATAACGGCACCTTCTCCAGGCACTCAGCAAAGACTTGGGCATCTCTCCCAAAGCCCATTATGGAAAGATGGGCTCTGCTCTAAGAGGGGCTACCCAGCAGCCCTGAGGACAGGTGGTCTTGGATCTTGAAATACTTCATACAGAGTTGTAAATAATGGAATAATATTATAGCATGATATTTGCTACCTAGCAGATGGACTTAATGCCATTCTCTGAAGTATTTCTGAACCTTAACTGCCCACAGAAACACACACAGGCAAAGACCAATGCTGGAACAATTTCCCTTTTTGCACATCACTCTGTGATGTGTTTTATGGATTAAATCATTTCACCTTGGCACCTGCAGGAGCAGCGAGGTCACAGAACTGCCTGGGAACCCAGAAGTCTTGTCACACAGCATCTGCAGCTGGCAGGGGATCACAGCTCTTACCAGACACTGCTCTGCTGTGCTAGACAGCAGTGCAGGGGTCTTATCTCATCAGAACCATCAAGACAACTTCAAGTGCCACATCTCACAGAGATCAAGTTACTTTTGAATGATCTAGATGGCCAGGGAGTTATTTTCAACAACCCAGTGCAGAGTTTTGCGTGGCACAAGCCAGAAATACTTATTGACTGGGTAATATTTAAATCCTATTCCTGAATTGATTATTTTCTTTCCATCTGCAAAATGTCAACTTTAATTACGTGTTTCCATTTCCAATTCACTAAAGGTCTGCTTGATTGATTTAACATTAGCCCAAACTTGCAGAGAATTTGTTTGACAGGAAAGTAAAACGTTCCTTTGGGTCAGCTGCTTAACAGAATGACCAAAATTTTCATGATGCTAACAGCTGAGATAAAAGAGAATTAAACAGCCCTTTTAATCATAAGCTGCACTTGCAGAATAGTTTACATGTTCAAAGTACTGTGCAAACAGATTAGTCAGATGAGAACCTGATCTCATCAAACCATTCCTTCCGCTTTCCAGAGCCAGCACAAAGTTGGTTGCTATACACTGAACAGAGCCACTGCTCCAGCCAATTTCCCTCTCCCTAGAAGGGGGGTCCCATCCTCATGCTGATGGTTAGCCACAGCAGCAGCTGTGTCTTCCCTTCCTCCTTTTCCCTTTCATACCACCAATCTCCACTCTTTAATTCCCCTGGCATCTACACCTACAGAATCACACACACCATGCCCTGAAATTCACTCAAAAAGCTTTTTTGTCTCCTGAACAAAATCCTGTCAGCTTATGCCTCGTGGGTGGCATGCATGGAAATACACATGCCCTGTCATCACACAAATTTCTCTTGGCTATTGATAGGCCAAGAACCACTAGTAACAACACACAGACCTCTACCACCAGTGGTGTTTGCTCACTTTGTAAGAACCATACACAATAACCATCATAAAAGTCTGAATGGTTGACTCACCTCTCCAGTGTTTTGCTAAACCATCTTTTCTACAGCACTGAACTAGACCCAGTCAATAGACCCTAGAACAACTACTCTCTTGTAAAATTCTCCCCTCTCCACATCTCACTTTCCACCAGTCTTTTCCTCTTCTTCAGTTGGTGCTGTTCTCACTGTAAACTGCCAGCTGACCCTACCCAGACCCTCTCCCATTCCTGCTCATGGTATTTCTCCGTGCTGGGAGCACTGCTACGCTACCACTGGCAACCCATCAGTCTCCAGCTTTTCCCTGGCACTCCAAAATTCCTGCATGATGACTTACCAACAGGCCCAAGCCAACAACACCAAGAGTACTTACAACATGGCGATACCCCAGTGTTTGCCTGCTCTTTCTCCAGCAGCCTGGAAACCGGAGAGGCCGATGAGAGCAACCGTCGGCGTGATGGTCAGAGGTCCAATGTACCGCAGCAGGGCGCCGGGAAGGCCAAGCAGGCCGATCACCACCTCTATCAAGGAGGACATGATAATAGCACCTTGGATCTGAACACACAAGAACGGGAAAGAGACGGTTCTGTCAACTCTTAAACCCAAACCCACATCATTTCTTTTTCTGCTCTGGATTACAAACTGCAGTTAAAAAGAATTCAGTGACACAGAAGAACTCGGCACATTTTTCGCCATAAAACAGCTCATTATGTTTAAGTGACTTATTGCTTAAGCATAACACTTATGGTTTTTCTCCACAAAACTATTACACAACAGACCAGTGGGCCAGTCTGGTAGTTGTGTGGATAGCACATCACACTTGTCAGACAGGAGACCTGGGTTCCAGGCTAACCTTTAAGCTCTCAGATCGAACCGGCAAGGGTTGGTGGCGCCACGGAGGTGATGCTCCTAGCTCCTAGGGGCAGAGTGTGTGCTGCATTGTTCACAAGTGCTCCTTAGAAGCTGGTATAGAGCAGCGTTGTGGTCTCAGGAGACTGTCAGCCCTCTTGGCTGCAGGGCTCTTGGCAGGATGTAGCTATGGTTTGAACATGGGGAAGAGAGAGGGGTTGTTTTTAATTAAGAAAAAGTTTGCAGCCCAAAGCAACGGGATGGGAGATAAATTCCATGACACACGCCTTAATTTGGACTACACTATCTACCACTCTAGTGTGATGCCTGGGCACAACCCTCATCCTGGGCTCTGCAGAGCATGATGAAGTCCAGACTGCAGTGCTGTGAGTGGAGAAGGAGTTCAATAATATTTCAGGAAGTCTCTTGAGAGAAATCAACGTCTTATTAGAATAGTCTCCAACTTAAAGACACCTAGGGATGAACCAGATTGGCTAACTTCATATTTACCTTCCACAGGACAGCCCACTGAACAGAGGGACAGCAGGCAAGTGGCCTGGTAGCAGCCAAACTGGTACCAGTGAGCACAAATCACAAAGTGTTACAAGGAAAGTATTCTTCTGGCTTGTGTGTTTTACTGCACGTCTTTTGGTGTGTGGTAACTAACTCTTTGTATTTGCTGTCCAGCAACACAACAAGCTGAAAGGATGGAAGACTTCCATGAAATGAGTAAAAGGATATATCCAAATGAGAAATCACAGTGAAAGAAGAAATTACCAACTTAAAGATGAGAACACACAGATGGTTAGGTGAGAAACTTAACTGGAATTGGACAGATCAAGAGCTAAAGGCTGCTCCTACATTACCTCTCGTATTCTGGGATACCAGATGTGCTCAGTGTGAAGCAGTTCTGTGGTTCCATTTGTAACTGTTATATCTTACAAAAAGAAGAGGAGAAAAAGCACAGGTATTTATTCCTCATCCACTCTGCCATCATTTAATAGAAAACAAATCTCTCCCACAGCTGTGTCTGACAAATGAACCTTCATTTCTACAGACTAAAAAATTCTGCAATGCTACAAATCAAGTAACAACATGCTTGGGTTCTCCCAAGAGCTAACCACTCACTTCATCCACTGTACCAAAGAGGAAAAAAAATCACAACTTTCAGAAAAAAAGGCCAGTTAGGGATTCTTTTCCCACTCCAATCAACAGATGAATGCAGAACTACTCAGATGCACACTAGGAATCAAGTACTCCAATGTTCATTATTCACCAATTTAGGTCAGCTGCCAAATGATGAACTGACCTGTGGTAACAACCCCATCTGGCACCTTTGGAAGGTTAAATAGTTCAAGAGCAAGATGCAGCAAAAGTGCTTTTTGAAAACCTGAAGTGGTGGAAAAAACTGCCTTGCCATAGAAGGTTATCAGACAGTAAATTCTCTCAATGAGGTGTGGATTAGGATATTGGCATGATCTGACACAAAGAAATATCCCACACAGCACCACCAGAGCGTCCTTTACCTCTCAGGCACTGAAACCCACAACCTATTTCCCAGTAACTAAAGCTGGGAAAAAGAGCTAAACCTTTTCCCAGTGAGAAAATGTGAATGCTCAAAGCCAAGTTTGCTATAGAAATCACATCAAAAAAGCTAATTAGACGGTGAGTGAATTAAAAAAAAAAGAAGTATAAACACATAAATAATGGGAATATAAATGATTAGAGAATCAAAAGGACCCCCTGGGAGGAACTTTAGTTAGAAGCAAACAGTCTGAGCCTCTATACCACTGCCTTGCACTTCCCACAGCCTTATTACTGAATAACCAGAGCCCATTAGAAAGAAAACTGCCAGAGCTATTTCCACTTCAGTTTTCTAACCTCAGCTAAAGCAAAAGCCTCCTAACTCAACCAGTGCTACTGTGGATTTTCAGTGTAAATAACTTCAAAACCTTTCAGGATATGAACATCCAAATACTGTCAAACCTTGCTCTGCAAAACCTGTCGGGTACGAGTCATACAGATGAAAATGCTGGTCTTGAGGCAATGCTGGATGTTACTCAAACTTAGTCCTACTCCACTTCAAAGGACTTAACTGAACTCACTATTTCCAAATACCAGAAAGAAACATAGATAAAATCCTGCCTTACTCTACACTGTTAACAAAATAATTGGTTTACACTACTGCTAAAATGTCTTTTGTCATCCTCTTTTTTGTTTTTTTTTATATATATTAAAAACCCAGCCACCCAGAAACAGAATTCCACCTGGGCATTTTAAGAGATCTTTTTCCAGGGCACAAACTTTTAACCTTGTAAAAGGAAAGGACTTTTGTATTCCCTGCTCATTACTTTCAGTTTGCCTATCAAGAAGTTTGGCAGTTGCACTATATGTGAGTCATCTGTCACTTAAACCTCAACAAGCATAAATGACAATTACCTGTATTATTACATTTCCACTTCTCCAGGGAGAGTATTGCTCTAGCAGGTGCCAAGAATGCAAAAGCACTTGCCTGGAACAAGGGTAACCTGGAGGGAAGGCAAAGAAGAGATGCTGACATTTCTCAGTTACAGTACTATGGTGTCAATGCCAGTTAGGTGGTTACTCATTCTTTATTCAGGTTACTAAAAGTGGGAAATATGGAAAATTCTTATCAAAGAACAGACACAGAAACATGAAGCCTTCACAAACCAGAGGCCTCATAGAAGACAAGACATGATGAAGTTATTAATGCAACACCTCTACCAGACCATTACCAGATACCTGCACACAGGTGCCAGACATCAAGAGAAGGCTTTGACTCAGCAGCACAACAAGGATTCAAATACATGTTCTAATGTATGGCCCAACCAGACTGCTGAACATGCAGCTTCTATCATCCCACCACATGAAAAAAGCTCTTTGATAGTGCAGTATGCAGTCTGCATAACCAATACCTTCCCCCTGCATGACTTCAAGTACAGTCACTTATACATTCATCTTTAAGTGTATGTGTAAATAACTATTAGGTTGATAAGAGCTGATTAGATGTTCCAGGTGGCTACCAACAATAAATACAAATGCTGCAAGAATGTCAAGATGACATTCTTAGCATTGCTTTTTATGCTTCCCAAAAGGTTTAAGCTCTAAGGAGCATCTATCAACACCAACTACTTATTTAATGAACCAACAGTAGCTTGCACAGAAATATAAACGTTCAGATGTTACTTAAATACAGAGAAGATGCACTTTGAACTATTCTATAAATATCACCATTAATGGATTGCAATAAGATTCTCTTCAATAGCAGATCTCAAACTGCAACACGTGGAACACTTAAGTGCTCACGAGGCTCTAGTTACCACGCTGTGTTTATGGCTGTTTTACAGCTGCAGTGAAGTGCTTTGGTGCCAGTGCAAACACCAGTAAAGGAAAAAGAACTGACTGTAGCAGATTCAGAGAAAGATCTGAAAAGGCACAAAGAAGGGAAGAAAAAAAATGCTAGGGAAAAAGTCTTATACATACTTAATAAAGAGCAAACCAGAAGCCTGTTACTAACAGTGGTTGTGAAGTTCACAGGCAGAAGTCAGGAGAGCTGAAGTACCACTGGGAAGGACTTTGGGCCACGAGTAATCTGAAAATCTGACCCATCTACCGTAAACGCTGAAAACCGCCAGTCACACTTCATGAAATACACGAGTCCCCTGAGCACACCTGAGTGACATGCAACTCCCTTCTGAGGTTCCTCAAGCAGGAATCAGTGCTTTCCCTTCGGCTGGTAACTACAAGTGAATGATTCACCTTATTTTCCAGGGTTCATTAAGCAAAGTGAGCAAGCTGATGCCCATGGCAAAACATGCAATACCTGTAACAAGCTGTTACACCTCCGTCCCACCTACGCAGTACTCTGTCCCCCTCTAACGACTTTGGAAACAGGCATTGCAAAAACATTCCCTAGTGATGAAGTCAGCTGCACTGAGACCTGGGTGCAGACTGAGAGTTTGGTATCACATAAAATACCCTGCACACATCCTGTCTCCTAAGGTCTCAGCACGTCTCGCTCAGGTGTCTGCTCAACCTGCGTATGAGAGGGTTAAACTGGGATTGTAATCGCTTTGGGGAGGTGACTCCCTCTCTACTCCGCTCTCCTGAGACCCCACCTGCACTTCTGTGTCCAGCTCTGGAGTCCCCAACATCAGAAGGACATGGAGCTGTTGGAGCAGGTCCAGAGGAGGCCATGGAGATGATGTGAGGGCTGGAGCATCTCTGCTGTGGAGACAGGCTGAGAGAGTTGGGGTTCAGCCTGGAGAGGAGAAGGCTCTGGGGAGATCTGAGAGCAGCTTCCAGTCCCTGAAGGGGCTACAATAAAGCTGGGGAGGGACTTTTGAGAAGGGTCTGGAGTGACAGGATGAGGGGGAATGGTTTTAGATTGGAAGGGGCTGGATTTAGACTGGATCTTAGGAAGAAATTCTTCCCTGTGAGGGTGGGGAGGCCCTGGCACAGGGTGCCCAGGGCAGTGGTGGTTGCCCCCTCCCTGGAGGTGTTCAAGGCCAGGTTGGAGGGGGCCTGGAGCAGCCTGGTCTGGTGAGAGGTGTCCCTGGCAGGGGGTTGAAGCTTGATGGGCTTTGAGGTTCCTTCCCACCCAAACCAGTCTGTGATTCCACAAACATTTACCAGAATCACAGAACATTAGGAGCTGGAAGAGACCGGGCCAGTATTCTCAAAATATTGTGGGGTTCCTAAGCAGATTTAAAAAATAAGGTGGTGGTTTTTTGGTGTTTTGGTTTGGTTTTTTTTTAAAAAAAAAAAAACAACATTACTCATCTTTGGCCAACCAAGACCAGTCTCTTTTTGAAGAGACAGCAGCAGTTTGGAACAGGACTTAGGAAAAACCTTTCCCATTCTTACACCAGACATTCACTACTAGCTGGGTAAAGTACCACCAGCTTTTCACTGGGGTATAATTTTTATTATGTCTAAATGAAGAAGCTGTTCATTTTTGTTACCAACTCTTGTGAAGACAAAAGCTTTTTAAGCATTTCCAGTCATCTGGAAATGTCTTCATTATCTTAACATTTCACACAGAGGTAAGAATGCTTAGACACTGCAGCAATGGGCACAGCAACAAACCTAAAATGGTTCAGTATATTAAAGCTGTATTTGATTGTCTCAGTCAAACTAATTACTCCAAATCCTTGCCAAATCTTTTGGCTTATTACATAATCTAATGAATAGCTTGAATTCCTAAAATTAGTATGGGTAACAAAATGACCACAACTCCACCTCATAACTGAGCTAAATCCATCTTTGAGGACCTCTAAACCATGGAATTTGACCTTTTGAAACCATAGTGGCTTTATTTGCTGAAATACTTTGCAGCTGACAGCCTTGCCAATAAATACTTTAGAATTTCACTTCGAGAACATCGCTGCTATATCACATCCCCACCCTTACATAAAACCAGAATCACATGGCAAATAATTACGAAACATTCAACTGGGGAAATTTTCTCCTTAAATACATGTTCACTTATTTTAAGACCCAAACACAATTGCCTCTTCAGTCTATAAACACGTGCTTCAAAGTGGAAGGCATGGAAAAGTTTAAAAAAAAATCCCAAAGCACAAAAAGAACCACCACTACTGAGGTGTAGAGGAGGAACAGAGCATTTCAAAGTGATGGGACCACACTGGTTTCTGCAAGAGCCCAAACCCCTGATATAGTAAGTAATAAAGAGCCCAAGACTAGTTAGGGGACAAAAAAAACAAACCAAAAACGTGACAAACTAGTTCTGTGAAGAGATAAAAGTCTCAGGAAGCTTTTTCTCATTAATTTGAGGCAGAAGAAGAAACCTGAAGAAGCACAAGGAAAACAAGCTCCCCTGTTAGTTCATCTCCATCCACAACTTATCCATAATTACCTGATTTTAAACTTAAGTCAATCTATAGAGGGGACAGTCAAAGTTGAACAATAAAAGACAATCTTCTAGTTCCTGCCTGGGTCAACAATCCCCCAAGATGGGGGAAAATACATCACTCCCATTAAAAGAGTGGCTCAAAACACCAAAGGGCACAACTCTGCTCTGGATGAAGTACATGAAAATTTGTGATTACAGCAAAGGTAAAACAACCCTACGAGCAGAAAGAGCCAACCAGGCAGAAAATGAGACTGCTAACTGCAGGCAGCCTTAACCAAAAAAAGAGATACTGGGGAAATAAAGTTCTCCTCTTTCATTATGTGGTTTTGTCATCAGAGTGAACTTTTCTTACAAAACAGCAGAGCACTTTTGTAAGTTGGGTAAAACATGATGAAAAAATAATGAGAAAGTGTTTTTTTAAAAGGAGAAAAAAAGAAGCAAGCTAACTGAAGGTAACTAAAACAATGATAGATTATATTGGAAAACCTGCACTTGGAAAATTTTTAGATGAAAAGCTGACCTACAATTGCAAGTGATCTGCCATAGCAGGCTTGTCTTCTGCACCCTGCTGAGATAACTTTTCCACCCAGAGATTCCATTTCTTAGACAAATGTTTAAAAATTTGAGGGGTGTTTGCCCATTTTCTATTGGGATGCAAGAGTTCAGCTCACATTGTTAAAGTGAGCTAAGTGACCCAATAAAGACCCAAGTATCTGTAATGAGGGAATACTCTTAGAATCACTCTTTTCTTCTGGTTTTACTTATCACTCTTGGTTTTACTAAAAAAGTTGCAGAAAGAACTCTGCAGTTTTTTTTTATTCCTGGTTCTCACAAGAGAGTCAACAAAAGTTTAAGTAGTAAAAATGTCAAACATCTCTCTGCAGCATTTACTGTCAAACACACACTTTAAAAATATAGATTTATCTTTGTGGTAATAAAATTTATAACTTCCTGTTCTTACCAAGAACCAGAGTTTTATAAGTATCTGGTAACACCTGAATCAGCCTCCTGCAGCCTTGTAAGGGAAGCAGACCAAGGAGAGGTACAGGCATACCCACACACACGTGTCTCTTCCCAACTCAAACATAGATCATTACCTGCAACTTGGAGCAACTAACAAACAAAACCAAACCATTTCTTTGTGTTGGAAGATAGCAGAGACACCCAGTTCAGAGAATAAAAAGCTAGCCTGATAATTTCTCCCCACTCCTGACAAGTACTTTAGAGAAACATGTATACAGTTTGCTGAATGACAGCCTAAATACTGGCTGGAATATAGTATATTTCATGAAACCAATAAAACCTGTCACAATTAGGTCCTTTGTACCAAGTTATGTGAATTTTGCTTATCCCCTAGAAACACTTCTACCTCCTCTGTCCTTAAGGTTTTCCCTCCTTCTTCCCTCTCCCTGCCCCATAGTGTTTTCTTACCCTTGGAATGCCTTCTCTGATTTCAGATCCACATTGTTTGGGGAGCAGCTTTCCAAAAAGCTTTCCCTAGCTGCCCTGTATTTGACCTGCTATCTTGTGTTTCATGTTTATCCTTTGAAAACACACTACCTACCTCTTGGATTTCAGACTGAATCTTGGAAATCACCACAGATGTCTAGTTTTATCACCATCTTAACAATTAGAAACAAGTGCCAAATCTCACCTGCACCCAAAAGTTGTTTGTAACAGTGTAGTGATGCCCACACAGAAGAATATGGTCCCAATCAACTGACTGGTAGCCCACTGGTCAAACCCAACACACATGGCATCAGCTAGCAAAAAGGGCACTGCTATAGTTCCACTGAAACACGTTAAGTAATGCTGTGAAGAGAAAAAGGATTCATTAATGTTACAGCCAATATTAGTAAGTAAATCAATTTATGACCATCTTTTCATTTGCATTGGAGGTTTTTGCTTCTGGAATCACCCACTGAAACTCTCGCTTCCTGCTTCTAAGCATTTCTTCAAGTATTTTCCTTCCACATCAAGCTACCACTAGCCTGTTGCTAATGATCTTTTTATTTCTGTAGGATAAACTAGGTTATTTACATAGCTACTGTTCTTGATGAGGAGGTATCTAGGTAACTGTACTGGAAACAGCTTCCAACTCAGAAGAGCAGATAAATAACTCCATTCACTTTCAACCGTGTGAAAAACCATTAGCTTACAAATGACCTCAGAGCACATACAAACTAGGCTGCAAATAAACTCCCAAGAACTACAAGCTACATACTCATTAATTCCTTTTTAATCCAAATACATTAAGCAAACAAACAAACAAGAGTCTCCATATTGAGAAGTGGAAGTAAAAATATAATCCCTACAGAACTGCCTGTCCTTGAGAAAAGGCAAAAATAAAAAGGATGCTCTGGAAGGTATTTGTTTGGAGATCTCAACATTACAGATATCAACAACTCCTCAGCATTCCTGTGGGACAGATATTATTACCATTCAAGAAAGAAAGGAGATTAAGTGAGCTGTTCTGCTTTATACAAGTGAGTGGCTGAGCTGGTGGTAGGGTGCAGCTCAACACTGCAGTCCTACTCATGGCAGAGAGCACATACTGAACTCCAAGAACTCACTGCCCCACTTACTGCCAAGCTTGCAGGTCCAGCATGCAGCTACCAAGCTTGCAGAATCTAAATGGCTGCAGTAGCTGCTTTAAGACTCAAGATTTCAGGACTAAACTTTCTCTCTCTCCATCTTTAATTCCAGAGGTGTCAGATGTCACCTTGTGAAGCTTACCACTTTCCATTTGCTCATGTATTTACTAACAGCAGTGTAGGAGGCTAAATATTGAAATGAATCTCACCAGTCCATATACCAGCATGCAGTAACATACATTATCAACACATTAATCTTTGTGATCAGCATTTGTGTTATATCCTACTTTATCACCTTAACCATAACACCTTCTTCAAACATGTGAGAGCGTGGGAAGAAAAAAAGTGATCACACACACCAATACAATGAACCACACAGAAAACTCTAAGCCAACTTTAAAGTTACAGAGAAAAACATGATAGCTGTTTTGAAACATACCTGCAGCCCCAAAAATATGCAGAGATACCATGGAGGAACATCTTCAATAGTGTAAATCATGTCAGTTCTCTGTGGGTCTAAACTGCCACTGCTGTCCAGGGTCTCTGCCAAAGAGCTCTGTTACAGGGAGGGTAAAAAAGTTGGGGAGGTCACAAACAACAGTAGGTTATGGTCATATATGACTAAATTATATCTGAACTATCAGGCAGTTCTCAAGTGCTCCAAGGTTCCTATAACACCCCCAAGCAACACTGACACCCCAAGTTGGTAAAGCCTTTTACCTCTGACAACAAGCTCACCCCTCACTGTAGCTACTGAACTTGTCTCAAACACTTTCACCTCTACGTCATTCCTGGCTCACTTATACCCACACAACTGTTTGTTTATGATATAAACAATGTGGTGCCCAAAAATGGGATTATCATGACCCAATTTTAATTAAAACACACACACAAAAAATTGGAACTAAGGAGTCAACAGTGGCTATTTGAAAGCAGAATGGCTATCCTTGCATAAGAGACCAAAATCACAGGCAAGAAAGCTCCTCATTATGTTAATTGTTTCCCCACTTAACTCTTACTCAATTTCAGTTTTGGTTAACCATTTTTAGCCACAGGTTTTATTATTTTTCCTTCCACCCCACGTTCAAGCAGTCAAGAAAAAGGCCAATCATTCTAACTGACTACAACCATGGCCAATTTGTATTAGTCAAGCTGCCATCCCCCAAACCAACAGGAACTGAAGCGAGACCACAGCCTGGCTTACCCTGAGCCCTCATGTGCAGGCAACTAACAGACAAGTGACCACATGTAAATCCCTACAGGTTTTCCACTGAAACATTTCCATTCCATTTCTTCTTTACAACTAAGTAGAATCATTTCAATCAAACTCTCTGGTTTTGAAATTCCTGAGAACAAAACCACAACGCTCCAAAGCCCAAATACCAACAACAAAAGCAGGAGGAAATATCAGATTCCATCATTTCAGCTCAACTACCAAAAAAATACCTTACATAACTACTGTTCTGACCTAATCCACACTAGAACATAACAAACTCATGTGAAGTAGCCTTACACAAAGAATTGGAACTTTGCCAGACTCTTGACTTCAACTTGTATGTTCTTCTTAAAAAAAAAAATAAGGCAAGCTAAAAAAAAAACCCCACCCCAACCCCAGCATATCCCCAGATTTTGATTGTATAACCACAACCCATTTAGTTTATCATCATGATGAAGAGCCATTATGAGGAACAGCTGAGGGAACTGGGGTTGTTTGGTCTGGAGAAGAGGAGGCTGAGGGGAGACTTAACTGCTCTGTACAATAATCTGAAAGGATGGTTTGGAGCGGTGGGGGCTGACAGAACAAGAGGAAATGGCCTCAAGTTACTCCAGGAGAAGTTTAGATTGGACATCAGGAAAAACTTCTTCCCAGAGAGGGTTGCTGGGCATTGGAACAGGCTGCCCAGGGAGGGGGTGGAGTCTCCATCCATGGAGGGATTTAAAAGACAGTCAGATGTGGTGCTGAGGGACGTGGTTTAGTCGTGGATGGCACATTAGGGTGATGGTTGGACTTGATGATCTACAGACTCCCTTCCAACCAAGACAATCCTATGACTCCATAATCTGCAAACTCAGGGAAGCCAAACTGACCCATGGTACTTTCCTCTTACCTCTTGACTTCTGTTGGGAAATGCTACTGGGTTAATTCAAATTAACCCAAATTAAATCATGTGAATGGCCACACCACTGTGGAAAGGTTGAGGGTGTTACAATGGAAGGGCAAAATACAGACATGTTAATTTCAGAAAACTCCTTTAAACAGCTTAAGCACAGAGCCATCTGCTCACCAGGCTCAGCTTCAGTAAGATGCACATCCTAAACAGGGGGAAAAGGGAAATATATATGAAGTGTGTGTATGATTACCTCCCTTCATGTTCCCTGCAGCCTATGCTCCACCAGAGAACTCTGCTCACCAGAGAACTCTGCTCACCAGTGACACTGCCCACTTATTCACCATTTTGACTAAGAGGTCATCACACAGAGGCAGACATCACAAAGTAAGAGTAAGAATGGTTACAACATCTGCCCATGAGGCAGGAACAGAGACACATCAGGAGAAACTGCTTGTTCCATGAATCACATCACCACTGGCTTGTTGAGGCCACCCAAACAGCAGCACAAACTTAGGAGAACAGACTGTGGACAGTTCCCTACCTGACTGTGGTGAGGAAAGACAAAACACCTACCACAGTGCACAGAGCAGCCCACATCACTCCTTCCAAGGAAGAGCAGAAACGGGATTTTCAAAGTTCTTTATGTTCCTATGCAGGAAACCAGGTTGTCTAAAAATCCAGCAAGTGATTTGAGCACACAGGTGACACCATTTTGACCCCTGCTTTCTGAAAACCCATCTTTTAGCCTCTTTTCTAGCTTAACTTTGCTAGACCAACATCCAGCAGCTGCCTAATTGTTCCACTTAGCATTGAACACTAATTTTACTCGCAGGTCTGATGAGTCTGCATCAAGTACATTCCTCGACTTTTTCACCTACTATTGTCTCACCTGATACCACGTATCATGGTCCCCCTCATCTTTGGGCAGCAAATAATCAGCAACTATGATCTGTTTCCACCTGAAAGACTGTGGCCAGTGGCACATGTGACAAGTTTATCAGTCCTTTTAGAGCTTTTTGTCTGGGATTACATTTATGCCTACATTTGCCTGTAAAGAATAAAAACATCTGCAAACACCAAGGCCTAGGAACAAGTCAACTCGCCCATGGCACACAGAAAGCTCTTTTGGTGCAGACTGCTAACTGCTAACCACTTTAAGGGCTCCTTTAGAGTGAGTTTATAGGTTGTCTAATAAAAGAAATTCAAATTTTAAGGCACAACTGTCACAGCAACATCTGCAAATCCAGCAAAGTGGCTGGATTAAAAAAAAACCCAAAAATCCAGGCATTAATCCTTCCAAAAGTCAGACTTTTTCTTCTTTGGAAGAAGCAGCTTTCACCTCAATCAAACCTTTAGCAGATAATGGCTAAAGAGAAATGACTTAAACCAGATGCAAGAGCAAATAAGGAGGAATTTGAGAGCCAGGGTGAGGTGTGGCTATCCTGCTGATAAATCACTGGGGAGCCACTGGCCCTTTCACATCCCGAGCGTGTGTCTGCTGGTTCAATGTACTGACTACACGCTGGTGCTTGCCAAGTGTGCCACAGTATGCTGCAGGGAACTGCTGGGAATGAACTGCACCTTTCCCAGTCAGATACCAATCAGAGACTAATTCTTTTTAAAACTCTGATTATTTTGTAATTGGACAAAGGTGGCACAACACAAAAATGAAAAAAATAACCCACCAAAAACCAATAACACGGAGTAAGTATAAACTGGGGGGGGGATGAGACAAAGGTGGAGCAAGAATGTTGGTGAAATAAATTAAGACTAGTGACAAACCCACTCCACAATCCAAAGGAAGAAACTTCAACAGTGCAAGATGAAGTGGGAAGGACCAGAAGAAAACTGATTAACTGTGGGGAATAAGACATTTAGAGAAATACTAAAGACTAATAGAGAAATAAATAAAGAGCTGACATGTTCATGTTAATTCTACTAAGCAATAATAACAGTGGTGTCTATTTTACAGTGATGCACCAATACAGTTATTTTTCATCTGGGCTAACAGTTTATTGTTTCAGCTAACAAATACTGTGAGATACTGCAAGCACTGGGCATTCTCCAGCAATTAAGTACATTTGAGTCCTCTTTGTTAAAGGCTTTTCATTCAAAGTCTTTCATTTGTTTTTTTGGTGAATGATCTCTCAAGAAGAACAGAAAGCCAAGAACAAACATGCTTCAGGCACACACACAGGAGATTTGCCTAGATTACCAGAAACACTGTCTTAATTCAGGCTGTTAATTGCCTCAGCACGCCCTTTTCACCATCCATTCACCATAAGTCACAGCAAAGCTTGAATTCAAGCAGACTTGGTTGCTTAAATGCTTGTGGTCTCTTTAAGGTGAACTATCCCCAATCATTTACAGTTCTCATTAAGGGAGAAAAATACACTTTGGTAAAAACAGGCTGTGAGGATGTGATTTAATGTCTAGAGATCACTAATCTCAGTTGCACAACTTCATCCCAACGCCTTTTGCTCAAGGCAGGTTTTATCAGATTGTCCCTTTGCACACTAGTCTGAGCATGCTCCCAAGTCAGGCACACACAAGCCAGTCACCAACACTTGGCCATTCAAGTATCAGCACAATCAAGATGGCAGCAGAGATGTATACGAGACATACAGGCAGATAATCTGTACAAGACAGAGTGTACCAAGGCACATCATGGCATCCATAATGTGCTTTTAAAACATAATGCTAGAAGACCCCTGTCAGAATGTTTTAAACCTGAAATTCAGAAGTGAATTTTGATGTCCAAGTTAGAAAACCTTAACTACAGCCTTTGAGATCATCCTTGACTCCACAGAAGTGACAGCCTCAACGATATGAGCATCATGACACTCCTGCTTAGAGGCAAGAGAGTTTGTATCTCACTTCAACAAGGACATCTGAAAATTTGTTCTCATTTGAGGCTTTTCACAGATTAGGTTGAACCACAAGGCCAATTAGATATAAAGATTTCCGGAAAAGGTGCTGTTTAGATTTACTGTAGTCCTCTTCCTTACTTAAAATAAAAGCTCAGATTTGCACCATCCATCTCTTCTTCCAAGATTATTCTTGAACAGACTCAGGGAATGGCAGAATTGAGAAAACACTGGAAAAAAAATCACAACCAAATTGCCTGGCTTTGAGGCCTCAACTGGGCTTTCCTGAATAACACTGACACAACCATTGTTATCCAAAGGAAAAATGTTCAAGAGTTTTGATGAATGACACAAAATTCATTCATAAGGCATCAATAACAAGAAGCAGCCCCCTACTTGGAAAACAAAGACTAGAAAAAATTTATGATGTTGAAAGAAATTGAGTGACAGAGTGGGAAAGGTGACATTTTTGAAGGTGCTCAACACCACCAGTTTACTTGGCTAAATGCAGATAAGAATGAAGTGCAGAAGAGAACGACTGCATCAGGGCAAAAGGACAATGGAAACAAAGAAATTAAGAAATTGCACATTATGAATTTTGGTGCCAGGTCAAAGTGCATTAACTGCTTTAACATTTGCTGAATCATTCCTGATGTTCTGCAATCAAAACGTGTGACCGGAAGAGTCATGAGGACAGAACTCCCCCGAGCCCGATCTGAATCTGCAAGTCAGCAGGTTTGATTAGAGAGAGAAAATCTCTCAGCCAAGTGAAACCAGTGCAGATAAACAGCAGAACTCAAGAAGCAAGAATGAGTTCTCACCTAGGAGGAGAGCACTACATACCTTCTCTGCTATGCCATTTTCTGTAGTGTAGATGGCCATCAACTCTGTGTCCTCCGTATCCTGATCGCCGCTGGATGTTGCTCCACCGTTCATCACAGCCTAAAATGCAACCAAAAAAGAAGCACAAGGTCTTAAAATAAACATTTTCTCTGTAGCTGTATCTCCTGTGACCTGGTCTTCTCCTTTGGTACTTGACATCTGCCTTTGATGCTTTGTCAGGAAATGTTACAAGCATGGCAAGCAATCATTCCTGTAACAGCACATCTGAGAATACATTTGGAAGACATCACGTACAGAAAGAGAATCTCAAAGCCTGGATGGACAGTGTCAACTGAGCATGGAGGGGAACCAGGAGCAGACTGACTGGAAGAGTTCTTAAAAGGCAGATGTGTACACCAGAATGATAGAACTGACAAATCTCAGCAAGTTAATGGCCTTCAAGCTGAAAGATTAGGTTTAGGTTAGATGTTGGGAAGAAATTCTTTACTCTGAGGGTGGTGAGGCTCTGGCACAGGGTGCCCAGAGATGTTGTGGAAGATCCATCTCAAGGAATGTTCAAAGCTTGGCTGGATGGGGCTTTGGGCAACCTGATCTAGTGGAGGGTGTCCCTGCCCATGGCAGGGGTTTTGAACAAAAAGAGTTCCCTTCCAAACCAAAGCACTCCATGATTCTGTGACCAGCAAGTACTTGCCTGCTACTCTCAGTCAAGCAATTTAGGGTATACTGGTGGCTGACACGTTTGGCAGCAGGACATTTAATTGTTCCCACCATGAACTGGGGAATTGCACGTTCTGCAAATGGCACCAAAGCCCTGAAACAGCTACAGAAAACACAACTGACCATGTTTTTATATAAACAGCAACAAGCACTAAAGAGGTTTTACTACTTGTGGAAATAAAGATTTTGTATGATAGTTAAACCAATGGATTAATTAACTGATTCACAACGAGCTTGACTGTGCAGTACCCGAGGGTGTTACTTACAGGCACGGTGAAGAAGGTGGGATGTTTAGATTCATCCTCATATTTGCCTTCTGTTGAGCCCCCTGCCTCCACTGATTTCGAAGTGGTGTTCTTGCCAATCCCCATCGTTTCCAGGATGTCAAGGACTTGCATACAGTACCCAAATGGGTGCTTCTGGGATGACAGGCCAAGAACTAAGGACAATTTCTTATTTAAACAGCAGCACCTTCAGGAATCGCAAATGTTCTCAGTAATCCAGCTGGGGCATCAGGGTTGCTTTTTTAAGTATCATTAGCATCAATGGCACCTAGAATTGAAGAGACAAATTAATTTTTTCTTGATTAGCTAAGATATATATGTACAAACACACATGCTCCACAGCCTTGGCTCCCTTTCATACTCATGACTCACCAACTCTTATCATTCCTTTTTTATTCAATTATGACCAGATTATCATTTAAAGATAAAGCTGACAATATTTTAAATTCTTTCTGCCTGGGAATATTGGGATTATTCTCTTGTTCTTCTCTCCTGGTTTTCAATTACTAGTAGCATATTTAAACTTTGGTTTTGTTTCAATTGCACAGTCATCTCCATAGAACTTTTTGGGAGCAAAGTACACCCAGACTCCAGTTGAATTATCCCAGTCATGCCAGTGATTTTCAAAGTAATCTGTCTGATGATGCCAAAGCAACAGCTTCAGGATAAAACTGCATTTTACTCAGTATTGCTGTTGTTTGGCAGAGGATCAGGAAGGATTGTATGGCTTACCAGTTCTCTCTTGGTTTTCCAGATACATCACTACAGTAGAGTTTTCCCACATTTGCTCCTTAAGGAAGACCTGCAAGCCCACAGCCCAATTTTCCCATACCCAAGACTAAGTAATTTGAACTGACAGATCTGAACCTTAACTTTCCACAGGACAACCCAGAAAATTCTGCAGCAAACCCAGTTCTGCAACATGTGGTTACTGAGCTTCAAAACAGAAAGTGCAGGTGGCTGTGGATGAAACACGCTAAGCCACAGATGAAAGTACACCACAGAACCTGAAAAATGCCCTTTTCTAAACCACAGCAAGTGACATTTTCTGCAAAACCAGGACTACATTCAAGCAGCAAAGCCCACTGCAGCCTGGCATCACTTCAAAAGCAAGTTAATGACATTTTCATCTTAATTGCTAGAGGTGGAAACGCAGCTAATGGACGTTACGTATCTATTAAAGCAAAAAAAAAAGTAGGGTCTGGGTTTTTCATAAACTTCCTTTCCAAAACACTGCTCAGGCAAATGCCAGCAGCTTGAATGTCTACTGTAATTATAGTAATAATAACACTTGAGGAAGACCCTTCTGCTAGGGGCAGTTTAGGACTGTTTGAAAAATTACCCAGTACTAATATTTTAGACCCTCTTAATAGCTGTTAATTTGCCATTTGCTAGAAAATTCTGGTTACCTGAGGTGAAAGAGATATTAATCTTTCAAAGCCATGTAACTTTTCAAGAGAGAAAATACATATATACACAAGAAATACCACTTGGGCACTGAGATACCCTTGAAGCTCTCCTAATTAAATAAAAAATGAACGGGAAGTAGCGCCTTCAAACAAGGGTTTAATTAAGACTTGTTTCTTACAGTAAATATTAAAAGGGCATAATTAACAATTTCTCATTTGAACTTAGTACTGAAGAAGTCTAGTTCCAGTACTCACCATCATGAAGCTCTGGCATTCCCATTTTTTACAGTAACCACAGACTTCCCCTTCAAAAGGGCAAATCTCCAGACACGAAGAGAAACTTTATGAATTAGTCTGTCTGCTCCCTAGGTTGTGCACAGGAGGTGATGCCTCCTCAAATCTCTGTGGGACTGTTCATCTCAAAGCTGCTGATGCATGTCTGAGATGCAAGAGGTTAGAGAGCAGCCAGAGAGAGGTACTGAGGGTTGGGGAGGCAGTGGGGGGTGTCTGGGCTGGGGTGGTTGTTTTGGAGGGGCTTTGTTTGCTTTCATTGTAGAGGCAGGAGGGATTTTTTTTTTTCAAGCACACAAGAAAAAAAAAAAAAGAAAGAATTTGCCTTTTTCTGTCAATGTAGACATGCTCTATTCTCCAAGAAAATCAGTGATGGAGACAGGCATAGTTTAGTCTGGCAGCTTTATCACCTCAGATTGGAAAGGGAAAGGGCAGAATTACACCTCCCTAACAAATGTGGCCATGCCAAGAGAACATCAGTGTAAGAGTTAGACCAGCAGGAAACCCAGTATTCAGGAGCTCTGGTTTAAGGTATTCTGGCACAGTAAGCTGCTTAGTTGGCATTAACTAGCATCTCCACTGATGCAAAAAGAAAAGACCCTATAATCCTATTTTACCTCGCGTTGCAAAACAGTAAGGCTGCTATCTTCTCAAAGAAGATGTGATCACTCCCCAGGAATTGTTCTTGAGAATGTCATCAGGAGAGCATGCAAGTAAGTGTATTAATTCTCCTGAGCTGAAACTCAACAGCTAGAACAATAGCATTCGGATGAGGGTCCCCAGGTGAGGAGGAACAAGCAGCCCCCAACTAAGAGGCAAAGCCAGCCTCACCTGCTGCTCTTCCCAGAGAGACCGAGTGTTTGTGTACCAAGGAACACAAATTCCCAAACTTTCCTTGCTTCTACTCAGCAACTGAACTTGCCCTTAATAGCCCAGATGATTTTCAGCTATATTCAGAATAGTTTTATTCTGCAATCAGAAGTGTCAGAGCGCCTGAGAAATCTTTCAGCAGCAGCAGCAGAGCAGGTTATCTGAAAGATAGCACTCTGTTTTATCAGACCTCTTATCCCACCAACTGAGCACAGCTAAACAAGATGACTCAGAAATTTTACAGCCCTCCTTAACAAATGTAACTGATCAGTATCTGGAAAGTCATATAAAAAGAGATAAAATTCATTCAACATCAGCTAGGTGCTCACA
This sequence comes from Heliornis fulica, assembly GCA_013399135.1. Lineage (NCBI taxonomy): Eukaryota > Metazoa > Chordata > Aves > Gruiformes > Heliornithidae > Heliornis > Heliornis fulica. The sequence continues at coordinate 444,006 of VXBZ01001031.1, read as the reverse complement.
GTACAATGAATTATCTGCGGCTTTGGATCAAACAGAAAGGCTGGAAGTGAAATTTCCACCAGGACACTGATTAACATACATCTCCTTCCATACCAAATTATCTTACTGCTCATACATGATTAACCCAGGAAGGCCAAAAGCTGCCAGGGGTTTACAATGCTTTAGATAAGATTAGTATCAAGACAAATAGCCTACTGCAGGGGATAGTCCAGGTGCAAGTTCACAGGAGGAAAACCCTCCAGCCGAGGAAAGGCCACTCTGCACCATCGGTGCTTCACCTTTTCAAGGCCACACACATCCTCCAGGTTTGTTACAATGGGACAGGACACAAAGCTCCAGGGGTGACTGGTTTGACACAACATGGTAGTTCTGACACTGTTTTCATGACTGCTGATACCACTTTTCCTGCTTCACCTGTTCTGTTTAAAGAATGCATTTCAAAGGTCACTGAAGATAAACAAAAAATAATAAAAAGATAAAACCACCAGGGATGGAGATGAACACTGTAAGACTGTAATTAAAAATACTTTTTCATTTCTGCCTGCAAGTCATTACTCTGGAACCTCTACCCCAAATAAAAACGTTCACTGAAGTACACAACAGAGTTTTTCTGACAGAGAAACCTGCCCATGTCTGAAGATGGCTGCACAAAAAGCTTGTGTTTCACAAGGCACCAAACTGGATGCAAATCTGTCTAAAAAATAACTTGAAAACTGGATTCAAGAGTTAATTGGGGCAGGCCAGAAGATACAGATATACATTAACACCTTATTAACATGGAAAGGAAAATGGACCATGAACCCCATTAAAAGAGTAGGTGATAGTAATATTTATGTCTTTTCTCTTGCATGCATAGTTTTCTTTAAGAGAAGTATCATTTGATACACTTTTGGCTGAACCACACTGAAAACATTCCCTCCTGTTTTGTATTAGTCTGAGAATACCCACTAACTACTACACAAGACAAAATAAATTAAAAAAAAAAACAAAACAAAAGATAAACTGCTGTGATGGTATTCATCTCTACAGTGCTATGTTTGGGGGCCTCTAACACCTGAATCCAGAGAGTGGTCAAGCAAAGACTGGGGAGAACATAACCTACCTGACCTCTGGACTGCAGCATGCTGGGGGCAATGGGGTTGTTGGGCTTTTCTGTTTGTATGGGGTTTGGTTTTTTAAACATGCATTAGAAGAGTCAACAATTTGTCAGGTGCTGTCAGACGGGCAGCCCCAGAACTGGGAAGCATGCTATATTCAGGATATATAGTCAATAAGTATCACTAATTGCCCCACATTTGCATAAGCAGTTAACCCCTTGGAAGAAGCTTAGTCTGGACCTCAGGTTCTCCCTCATCATGATGACTTTCAACGTGGAAAACTACCATTTTTCCAAACTGCATGGATGATGCACCCTTTCTTCCCCCAAAGCTTTAAGAGGGAAGCAGATCTATGTATTTGCCAAGCTCAATATGAAAAAAAAGTCTAAAACCATGACAGTCTTTCCACATTCCAAGTTTCTATCAACTGAGCCAGGCCCACCAAAGATATTGGCCAAGATATTAGACTTTGTGTATTGATTAGTGCAGTTAATCTGAGGACAGGAGAGGGGTAACCCAGCATGAAGCTGAGCAGATAAACATAAACAATGGGCACAGCTCAAACACCAGCAGCCTGATTTAGTGCTTCACACAATGGGGTCACAGCATTTCAGAACTGTATCACAACTAAAACCAAAGGTGCAATGAGAAGCTGCTGGGCAATCACAAGTGTTTTACCACTTTATAAAGTGGTAGAATTGGCTGCACAGACAAATGGAAACCAAATACCCTTAGAGTTGTGGTTTGTTGTATCACTTTCCCTCAAAGTCTTTAAGTTCTGCTCAAAGAGGTCAAGGAAACAAGTAAATCAGCTGGCAAAAAAGCTGGTCTGAGAGGTAAGTAAGTGTATTCCCTCTGACCTCCCAGCACAGTAGAAGTGTCAAACAACTAATTAGCTAATCAGTATCCGTGGGTTCTCTTCTGTCCACCTCAATCATGGGAAACCAGGAATTGACCTACATTTGGTGGCTCTGCACCGCTGGGCAAGGGAGATATTTGCCAGGGAAGCCAAGCAGGCGTGGTTATAAAACCTGCTGGAGATGAAACAGCACATTCTTCAGGCTGCACTGATGGAAGAGCTCCCAGGAGCACTGGTGTAGATGTGCCACCTGCTAAGCACATGTTGTACCACTCCGAGGAAGGAGCGATGTCAGATCCAGCCCAAGACCTTTCTGGCTTTTACAGATGGCTGAAGAGCCAAGAGAGCTCAGTCTGTTGCCTACAGTAAGGAGATTAGAATCAAAGTAAGGTGACAGCTTAATTACAAATTTCAATTAGCTGCCACATTCATGTGAATAACAACGTTTTCCTGCAAGAAGAGGTGACTCTCAGACAGAACTTGCCCAACCTCACATCAACCAAGGTTAGTTTCACTTAAATTTTGAGTTCAAAACACTTGAGGTGAGTGACCTGCACCACAGCAGTAATCTGGAGGTTCAGCACCCCCTGTGTCAGCTTTAAGTGTCAGGTGTCTCTGAACTTCAGGCCCACGATGTGCCTTAGTGTAAATCAAGGCACCCTCTATGCCTGAGATTATCTTTTTGGCAATAGAGAAGTGACAGAGATGGACAGAGATTTGGACTCCCAGCACTTCAGGATATTTTACTGTTAAAATGTACCAATTCTGAGCAGAGGGCAAAGCCAGCTTTAAAATCCACTTCACTCACTCATACCCAAGACCAGGAGCACTGCAAAGCTGTCTCTGGAAAGGGCACACTCCAGACAGTGCCTAAAGATAAATTCCCAGTTCCCACTGTGTCAGACAGCTATTAGGAATTTATGCCAGTCATAAATGCACCACATTTACTTTGTCTAGTTTAAGAAAGTGCATTTAGGCCAAGCAGCTCATACTACTCCATGGCACTAAGGAGAGACAGAGTAAAGAGAACCTGCATGCTATGGGGCAGAGGTGCTTAGTGTCTGGTTGCCAGCTGATGTTCACCAAGGGACATGGAGAAGAGGGACACATGGCTTGGATCGGCACGAGTGTATCCAGGGAGATGCAGATGGCTGCAGGATGGAGCCAAGAGAAGTTCTGAAAGAAACTCTTCATTGAACCCCTGCACCAAACTGATTAGGGAAACAGGACTGGAATTTTGTGGAGGCTCCAATTAGACTGGTCTACTTACAGGGTACAGCCACCCCTGGCCAGACACACAATTCAACACAAAAGCAAGGCAATTGCCAATTAATTATGGAACAGCAGCTTTCCCCAAATTTCTAAGGGCTCCATTTAAGGCCATTGCACAGAATTTCTGTACTGATTTTGTGCTACTGAGGTATTAAAAATCAAAGATTCCTTCACCTATCAGTAGACACACCTTTCCTTCTGTGCATCTGGTGGGAGCTCCGGGCAGTGGGGGTTGTATCTGTAGGTGTCCTCACTTTTACAAGTTCTCTGTTACGCTGCTTTTAATACTAGAAGATGCTTTGAAGGAGATTCCCCCCTTCACTCTCCAGCCTGCCTCAGCTGTTCACATCTGATATGTAACAGCAGAAATACAGAAAGTCTGAGAAACTTGTTAAAAATGAAACACATTATCAAGGGAGTTTTTGTGATGGAGTTACAAGAGATTGAGAGCAGCAACGTTGCTATTGAAAGTAGTCTAGAAATCACGCTCCTCTTTTTCCTACAATGCACAAAGGCCCTCCCTGTTTCAAAGGATTCATCAACAAGTATCATCCACGAGGTTAATAAAGTCCAACGAGTACTTGACATGATGCAGACTAAGAGCTGTCTGCAGACCCGTAACCACAAGCTCAATTGCTTCACAAGTGCTGGTCACGAGTCTTGTATCTCCAGATTGGTACTTGGATACCAGGTCCTCTACCCCACAGGCTGATCCAGATGTACCAGTGTGCCCACAGGGCAATTTTTTTTTTCTTTTCAGTCTTCCAGGGAATTTTGATCATCTTACAGACATGAACAAAAAGCTGCACAGCACCTTCATCTGCTGTTGCTACATGTAAAAACCATCTTCCTGCTTGAGTTGTAGGTAGAGCTTTTCCTCAGACTGTTTTGAAACTGAGCCTCTTTCATCTGAAAAATACTTGTGATTTGTCTTTACCAGGCATCCCTTGCACGTGGAGCTCCTTCCCATGAAATTAAACCCCACTGAAATGTTACTATACCCTTACATGCTATAGAGATTTCCCCCACCACCCCCCCTCAAAGAGCAACATCCACACTTAAAACTACTCTTCAAACTCCTAACACAACAACAGGACATGGTTTCCCTTTACCTGCTGTAGAAACAGATGCAGAACTGATATTTTAAACATGCCCAAACCTCCTAATGTTTAGGATTTAATAAACGGGCACTTTAACAAGTTTCATTCCTCAGCTTCTCACGTCAAAGTACGCCTTCAAAGCTCAAACTTATTCTTTCTTTGTAGGCACTAATGAATTTTTAAGTAGTTGGTATTTTGACTGCCATCCAGAATAGTATGTCTTAACAACTGACCAACGTTATTAGGGCATGTCTACACAAAGACACACAGGAAAGTTATGCCGAGCTCAAATCTTCCGTTGATTTAAAGCACATTAACTAAATCTCATTAACTTCCTGTGTGAATGAGCTTGTTGAAAAGCAGACTTAAATCCATCTCAACGAGACATTTAACAAAGGATCACACAGCTTTCAGAAACTACGTTTGCTCACTCAAATTATTTAAAAACAAAACCAAAAAGTGCTTACTTGGGCTGTGATTCTAAACAAAAATAGCTGAAATATGAGTATTTCCAGTATTATAGATCAGCTTGAAGGTGCATTTGGTCAAAACCATCACTGGCCAAGCTGTTTGTCACTCATCTTTTACCCCATTACTCATTTTACTGTTCAAATAATCAACAGTTTTGCCTGATTTCTGTGCAGTGTGTGTGCCACCCTCCAGAGGGGATCCCACCAACCTTCTACTCAGTGCTCTGCGTTAAGAGAGTCCTAACAGAAAACAGAAGTATGCAGAAGCAGCCAGAAGATTACATTTCAAAGGAGTGCAAGCAAAATCTAGGAGACAACAATTCTACAGCTTGACATCAAATGACTGAGATTGAATGACACCTACAGAGATCTCTAGATAGCAGTGATGCTCGTGGTAAATAAAAATGAAAGTGTATTGCTGTTCTTTACAAAATACATCACTATATAACTGTAGTGCAGTACACCTCTCTCAATGTTTACAGTACACATTAACTTGATTTACAGTAGTATACAGTCCTTACAGTCTCCCTGTGGAGCATTAATAATCCAAGAATTCAGATACCTCCTCCACATTATTATGGATGTTAATACACAGTTCATTAAGCTCCTTCATGGAACTCAGAAAGCAACCTGAGCACACACTGGTTCTGTTCTCAGCTTTCTTTGTACTTTTACTTGGCACTTTGATGAAAGCAACTTTTTTTTTTTCCAAGACCTTAATCACATTAAAACAAAGGTGAAGTTAGAGACTCATCTAGGAAAAATTCCATTTATTAAGCAAATTGGGGTAATGTGCCAACTTTTCAACTCTGAATATGAAGCTCCTCTCCAAAGGCTTAGGCATTCCTACGTCTACTTTTGAAATGGATACTCACTCCTTGCTGAAAGAGAACAATTTTAGTCCACTAAGCAATCCAAAACCAGCAACTGATTGCACATTTGAAAAAGTTAATATTGAGTTGATCTGTTTGGCTTGTCTTGACATAAATATTTCATCTCCATTTAACAGAACGTAATAAAAGATTTGGAATTCAAGCAACTTTCAAAAACCAAGCAAGATGCTGTACTTTTGAGGTCAAGCATTCTTAAAATCTCTTTTACTACAGAAGCCTCATATAAATTCCTTCCAATTTAAAAATTAAAGGAAGCTAAAGTTTACAGGTAGAAAGAAAAATGGGTAAACACTTTTGAGCATCTAAAGTGATAATTTTAAATGAAAGAAACCAAGTCCTCAAAACTTTAAGGTAATGAAACTTTATTAAAAACCCAAGCTTGCCAGGTTTAAGTTTCCTTACTTAACGATGCCCACACTGAAGCAGTTGAATTTTTGTAATCACCCCCATTACCACTCGAATTCAAAGCAGCTCTTACCTCCAGAAACCTACAGGACTTGGAGAGACCGTCTCAGCCAACCCCTCCACCTCCTCTCTTCCAACCCACGCTCAGCGCCGCGGCCCGAGCTGCAAGCCGCAGCCTGAAAGGATGCAGACATACCAAAGGAGGATTTTATAATCTGGTTGGGCTCACTACATTGTATAACTGTTCTGTGTCCAATCACAATCCCTGCACGTTACACAAGGGCTGACATGCAGGAAGGCACCACACCGTCATAAACTGCTCCTACAACCTCCACAGAGCCAGTGAATGGGCAGTCTGAGGAAGGGCAGAGCGCCTATGGGTCAACATGACACGAGGAAGCTCCAGTGTTTTACATAACCTGCAACACTACAGGGAGAAAAACCATCTGGGGCCCCCCATATTCAAGTTGCATAAATATTTACATGCCTGACTCCAAGAACTGTAATCAGGGTTGGGATTTTCTCTACCAAGTTTGCATTTTCCCCATAAGCCTCCATCGTGGAACTTGCATGGAAATATTTTTATTAGCAATTAGCCAGTTTTCAAGAAATCCCAGATCTCAAAGCTCTGTTCCATAACACAAAATTGAGCATCTCAGAACCTCACCAAGAACTGAAAATACACAATATAACCAGTGCTGGGCTCGTTCATTTGCCTAATGGAAAATGCTGCATAAAACTGATGTTAAGGGCTGCAGAGCAAAATGAGATGGAAAAGGAGGCAGGAATAAAAGTGAGAGACTAGAAACAACCACAAAAAGCAATTAATTAGCACACAATCCTTTCAAGTAAATCTGTTCTTCTCCTTGACCCACCTCTTTCTGCAAGAGAACAGCACTGCCTGAAGGCTGCCCTTGAACTTCTAAACATCACGTTACAATTCAAGTCACAGCCCCCGCCTCAAGTTATTGCTTGCCATCAAGTTTGTAGATTGTCTCCTTACCCCACCAGAGAAGCAATTACACAGCAGCCTCTCCAAATACATCATACACTTGTGGTATTAGTGAGACACCATTATTTTTTCTAGAACTGATACATTACATGATAGTTATGACAGGCCACCAGAAAGTAGGATTCAACTACCAGATGCTGCCAGCTGGGCTCAACTGAGAGGTGGCCAAGAGCAAGGGGCTCTAGGGCAGAACAATGAGCTCACTTTACCTGTAAGACACCTTTTGAACCCAAATTTGTGACGGCAAAAGACAGGCTGGTGGCGCCATCTAGCTCCCTCTGCGTAAGGAACAAAGTCAGCACGATGCAATTGAAGAGTGTCATAGGCCCCCAAGCTGCGTTAACTGCCAGGACCTGGAGGCTGCAGCTCACGGGATCAGAAACCGGCGTGTTCCTGCGTCAAAGAACGAACTACTGAGTAGGGCACATAAAACTGAAAGCTGACACTATGTGCTGTGCTCTTTATTCATCATTTGCTAAGAATGCATGGAAGAAAGCCAATTATCTCCTCTGCTTATTTAATGCAGTGTGTGTATATAAAACCACATTACGCTCCAGCATTTAATTTCCACAGCACAGAGATGGTGAAAAGTTTCTTCTGCCACTTGCTCCTTTCCTAAATATTCCTTCCTTTGCTCCTTATGTCTGAATTTAAAATGCTTTCACAAAAAGCAATATCATCTAATTTCAGACAGGAAAAGCTTACAACAAGCATCACCATACCTTAAGATGATAAAACATCAACTGCTGCACCACAGGTCCACAGACTACCTGTAAGATTGGTCATCCTCAATGCTTCCACGGAATATGCTGGGAATTATTATAGATTGGAAGCATCCAATGTTCTCAACAGGGAGCTACAGGACTAGGTATCAATGACAAGAAAAAAAAGGTAAGATTTTGAAGGAATCAAACCACCTTTTTTTTACTCCAATGTCCACAGGAGTTTTTATGTTTTGGGTTTTTTTTTTTTAAATAGTTGCATGAAAATGTTGCCAGGGACTCAAGTGCTGCTTGCCCTGAATACCAAAGTTCAAAATGCAATGCAAGTAGCATTACTTAAGTATCCAATTAAACAAGACTTGTCTATTTACCTTACAATTAAGACTAATCACTCCAAAGTTCATTGCTGCTGACTGGAGAATTTCATGATTCAAAAGATTTATTTCTGATTGCTTAGTATTTACACTCAATAACTTAGTTCAAATAAACCACCACCTAATCCGGATACCTCCACTTAAGCTCCAGCTTCCCTGATCGACAGCCTGGACAGATCTAATCACAGGTTGTTTGGTTAAAATTCCTCGCAGTGAATAGGTACTTAATCACTGCCACAGCTGAGATGAAGGTTAATTCAAGATATAACTCTTGTGACTAATTCCAGGCAGTGGAATATTTCACTTTGCATCTTCAAACTCCTCCAGACTGTGAAAGACAAGTGGGAATAAACAGATGAGCTGCTCTACATACTGCAGCGCTTCACTGATGGGAGTGAAATCACAGCAGACAATTATTTTGGAAGGAAAGCATTGTCATGATGATGGTACATAGCTACTGATCATTTTTATTACCTGCTTAATATCTGAAATGTAAACAGATGGGAGCATTTCTCTCGTTTGAGAATGTTACTCCTAGGAGGTGTTCACTTCTGGTCATTATGAGAAAATCCAATTTTTTGCTGTCTTCTCAGAAATATGGTGTTCAGGTCCAGGATGAAACACTCAGAGTGTCAAATTACAAATGTTTGCTGCTAAACACACATTGGGAACCTGACAATTTACAGGCAAGGGTCAAGTCTGGATATTTATTCTGGAGTCATCCTCACCAGTTTCGCAGCACAAAATTCTTCTTTGAAGTCACCAATTTCCACTGTACCCAAAGCAGTGTCTTGTGTGTAGGGATGGCACACAATGGTTATCTCACATGATCAAAATCAATAATAATGTGACTCAGTGACCACAAACACCTGGTAACTAAATCCCTCCTTTCAACCTGCAGATATTGCCAGGGAACAAGAAAAACACACAACATAAAAAGGCAAGTCTGATGGAGTCACTGAAACCTTGTTAAGAGGTTCTCTGTTCTACAACTTACCTAAAAATATTAAAAAAATAAGAATTCTACTCTGGCAAGGCACCTTTCTCCAAGCAACACTGTCAGAAAATGGCTCTTCTTTGACAGAACACCCTGGTTCATAAGGAGGCCTCATTTATGATGCCAAATGAGCATCCCAACTTCGCTCTAGTAGTAAACTCTTTGTCTAAATATTCTTCCTAGCAAAGTGGTAAGGAGTGACCAGTGGCATTCCCCATGGGCTGGTACTGGGACCAGTGCTGTTCAACATCTTGATTAGAGACACAGACACTGGGATGGAGTGCACCTTCAGTGAGCTGCCAACAGAATCAACCTGTGTGATGAAGGCATGCAGAGTGGCTCCGAGGGGGACTTGACAGTGCCAGGAGGTGACAAGCTCAAACATGCCCTGGCAATGTGCACTGGCAGCCCAGAAAGCCACCACTGGTGTTGTGGGCTGCACCAAAGCAGCATGACCAGCAAGTTGAAGGAGGACATTCTGCCTTTCTGCTCTGCTTTGGGCAAACCCTCCTGCAGTGCTGCATCCAGCATGGGGGAACCCAGGACAAGAAGGATACAGAGCTGTTAGAGTGAGTCCAGAGAGGACATGGAGATGATGAGAGGGCTGCCACATCTCTGCTCTGAAGACAGGCTGGGAGACATCTGAGCCCCCTTCCAGGGGCTGCAGGAGAGCTGGGAAGGGGCTGGTGCCCAGGGCAGGGAGGACCAGGCCCAGGGGAACGGCCTTCAGCTGCAGAAGGGCAGAGGGAGAGGAGCTGGGGGGCAGAAATCTTTCCTGGCAAGGGGGGAGGCCCGGGCACAGGGTGCCCAGAGAAGCTGGGGCTGCCTCTGGATCCCTGACAGGGTTCAAGGTCAGGTTGGATGGGGCTTGGGGCACCCTGGGCTGGTGGGGAGTGTCCCTGCCCATGGCAGGGGGGTGGAATGAGATTGGCTTTAAGGTCCCTTCTAATACAAGCCAGCCTATCATTCTATGAAATGTCATCCTTTATGTCAGTGAAGAGATTCAATTTATACAGCAGACTGCCACGAACATCTTCCAGAATACACTTAACATAATGCAGCTAACACAGGAAAATAACATCATATATTAGCAGAATAAATAGATCCACTCCCACCCACAGTTTGGAACAGCAGAAAGGCTAAGCCATTAAGCTTGATCTTATAGAGGCATTTATAAATCCATTGAATTATAAATTCCTTGAAAAAGCACTTACCAGAAAATATGCTTTAATATGAAAACATCTACTTTCTCTGCCCTAATGCTATATCCAATACATACAAAGAATTACTGAAATTGCTTTGAAAGCTTACCATTTAATTCCATGAGCAATGTGCTGGGTAGTACCTACATGTACCCCTCATACATAACTCACCCCATTAAAACACACATCCCTCTCCCTGAGGGGGAAGGATACCTAGAGGCAGTCCACGCTCAGTGAATTGTACTCTACTAGTCAGACAATGCAATGCTTTGTGCTCAACTTCTTCTGAAGTCCTGAATTCAGTTACAGCTTGTGTGACAGTGTTTCTTGGAACTTTTCTTGCAGCATTTTTTTTAATAGCTCTAAGAAAAATTTAGGGTCTGGGATGTACATCAAAGCAGACCAGCGGTTGTTCTACATAAATAACTGCAAGGTGGAAGTGCCTTTAAGTATACCTATGGTTGCTTTCTAGGTAAGAAATAGGGAATAATTTTCAAGGAAAAAAAAAAAATAATAGTGAAGCCAAAGTCATACACTCCAGAGGCAGAGTGATCAAAGTGCTTCAAAAATTAATGGAGAAGGAATGTGCTTTTACTGACCTGCTATTGTGCTCACCACGTCCATAAACTCAGTCAGACGCCTACGTCTTTCCTGGACCTCCAGGTATCTTGTAATTAAAGGCAATAGCTCAAATCCCTTTTCTTCAAAGAACTGACAGAAATAAGATGTCTTTACTCATCAACACAGCACAAGAGGCTGCTACTCTTAAAGCATCATTACTTTCACATCCTCCCAGATGCCCAGGGAAATGCCATCAGCTTCAACATACAACTAGAAGACAACAGCATACGGCCCAAACTGGAGTATGCAACAACTCAGCCAAGGGAAGAACAAACAAGTGACCTAATAACCCCAAGTCTCTAATATCCCTACAAGTAATAAACTACAAACAGGAACTCTGCAGTTAAAGACTTCACATGGCCAACTTCAGTCTCTTCACTTCTGTAACATCACTGCTCAGCAGCCTGTTGTGGGTGTGCACACAGGAACCAGCCACGAGTGAAAATCCACCGTCAGCGCAAAACCTCCTGACGTACCCAACACCACAGATCCCAAACCAGAGTGGATATGCAAATGTATATACCAAGTCTGGGCTTGAAACATCTTTTGCTGGTACCTGACACAGTTGCAATTTTTTGTGATTACTCTGGCATTGTTTTCCTGTTACCATTTAGTTAGCACACTCCTGTTTTAGCTTTCTATATATATAAACATGTACAGTTCTATCTTTCAGTTGATGTTGCTGTTATTTTCATTTTCTAAAGGCAAAACATATTTATACAAAAACTATTCAGACAGTTTTGCATTCAATATGCCATTTCCTCATGCCTAAAAATCTACCTGCACTCGAGAGCAAAGAACCAGGATGAAAACTCCAGCTGCAAGATTAAACATTTTAAAACAGGTGGAGAAAAGGCACAGACAGCCACACTTCTGTTCAGTGATGCTGGTGTCTCATTCACAGTTCACTAAGTGTACAGCAATACAGCACCACACAACTGCTGCAGCAGCTGCAACTCCTCCTCCTCCCAGTCCCAACCTCCTTCATCTGAAATGAAAAAAAGCTCTTTTAATCTTCAAAGCATGGCCACAAGTCAATCTCAAACTTAGCACACTTTTTAATTTTCTTTTTAATTATCCAGTTGGGAGAATTATGCCCTCCTTGCTCAGTGACCTTTCATTCCTTCAGGATTATTTCAAGAAATCTTTCCTGGGAATATTCAACAAATTTATACACCACTTGCAGAGGGAATGTTTCACGGCTTCCAAGCTTGGAGGGTGAGAGAGCATGATTCTTCATGTGCTTTTGTGCAGCTCTGCAGGCCAACTATCTTCAGGCTTCAGGCTGCTGGGTGCACACACCTGCTCCAACACCATCCCAGAAGGAAGCTGTCACCATGCTGGGTTTTGGAGCCCCCCAGTCCTGATGTGGAGCCAACCCCCAAAATGGCAAGAGAATTTCTTTCTGCTGGAACTGGCAAAAGGCAGGGCACCAACAGATCATCTATTGGCACCATAAAGCAGTACCAGATGCTGTTATTACTAATATTAGCAATAATAGATGCTGTTATTACTACCAATAACTGCTGACCAACTGTTTGACCCATGAGCCTTGGTCACTAAGCATAGCTTGGTTTCTCATAGCCATAGTCACAGGGAAAAAATAAGTCATTATTGCTATTTTACAAGTTAAAGCTGCACTACTTACTCCCTGCTCACATACTAAACAACTGCACGCAACCTGCGCTTGCTTTCCACACATTAACCAACAAATTACAAATTGATTAATTTCAAAATGAGCCTGGAAGTGTTTATAAGCTTGTGTTTAACTGGGTTTGCTGGTTAACTCCCACACTGGTGTTTGGGGCAGGCTTAGGTCAAAGTGTTTACATGCACAGCAGTGATGATCTACCTCCTCATAAACGGGCATCCCCACACCTTGCCTGCAGCTCGAGGAGTGTGACGCCACCAGTGCACTCCTCTGGCTCCACTGGGACAATTAGTAGAGACAGGAGTTAACTAGGACCTGTTGAAACCCAGCTGACATCTAACCTGTACCTCATAAAACACGCTGCCCTGGAGAGATTTAAGATGTAATTTAGTCCAGTAAGCTTTGAAGATGTTTCTTCATACATAAGCGGTTAATTAAGAATGCATTAAATATATATTAATGCATTAAATAGCCCTACAAGCAACAACACTCTTAAGGAAGACTAAGTGAATAATTCTTCCACTGAAGTGACAGAAATGGAGCAGAACCCACTGCTCAGGAGAAGCATCAAAAATTATAATATTTTGACAGAGTTTGCAGATGATAATATTTAGGCCAACTACAGCTCAGGAAAGGAAAACTTTGACTTTTCAGCAAGACATGCCTTTTACAAAAAATTACTCTGGCAACATTTTGTGGAATACTTTGTTGTGATTTCTGCCAGCAAAACAACCCTTTTTTAGCCAATACACTGTGGTTCTGATATTGTACCTTGCTGGTTCCTTCATCTTCAAGGCTCTTTTGCAGATGTCTGTATAGCACTACTTTAAAGACAAAATTTAAAAATCACAATTATTCTTTCTTAATTGGCATTAATATGTAATAATTCTTTGCCAGGACTATTTGGAGCAATATCATCTGGGCATATAGGACTCAAACAAAATTTTCCATTCAAATAATTAAGAGGAG